>SSNS01000021.1:1862931-2000268 GCA_006937985.1 Aphyosemion australe | reverse complement strand
AGAAACACTACTTGATATAGGTGTGTGTGTGTGTGTGTGTGTGTGTGTGTGTGTGTGTGTGTGTGGGTGCGGGGTGTGCCTGTGCCTGCTCTGTCTTCTCAACCCCCAGTGAGCCGTAGCGGATGGCTGCTCATACTGAGCCAGGATCCTCTGGAGGTTTCTTCCTGTTAAAAGGGAGTTTTCCTTCCCACTGTCGCTAAATGCTTGCTTAGTATGAGGATTGTACCAACACAATGACACTAGTCAGTGTCTTGATGCAATCTGCTGGGTCCCTTATATAGGAAACTTTTTTACTGATTGGCTTATGAACTGAACTGTATTGGAATGTTTACTTTGTGAAGTGCCTTGAGACGACTCTTGTCGTGATCTGGCGCTATATAAATAAACTGAATTGAATTGAATTGAATTATTAAAAATAGTTATCTTATTCTTAGGAAAATGATTTTCAAACATGTTTTACAGAAAGATGTGCTGATTCATAATCTGTTGATTGCACTGGCCTACGTTGCTCCCATACCTAGTTAGCCTCCTACGGGGCGTGGCCAAATTTTGTTTGCACTGTACGGTTCGGGGGATCGGTACGAGTGCGACAAGCCACTCGCCTCCTCAATCGCACGCACAACGCCAAAGTTACACCACCGCCAAACGGTGAAAAGTGCGGGCTTTGGGGGGCTATATCTCAGGAACCACAAGACATTTTCGCACGCAACCACCTCAGGCAGACTCGTGCCAGTCCCCCCGAACAACATACTACAAGATGGGACCGCTGACATAAACAGAAAAAAATTTGTCCAAGTTGGCCCAAAAAATTCAAGTCCTCTTGGAGGCTATGGGTCCTAGACCTTATTTTGTGCTGGAATCAGACATCAGAACTTTTTTTTTCTGTGGGGTTTTCTGTGAATTTGACACCGGATTCCGACAGAGGGTCCCTCCAAGAAAGTACCCTCCGAAAACGATGACCGCACGACCTTGAACGGCGGAGAAATGTGGAAAAAGGGGAAAAAACAGGGAAAAATAAAAAAAAAAAACAGTGCTTTTACAGCTTTTCAGGCACTTAAATCGCTCCAAACGGCCCGATTTTCTACTATGCGGTAGTGGGCGTGTCGCCGAACTTACGGTTCGAATTTCAAGTCTTTCGGCCAAGCAGTAGTGGTAGATACAGCACAAGGACTACAAATTGACTACAAAACTCAAAATCAGGCTTCAGTTTGAGGCCTGGGGTCATTTCTCAGCAACCGTAGGTGCTAGAGGGATGGGTCCACTTCTGGTGGACTCGTCTCAGTCCCCCGAACAACACACTTAAATATGGGACCGCTGGTACGAGCGGAAATTTTTTTTAGCCACTTTGGACCAAAGAAACCATGTCCTCTCAAAGACAATGGGTCAAAGGGCCCATTTTTTGGCTGAAATCAGACAAGGAGCTTTTTTTCTGGTGGTATTTCTGTGAATTTGACACCAGATTCCGACAGCGGGTCCCTCAGAGAGTGTATCCTCCGAAAACGGTGACGGCACGACCTCAAACGGCGGAGAAATGCGGAAAAAGGAGGGAAAAATAAAAAAACAGTGCTTTTACAGTTTTTCGGGCACTTACATCGATCCGAACGGCCCGATTTTCTACTATGCGGTAGTGGGCGTGTCAACGAACCTACCGGTCCAATTTCAAGTCTTTCGGCCAAGCGGAAGTGGAGATACAACACAAGGCCTACAAATTGACTACAAAACTCAAAATCAGGCTTCAGTTTGAGGCCTGGGGTCATTTCTCAACAACCGTCGGTGCTAGAGGGACGGGTCCACTTCTGGTGGACTCGTCTCAGTCCCCCGAACAACATACTAAAATATGGGACCGCTGGTACGAGCAGAAATCTTTTTTATCCACTTTAGACCAAAGCACACACACACACGCACACACACACAAATACACACGCACACGCATTCACACACACACACACACACATGCACAAACACACACAAACACACACAAGTTGGTTATTTCTTGGATGTCTGTTTGCTAATCAGGACTTTTCTGCAACTCAAATCAAACATTTGGGGAACAGATTAAAGTTTAACTCATCTATTTGTCACCACGTGTGAGTTGTTAGAAAACCTGCTGCTGCTGTAAATGATGCACAGATCATATCCTGTCAACCATTACACACTGTTCTACCAGCCTATATTTTTACACAACTTCAGACGTTTCAGCTCTTTATGATTTCCCTCTTCACTTTCCTTCCCCTTTTTTATGGCTCCTCACTTCTCTGTTCTCCCCTGTTTCACTTTTCCTTCACCACTCTTTTACACTCCTCTGTCTCCTTCAATCTCACTTCTTTGATGATCTTTGTTCTCCATCCAGAGGGAGAACCGTCGCTTACAAGAGGCCAACATGCGTCTGGAGCAGGAGAATGACGACCTGGCTCATGAACTAGTTAGCAGCAAGATAGCTCTGCGCAAAGACCTGGACAACGTAAGCACAGTCCTTACTCGTACAGCCGAGTGTGGATTTCCTTGTTCTCGAGTCTGATTGGTTACTTCAGCATCTGGGATAACATGTAGTGATAGCTGATTTAATATGTGACAGGATGGCAGTAAAACCTTGTGTTTTGGGTGTAAAGCTGCATACAAGCTTGATTTATTTAACATTCTCTTGTAATGAAGCCATATGATGTACATTTGTGTTCAGGATTTCTATTTTCTTCTGACCCACCTTGAGTAGAGACGCAGCACAAAGGAAAGTAGGACGAGCTAAAGTCTGTGACTTTTTCAGCATTAGAGTCCTTTGTGTGTGTGTGTGTGTGTGTGTGTGTGTGTTTGTGTGTGTGTCAGGCGGAGGAAAAGGCAGACGCCCTGAATAAAGAGTTGCTGCTGACTAAACAGAAGCTGGTTGAGTCTGAAGATGAGAAGAGACGACTGGAGGAAGAGTCTGCTCAGGTTAGAGGAACACCACAAACCTCTCATGTTTAAAACCTTTACGGTTATCAGGTCGGTGACTAAACTCGTTTCTTATTTCTTTAGTTTGTTTAGAAGAAGTTCAATTTTAAAGGCTTTCTACAGGTCTATCAAAAGGTTTTCTGTAGAGTTTGGCTGATTTATGAATCACCGAAACATTAAAAGGTTCCCAATCTCAGGATGTAAACCGACACACAACCTGGAAAACAGCAGATGACCCATTGCAGGATGATGATGCTTTCCTTAGATATTTGTTGGAATGTTTGTTTTTCCTAAATACAGGACTTTCATGAACAGTTCATGTGTTGCAGATAGTTTACTTTGTAGGCCTAATTCCCTTTCTTTTGTCCTTTTCTTGTTAATTTACCATAAAGGAGACATGTTATGACTTTTTAAAGGATATAATTATTCGATGGTTGATAAAAAACATGTTTATGAAGTTCTTTACACTAAATCCCTCTCAGATTTATTCTCGACAGTTTCAGCACCTTCCTCAATGAGCCGTTTCAGGGCTCAGTCACTTTAAGAGAACAAGTTGAAGCTGGCCACGCCCACATATCCCCCGCTAATGCTGCTATAGGCTGAGAAACTCTGATGTCTGGGTGGGGCTCAGAGTAGAGCCGCTGCTCCTCCAGCCTGGAGAGGAGAAGGGGAGGGTTCTATGCTAATTTCCCTGTTTGTGACATCACACAAGGGCTGTTGAAAACAGCTTGTTTTAGACACGATTCCTAAAGTCAAACACTGACAGAAAATAGACGGAGTGTTCCTAGAGGCAGTAGAGACCCACATGGCATCATAATTATACTTTCTGGATTCATCAGAGACTCCAAGATGCAGATTTTACTCAAACACTATTTTATCCCAGCTAGATCTGTTTGCGTTCCTCAAACTGTTGATCAAACTTCATTCCCACCAATCTAATTTATCCACTTTAAAACAGGATCAAAAGTTTGAAATAAATGTGATTTTTTATATAATTTAATTGAGGAAAAAAGTGTCCTTTTTTAAAACTGGTTTGGTTACAGGAGGAAAAACAAGAAACTTTCCCACCTTTTCATAAGTTTTGCATCTGAAACCTTCAGCGTTTGATGGTTTTTGGGTTGGGATGCAGCAGCAGACTCACCTGAAACCCTGTTTGTGTTTAAAACCGTCCTCTAAATGTCTCGTGTGTCTCTGTGAGTGTGGGCGCACCTCTGAGTGATTTATGTGTAGGAGTAGAGGTTGTGTTGAGGGCAGGACAACGCCACGGGTTCGCCAACACTTGTCTTTGTCCTTGTCACATGTCATGGCAGTCACATGGTCTCTGGGGTCGCCCGTTTCTGCTGCCTAACAGCCAAACTGTATCTGTGTCCCTGCAGCTGAAGGAAATGTGCCGACGAGAACTCGATAAGTCCGAATTGGAGATTAAGAAGAACGGTTCCATTATTGGGGAATATAAACAGGTACGTGCCGAGAGCTTAAACACTATAAATATGACTTACTGCACAGCACAGCTTCTAAAATGTGTCACTTCTTCTGGTATTTTCACCTTAAAAAGCTTTGAAAACAGCTGACCTGAACCCCAGATTAAAATATTATTCTGTGATCAGATGTAATGTTCCACCGCGGCCTCAGGTGGCGCTGTTGCTCTTGTAAGCAGGACCAGCTCCATCCTGCAGACTTGTCACTAATAATTACCTTTTATGATGTCTTTCCCTGGAAGCTGATGGAGGTTTTCTGACTTTTACTGCAACGTAGCGTTTCCAAACCATCAATTTATTATTTTACTGAAAGTTCAGACCCAGGTTCTGGCTCACTTCAGCTGTTTTCTCTCTGGTTTAAACGTGTCGACACTTTGACACCAACTCCAGATCCTGCGAGACCAGCTTCAGTCTGAGCCGTATCCTGATGCATCCTTGTTCCAACTTTATCTTGTTTCTGTTGCAAGGAATTCAAATATTCCAAACACTCTTCAGGTCTTCTTCTCTGACTTTTAACGACTCCTGTCTGCCTCCAAAAGCTCTTTCTACACAAGCCATTAGCCGAGACAGCAGCATGCTCAAAATGCAGATTTAATTCCCTAAAACGACTCGGATAATTGCACCCAGATCTAGTGTGGAACCCCTAATAAATATCAGGGTGTACTTAATAGACGACTCAGATTTAGATTGAGAACGTCTCATTAAACGCATCAGCAGAGGCCGCCACCGCTGCAAGCTCAAAATCTGATTTTAATATACGGCGTCGTCCTGTCAAAGTGCCAAACGGTGGAATGGTGTCAGAAAAACACAACAGCAGCATTTAAATTTTAAATGCCTGCAGGCTGAGCTGCACTGAAGATTGACAATGACCCAGGAGGAATAACTCATAATGTTTACCAGCTCAGGAGGAAAATAAAACCTGCTGGCAGCGGTTTTGTAGCAGTAAGTCATCGCTGGGACGCTTGGCTCCTTTTGGTTTTGCTTAAATCTCAAGAAGCACATGATTATTGGAGGAAAACGGCCTCTGCACACAGCTCGTCTGTTTTCTTCTCACCATGTTTTTGTGTTTTAAACTTGGTGAAAGAGTCGGGATCGTTAGGCGGCATCGTCAGCCCCGCAGGGGCTTCGTCTGGGAGGTTTCTGCTGCTTCAGATCAGACTTTTATTAGTCCTACGCTTTAGAAAACGTCTTCATTAAGTCAGTTTGTTACACGATCAGCTTTTACTACAGCAAAACGAGACGGAAATATCTGAAAAGCGTCAGTTTTCTTTCTTGTTTTTCTAAAATCTGAGCTTTTGGGTGTATTTTAAGTTCCATCTGCCTGAATTCCTCGTCAGATCTGTCACTTAATGTTTAAATATAAACTCACCCAGATCCGACTCCATCACCATCATCTCGGGGATCTTATGCAACCATCCACCTCCTGGCCCCTCCCCCCCTCGGCGCAGGAAGACAGAAATAGCAGAAAGACTTATTCAGAAGCAGACCTGAAGTTCACCTGAGTCTAAAAATACAGACGGCGGCGGCGGCGGATTGACAACAGAAGGCCGTCGCAGGTGTGAGTGAGAGCAGCTTCAGATGGAGAAGCATGCAGCTGGGAGGGAAAACGGGCTCTTGTCAGAAATCGTCCCTTTTATGATGGAAGTGGAGAGGTGGAGGGAAACCAGGAGTTTGGAAGACGACGGCGTTCAGACTCGTTGAGGGATGCTCCAAAAATAGCCCGCTTTGTTTTCCAACCCAGATAACTCAAATTATTCTTCAGATGCTGTTTTCTTTTTTCGGTGCCCGTGAAGTTTCTTTTTGTAGGACCAGAGCCAGATCTGCTAATTGCTGGGTTTCCGGAGGACAGAGCGCGTGTTGATGGTTCCTGTTGTCGGGAAAACCAGAGCCGTTAGTTTCTGAGGTTAGCGTCGCTTTAAACCAGGGAAAGATGTTTAAATAAAAGCATTTACTGCAGGAGACGTTCAATAATTCAGCAAAAATGCTTAAAATGAAAAAGGATTGTTGAAAAAGGAAAGTTATTTATAAAAAATCTGAGGGTCTGGAGCTCAAGATGTCGTTATTAGTAGGTGTGTAAAAACAGTCCTGACATTAAAATAAAAGAAAGCAACACCCTGTTCATCCTCTGTTTTAATGAGGGAAATAATCCTCCACAGCTTGTTTGCAGACGGTGCAGCCGCAGCAATTCCTGCCTTTAGAGTGACAAGTACCCCATCGTACACCGGCTCCAAATCCCATCAGAGCACATTGTCCTCCTCATCGTGTCCCTCTCAGCCCGGTCACTAATTATAGAAAAAATCTGAAGCAGAGAAAAGCTCCTGCTTCTGACACGCAGACGGCGCTGATTGAAGACAAAAAATAACATAGAGGGAGTTGAGAATGTAGCTGGAGAGGATTAGTGGTTTAGAACAGAGAGGCGAAGAGCAGAAAAGGTCAGGTGGCCTCGTCAGCACCGATCTCTTCTGTGATGTTGGGAATGAGGAGGAATGGGATGCAAAATCAGCTGAGAGCTGCAGGAAAAGCAGGACGGTTCCACACCACTAATGGATTTAACGCTGAGAGGATGAACTCAGAGAAAACACCAGGCCCTTTCTGCAGGTGGAGGTCGGTATGAAAAACACCCTAAAGGTCATTAGCAACGGCATCTTGGATCTGTCAGATCATTAATAATCAAACAGAATCGATAGATTTATGCTCGAGGTTCCTTTCTATGCCGTCTGAGCGGCGCTGTCTCCTTCTGCCCTGTAGCGTTTGATAGTCAGAGACATCGGTGCAGCTGTGTTAATTGTCTCTGATTAAAAAACCACTTCACCCCATATCTGAGGCTTCTGATGGAGCTGAACAAACGTCTGTTCCTGTTTGCTGTAGATCTGCTCCCAGCTGAGCGAACGGCTGGAGAAACAACAAACGGCCACCAGAGGAGAGCTGGAGAAAATCAGAGTAAGTTTAATGCAGACGCACTGCTGTGTGTTCCCTCAGACACACACACACACACACACACACACACACATTATAGATGAACAACCAGATGATCAGAGGAAGGTTGTTTTGCTTTTTAACTTTCAGCTGTTATCTGGAGGTGAAGAGTGAGCATAAATGTAATAAACCTGTTCAAATATCAGGCGTTTTGGTTCAACAAGTCCTTCTTTTGTTTTTATTACCCTGACAGCATCGCTAACCCTTCACAATAAAAGCCCCTGGTAAATATTTAAATACAAAAACATGAACAATCTCTATGTTTGTGAAAACTCAAAACTGAGCCCTAAAGCCTTCTTTCCACTGGACGTAAAAGCGTCGCGAAACAGCTGCGAAACATACTTTGCTGCAATTAGCCGCTGTTTTAGTGGTCGGTTTCCTTCCCACCGGCAACAAAGTGTAACGTTTTCCTAGAAGTGAAGGGATGCTATCATTACGTTACGCTTCCAAAACACATCAAACTCCGCAGTTTAGATCGGGCCAGACAGGAAGTCAAACACAAAAGCAATGTAAAACATCTGGAAATTTTCAAAATAAAAGTCACGTGCAGATAAACGTACATCATGTCATGTTAACCCCCGTAGCCGAGGTAAACGGAACAGAAAAAAGGCCACAGACCTTTTTGGATACATGCAGCCATCTTTCTCCTTGTTATTGTGTGGACTTCTGAAATCACGTGTGGTTTTGCAATTCTCCTGGGATTTGGTGACCTCACGGGATCAGCTGTGTGGAACGCTTTTGCTCCTGTTTCACATCAGAGTTGCTCCCGGTTGGAAGGAAGCTTGCGGTTAAACACCGCTATTTTGTTACACGCCGCTTTCACGTCCAGTGGAAAGGAGGCTTAAGGCCAGATTCTGAGTGTGTCGAGTTTTCACCCTGCAGACGGATCAGCCTGTTGCATATTTGTTCATTATTATAAACCCGGTCAGACTACTACTAATGATAATTCATTTAGACAGCTAATAAACCCAGATATTCGGCTGGCTCTACAGCAATCATTTCATTTATAAATCTACTTTTTGCACATTTTCAACACATTTTCTAACAAACTGATGTAAATGGTGATTAATGTTTTTCCACAGTAATCATCATCATCATGAGTCGAGCCGTTTAAAAGCTAATTAGAAGGATGAGTCAGAGTTGTGTTGAAACACGAGTTAACAAACCAACTTTTAATTCTGCCATTAACACTTTTGTTAGAAGCCTTATTTTAGTTTCAAATGATAAACATGAAGTCGCTTTTATTTTTGCACCAACAAGGTTCACTTTAGGGTTCTAGATTTGTGGGGAAGCTCCAAACAACGTGCCAAGAGTTATGCAGAGTTGTTGGCTAAAAAGCACCGTGGGACTCCCACATTAGAGCTAAAATAATAATGAACCATCTCAGCTTGCCTCTGCAGCTCCACGGAGCACCATGGTAGCGTATCAGACCACCTCCTCTGATAAAGCCGAGGCTCCTGAAATGGACCCAACCATTTCTGCCTCTTTTCTTTAGCTGGCAGGTATCTGGAGAGGTGTGCTGCCATCTCTTTGTCTTCTACTGGCAGTGGAATTAAAGCTTTCTGAGGAAAGAATGTGGAGCGTGTCCAAGCAGCCGCAGCCAGACACCTGACTTCCAGCACTCTCTCACACACACACACACACACACACACACACACACACACACACACACGGCTCGTGGTTGGTTTGGATTGCTGCTGGCACAAAGGCCGTTTTGGCAGAACGTTGCATCAGGGCTGCCCAAAGCCTCCCAGAAGGTTTATTACACCAAGGACGAGTTAAACTTGTCCTTCCGCCGCTTTTCTGTGCTTTCCTTGTTTACTAATGTTGGTGCAACAACTCAATAACGATCTGTAGGGTGCTAAATATTGTATGTAGGTTTTAATGAGATTATTTTTAATAAGAAACTGACTGAGAGCCACTTCAACTTCTATTTAACGTGACAAGAGGAGCCGTTTCATTAAAAGCCCTCCACCTGGAGGCATTATCTAGAATTACCCGTCAGACGTAGACACAGTCGACAGTTTGGTGTAAAGGAAAAGTAAAGTGGTTATAAAATATCCGGTTGTGACGGACGAATCTCAGCCAGCACACCTGGATGTCCTCTAAATGTCTTCCTGTTCCTCCTGCTGTCCCCCTTCAGTCCAAAGTGGACGGCTGTGAGAAGTGCAGCAGCCTGTTCAACAAAGAGGGTCGCGTCCGGGCCGTGGTTACCACGGCGCCCGCCGGGGGGGCGGAGGAGACCGACGAGGAGAAGGAGGCGTTAAAGAATCAGCTGAGGGAGATGGAGCTGGAGCTGGCCCAGACCAAACTACAGCTGGTGGAGGCCGAGTGTAAAATCCAGGTACACACACACACACACACACACACACACACACACACACACACACACACACACACACACGTTTATAAGAGGTTTTTAGAATCCAACATTCACACAGTGAATGACACTGTCAGACTTCCTGCTGCAGAACCCTTCGTTACCCACACTTGAGTCCATTTTTATAAAGATCCAGTAGATGATGCTATTAGGAGGATACTGCCGGCTTTGTAATGGAAACAAGGTTCCATTTCCTCTCGCTGGAGTCGTTACGGCGGGACGCTGCGGCGTGCTCGTTACCTGCGTTCAGCTGAAGGCAGCAGAGCCTCGTCCAATCAGAGCAGAGGTTTCTGTTAGCTAGATGATTAAAGGAAGCATGAGTTCATTTAAAGACGTGTCTGAAGGAGCATTACGGTGTGAAATATGGCTCCAGTTTTAATAAACACATCAGGGACGTGAGTGGACCCGTCGTCTCTCAGGAGGACAACAGTTTGGTTTTATTGCTGCTTGTTCAGGATTACAGTTAAATAAGAAGTCTTTAATGTTTGTAGCAGCTGTCATTCATTCACTTTTTCTATTAAATGTGACCAAAGGCTAACTCTGATGCACCTAAAGTGATGTCCCAGTCAAGATTTACTTCTCAAACTAAAACTTTGATTATGCTGCCGGTGCACGGATGACGAGGGTTCCTGTCCGTGGAGAGTTCATCTTCACAGGTTACAGGATGTGTCTTAATCAGGGAACTTTGATTATTAAACCTAAAATACACTTTAATATCTGCCTGATTTTCAAAATAAAAGAACAGTATTGAGTAATCAGAATCAGAGTGAGGTACTAAATAGTTTATTGTAAATCTAATCTAAAATGTCCAGACAAGTAGTCTTATTTGAACTCATGCAGGTGTTAAATGTACCTTCCTGCTCCCATCAGCACCAGTAAAAGGTGACAGACTTGTTTTCCTCCTCCAACAGGACCTGGAGCACCATTTGGGTCTGGCTCTTAATGAGGTTCAAGCCGCCAAGAAGACCTGGTTCAACCGAACACTCAGCTCCATCAAAACCGCCACGGGGACCCAAGGCAAGGAGACCACTTAACCCAGTAACCTCCTCCTCCCACCTGACCCTCCCAGTTTCTACAGGAGCGTGTCTGCAGCTCAGTGTGACTCATCAAGCCTAAAGCTCCGAAGCCCTAACAAAACCCACCGGACCAGAACTTTAACCGTTAAATCAGAGATTCTCCTCAGTGAAGGACTGTGGTACTTATTACAAAAACATCTTATTTTCCTCCCTTCATCCGTCTCCAGTAATAACAGTGGGCAGAAAACGTACTTCCAAAGGAGGAGACTCGTTAATGGTCATCTGTGTACTGCTGATGTTAGGAGACCTGCAGGGGGGCGGAGAAGACTTTCCTCAGCAGAGAACTACTGACACGACGCCACAAGTCCTGTAAATGTTTCTGTTTTAGGTACAACAGCTGATAGACGCTGTTATCTTGGGTTAACATGAGCTTCAGTTTGTTCAGAAACGTACAAAGAGGGTGTGTGTGTGTGTGAGTGTGAGAGTGAAAGCTAGAGAATTTGTGAAAGTCCCAAGAAAAAGTGTGTGTGTGTGTGTGTGTGCATGCTTGTAGGGTTGTCTCGTGTCCTTTAATGTTCAAACATGTAAATGAAAACTGCTAAACAGAAGTTTGCTGACAAAGCCTTGATGTGAAGGTTGATGAAGAAGGAGCGTGTCGGATTTAATGATGTAATTTATGGAAACTTTAAGCTGTAAATGTGTTCAGATCAGATGAATAAACGGTCGAGGTTTGTCTGGTTTAGGTCTTTAAGCACAAAGAAACTTCAGAAGCTCTAAACCCTACAAACCTTTTGGGTGAGAAAACAGATGAAACTCCTGAACGGTGCAATGTTTAAAAAAAAACAATCAGATCTGCTCAGTCGGAACGGAAACCACAGAAATGGATAATTCCCACAGCACTTGAACACACCGTTGAGACCCACCTAGTTTTGTTGCTGCTAGGTTCAGCACTGACATTCTAGATGAACATGAATGCAGATCTGACAGGTTGCTATGACGATCTGAGATGCAACATTAGCTTTATTAGAGCAAAGAAGCTAAAGGAATCTGCAGAAAATAAAGCAGCATTTCTCGTGTCACTCATGATGGGGTCAGATTAAAAAAAGTGGTAGTTGTGAAACATCAAAAATGACTTTCTCTAAAAAAAACCCAGAAACCTTTTAAATTAGCTTCAGATGATAAAGATCTGACACAAACACTGAACCTTAATAGATCAGAACTATTTAAAAACATCTTCCTGACTCGCGCAGATGTCAAAGAACGGAGAAGATTTAAAGACTGAAGTGGATAAATAAAGACACCTGTCAGCTGCTGCTGCAGGATGAGTCTGACCACCAGGCGCAGGGCGTCAGAACCGTGTCACTAAGGGTCAAAGTTCAGGTCAAACGGTCAAAAACGGCTCTAAAGTTATCCACGGGGCATGTGGGACTTCACGTCTGATTTCATACTTAGCCGAGTGAAAAACGAGACGCCACAGGGATCCAGTTTCTGCTCGTCCTCAAGAGCTAAAGTCAAACCTGCACCTTTTCATTTGACTAAAACAAACTGTGTCTGAAGCCTGATTGGTTGGAATTAGGTGATGTCAGCGGAGATCTGTCTAAAAGCACTGGGCTGTAAATAAACGTCATTATTGAATATTTGTTTATGATTTTCTACTCTAACTGTAACTAACGTTGCCTCCTACCTGCTGCTGTGCTACCGTTTAATCCACGACGACGTTTTTAATGTTTTTGTTTTTCGCTCCGAGCTCCTCAGTTGCACTGCTGTTTTGTTTACTAAATGCCAAAACGTAGCTTTCTCATCCGACAACAAAAACATTAACGTGTGGGAATTGTTGTAGTGTAGACTGCATTGTGTATACTTCATGGATTTAAATATAAAGATCTCAACACAAGAATCTCTGCCTCCTTCTGATTTGTGTGGTCATATCCAGAAAATATATTTGAAGCTTTTTTTGAATAATCCATCCATTTTCCACCTCTTGGAGGTCCAGGAGGGAAATCCAGACATCCCCCTCTCCAGTTCCATCTGGGGAATCAAAGACCTCCAGTAGGCTTTGGGTCAGCTCTGGAGTCGTCTCCTCCCAGGACCCGGAATACCTCCAGAGGGAGTCGACCATGCCTGGACCACCTCAGCTGACGCCGTTTGATGAGGAGGAGCAGCAGCAATACTCCAGTGTGCTTCAGATGACTTCCTCACCTTAGGTCCAGCTCATATCAGCTGATTGCATCTTTCTTTTTGTTTTGTGATCCAAATCTAGTGATTACACGCTAGTCAGAGCGTAGACCTGATCCAGAACAAAGCAGCCATCAGTTGTCACACACACTGGTATGTAGTGAAAATAGTCCTCCACGGTGAGCTGCAGCTGTGGCCGTGCTCGGGAACTATTTGGTGGTTTAACCCCCCAATCCAACCCCTTAATGCTGAGTGTCAAGCGAGGAGGCATTGGGTCCCATTTTTTCAAAGTCTTTGGTATGATCCGACCGGGAATCGAACCCTGATCTACCACTAGGCCACCGGAGCTGGGAAATGAAGCCTTGAACTATCAGACATCTCTAGTTCATCCTAAGGTCACTTCTACTACTCAGCCAGCTCCAGCTTGTTTTCTTAAAGTGACAGAGCCCTGAAACGGCTCATTCTGGAAGGCACTGAAACTGTTAAACATAAAACTACCGAAACCGCTTCATGTGAGAGGCAGAGGTGCCCAATCCTGGTCCTGGAGGGCCGGTATCCTGCATGTTTTAGTTGTTTCTCTGCCCCAACACACCTGATTCAGTGGTTTAATCACCTGTTCAGCAGCTCATCAAGCTCTGCATAAGTCTGCTGATTGAAATCAGGTGTGTTGAAGCAGGGAAACGGGTAAAACAAGGATAGTGGCCCTCCAGGACCAGGATTGGGCACCAGTTATGAGACACATTTGGTATCAACCATAGAAGTCATATGTCTCCATCCTGGATGTATCTTATTGGTCATGTAAGTTAGATTTTTGTTCATGTTTAGGATATTCACTAACTCTCCTCTGACTACATTTGGTCAACACCACAATGTTTAACCCTGATGCCACTGAACTAAACTAATCAATGCTGGGAACGGT
This sequence comes from Aphyosemion australe, assembly GCA_006937985.1. Classification (NCBI taxonomy): domain Eukaryota; kingdom Metazoa; phylum Chordata; class Actinopteri; order Cyprinodontiformes; family Nothobranchiidae; genus Aphyosemion; species Aphyosemion australe. Next base: position 1,986,399 of record SSNS01000021.1, on the reverse strand, counting down.
GTTTAATTGAAAAATGTCATGTTTCACCTGCAAATTAAAAGAAGAAATAATTCTGCAGCTTTAAGCTAGTTGTAGCTCTGGAGTTCTGTCGGTAGCAGCTGAGCTTGCATCGTTGAGAGTAAAAAATCACCTTAAATCAGACGAATACAGGCAATTAAGATTCCGCTGCTGGTTTGAATGAATGTGCTTGTTAGTGTTATGCATGTTAAACCCCATACAAGCAGCTTTTAACTACATTTACTTTCACTGTGACTCAAAATGATTCTAGTGTTATTATAGCACTAAAGCTTCAACATTCTGCTTTTACTTGATCCTGTATAAAAAATCGTGGTTGTAATTCTTCAGATGTCAGAGCCTGACACACCTGAACAGAGTAGCTGCTAATAAAATTTAAAACAATAATCTAATTTACTTTGGACTTTTTCTCCCACATCAACACATTCCCATTATTACTTTTATAAAAAAACACTTTCATGCATCACAATGACACACATGAACACGTTAGTTTATTTTATCATTAACCTGACTCCTCGCTTCAACAGCAGCTTCTATAAAAGAACTCTTCTGTTTCTAAAGTCGTGGAAGAACCTGAGAACAGAAAGAAAAGAGAACCTGTCTCATGCTTTTTCACCTCTCTAAGTCAGCATGCTGGAACATTTCTCCAGGAACCCAAACATGAAAATATCTAATTACGTCTTGTGAAAACAGCCTCTATCTGTCACACGCTGGAGCTGCAGGTTCTTAATTTGGCTCTGGTTCTGTTGCTCCTCGTACCCCTCAGAGAAAAAGCTTCATGGCTGCATTGTTATCTGTGTCAGGCCTGAGCTATTTTCCACCCAAGTCCTCTGTGATTTTAAAAATACGGAGCGGCGCTCCAACACATATATCATTTAGAGGGTTTGAAACCTGCTCATAAAATTATCACCTCCGGTGTTGACGGCCGCTGGTTTGGTTGCTGCTGCATCAGCTGAAGGTAACAAGTGTTTGTGTTACGTAACCGACACGTCACCTTCTGCCTCTGCTGCTATAAATACAAGCAGCAACAGCATGGAACGTAAAGGTGGACCGCCGGTGGGCTGCTGCAGCTTTTAGTGACGCCCGTTTGAAGGAATGAAACGTAAAACGTGGAACTGATGAACTAATGCCAAACATTGTTGTTGCTTTTTGTCTCTTAGATGTTGCAGATCAGCAAACACATTTCCAAGATAATCTGATTCAATCCAAAATACAAATGATATTCTCATCTATTAAGGGGAAAACAGCCTCTATACCAACCTGGGCCTGTGTGAAATCCCAACTGAAGAAGGCTAAAAGATCTCAAAAAGCAACACACCACCCCCCAGCACTAAAGACGTGACGAACAGAGAACCGTACCTGTTTAGGGTTAAAGGTCAGACAATCTTCTTCAGGGTTTTCTGTTTGAGAGCAGAAATTAGGGTTAAAATGATTACAGCATTCTTTGTGTGTTAAAGTGTGACAAAAAGTCAAAATAATAATAAAATCTGTGAGGGGGAAATGACTTTTTCACAGAACTTTGTGTCTTTTATTTATTTCAAGATTTTAATTCTTATTTCTGTTTTTACTTTAAGGACGATCAGATTTTCAAATCCTTAAGTTACAACCTTAAATTTATGATTTATACTAGGAAGTACGATTAACACATCAAGAAGCAAAAACAGTTTAAAATGAATTCATTTCAATTTCTGACCCATTGAAAGCTTTAGCTGGACTTTTATTTAAACAGACATTCGTCTGTAGTTTCAGACCAACAGGAAAGTCAGTGACCAAAACACACGTAGGAACAAGAGTATTACTGTAGGGTTTGTCAACATAAGATTATTTTATGGCCTAAACTAAAAGATAGTTTATATGTACAGAAATCAGAACCATCAGATCCTAAACTTCAAGTCTTCAAATTTGAATTTAATTTAAATAGAATAGACAAATTGATCCCACAGTGGGGAAATTCACTTGCCACAACAGCACCATCACTCAAAAGGGTAATTAGAAGAAAGATTAAAACAAGGATACATGTATATACATATAGGCAGTAATCTAGTATTGTAATCTTAGATCACTAAAAACCACAAATAAAAGATAAAAACAAACTTGGTACCAGCACTATGCAGCATACTGTAAGAGACACAGACAACAATGTGAATCCGGTATTGCACAAGTATAGAACACATACTGAATAAACATGCACCTAATGCTCTCTAAGCAAATAATAATAAACATTATTGGAGAGATGTTGTTTTAGGACTCTGATATATTTTAACACTCTTTAAAATAAAAAGTCCAGAGTCCTGAGATAATGATCCTTTTTAGGTTTGTTCTAATTTCCCGGTTTTCTTCATGAATTTGCTTCATCAGCTAAATCCCACGGAACCTAAACTTTTGTTTGATTGAGAAGTTTTCACAGATATTTAAATCAACTCCAACTTCTGGCCAGATTTAACAATTAGACAGCAAGAAAAAGTTTAAATTTAGATTCTGATTGCAGCAACAAACCTGTGAAAATGTAATAAGTGGAATATTTACCAACCTCTGTGATTGTCGATGCCATATTTGCTCATTATTCATATCCTTAAATGTCATTGCTTCAGAAACCTGCTCAACAAGAGAATATTTGGGAGTTATCAGAAATTATAAGGTTCAGCTGAGTTTCATGAAGTCGTCCAATCAGAAGAAAGAATCTCCAGGTGGATCCTTAAAGAGCCCAGAGTACATCTGGTCTCTCACAGGTGAGAGTTTATGAGTCAAAAGAGCTAACATGTTTTCTTTAAGAAACTATTAAAAAAATCACACATAACAGAGTTTGATATGTGCTCATGAAGGTAACGGTTTTATATATTTACATATAAAGCCCTGACAGTTCAACAATAAAGGGTTAAAAACATATATCATGTGAATGTTGATGAAAAATTCAGGTAAAACACAAAAGCAGAAATAAACCTCTGAATCCATTCAGTTGTACTTTTTTCTGCATTTAGCAAATCAGACATCAGCTCAACTTTATTCATGTGAAACGTTGCAAACACGAGTAAAAAACTGTGAAAAAGTTCTAAAACAGACTGACAACAAAACATATAAACAGTCATTGTAAAGAGACAAACAGGAAACAAAAAACAGAAATTAGAAATGAAAAACTAAAAAGAAAAGAAGGCTGATTCCAGAACAGCGAGTCATGAAAAATAACATTTCTGAACCGCAACCAGGTACCGGAACAACAAATGAACTATGGAGTGTTCTAGTCGGACAAAAATCTGTTTTTGTCAAAAATAACACAAATGTTTCCAACAGTAGCCTCAAAATGCTAACAAGAAGTTACCAAAAGTAATAATGCGATTAGAAATCTCTGTTTTAGGGACTTGGAAAAATAACGTTGAGGGTCACGCAGGTCATACCGCCCTTGGAACAAGTCTGATATTAAACTAACTGGCTTCACTGATAAATAGATCAGTGACATCATGAAAACAGATAAAATGATGTAATTCCTAATATGGTTCCCAAAAAAGGAACATGGACAACAAAACTGGACCAAGTTCAGAACCCTGAGGAACACCACAACTAACTGTCCTGACCCAAAACATTAAACCAGAAGTTATTTTCCTTTCATTTTATGTCATTTGATACATGATATTTTTGTCTGAAGCAAAATTAAAAATATTTTTTAGATTTAAAAAATGTAAACAACCCAATTTTAATAGTTTAACAGAAAACATCAGGAAAAAATACTCAATGATCTATTCTAGGGTGACCTAGGGTGACCTGCTTACTGGCAGTTCTGCTGTTTAAAATGAGTGTCACATTTTAAACACTCACAGCTCTTATTAACATTAGTTTAGCTTTAGCTGTTAGCGGGCCTCGTTAAATCTCACAAGGAGGCCCTGATGCTGGTGTCAAATTGCCGAGGAGGAGGAGAGTTGTGTCAAATTAATCTGATTTGCGAGCTAACTGGAGTTTCCTGTTTCCAGCTGCAACTTAATACGGGTCATCAGTAAGAAAGATGTCAGCAGTTCCTGGTCATTTATAGCCCAGCAGCGTGCGACTCTGCACTGAGCGAGCAGATGCCTTCGGTGTCCGATTAGCTTCCCAGATTCATGTCCCTAACTCAGATTGAGGAATGTAACAGGAGGAGGAGACACCGTTTCTACCGCCAAAACGTTTTATTACCACCTATCTTATGAGAACTTTTTAATGGAACCAAATCCTGTAGCTGATGCTCTCAGTTTGAATGTAAACATGGTGTTGGGCCTTAAAAACAGACAAATCCACACATTTCCACCTCATTTGACCCAATCTACTGATACTCTGCAGGGTTTCATTTGACAGGATTAGTGTCATCATCTGGTGGGCTCGGGTTTCCTCCTGTCGGTCTTGTTTTCTCACCCATCAGACAAAATCTGGAGGTTTTTTTATTTCTCCAGTTGCTGCTCCTCTGAATAACTGGGAGCCACAGAGTGATGCTCGGGTCGCTGCAGGATGATTGGCAGTTGTGTCTGTGTGCTGATGCTGGTGAATGCTGGAGATGTCACAGGATCCTCGGCGGAGACTCAGCCATCAGCAGCGCTGCTCCAAGGATGACTGACGGCTGGGATGGATGAACCGCCGTGTGCTGAAACTCTTACCACAAACGTGCCAATTACCGACCATGACCTCAACTCATAATGACACAATTATTGGCACGGTCAAAATGTTTGGATTTTAGTAGGAATGAATCAATGTTTCGGGCAAACACACACTCATGCTGAGAGATCGGATTTACCTTTTTAAATGGACACATAGGACCCTTATACCTAATTAATATAAAAAAGGCTTTAATAAATATTTGTCAATCAAAATGTAAAGTATTTCTAAAAAATGTATTAATTTATACATTATTTCTAATCATTAAGTTTTTATGTTCATGCATGTTTAGGTTTTGTGCTTATTTGTTAATGACATCTTGACTTCACATTGAGATAAAAAAGGCTTTTTACTCATAAACATGATTGTTTGGTCTGTTTTTATGATAATTACAAACTAAGATTGTTCTCTAGTATTTTACAGATCAGCAAAAAAAACCTAAATGTCAGCCAAAGATGACCTGAGTAAATACAAAATGCTGTTTTGAAATGATTTCCTTTAATAAAAGAAAAAAGGGAAACGTTCAATCAAGTCCAGCTCTTACTACCAGACCTGTAAATGAAGTAAGCTAAAAGATCTCAAAAAGCAAAGTTAAAAGGTCATTTAAGAGCAAAAGAACCCATAACTGCCTCTAAAGCCCTGAAGGATTCATTTGGTTAAGACTGAGGTCAGAGGTCATGGTTCAACAATAATTAGGGCAAAAATGGCATCATGGGAGACCTCCAAAGCTAACAACACAAATACTCGTCTCATGTTTACCAGAAAACTTCCTTCTGCTGAGACTTTTGGGAAAATATTCCATAAACTTACAAAATAAAAGTGGAATTTTCTGGAAGGTGTGGTGTGTAACTAACACTAGGAGAAATAGTTAAACATGGAGGTGGTAGTGTGATGGTCTGGAGCTGCTTCGCTGCTTCAGGACTTAAACACCTTGCTGTAACTGATGGAAATATGAATTCTTCTCTGTAGCACAAAATCCTGAAGGAGAATTTCTGACCTTTGACCTTCAAGTAACACAGAGCAGTGTTCTGCTCCTCCACCCTACTGGTTGAAAGTGGAATTACAACTACTGTAAACAACCATGCTGCAGCCAGCTGTAGCTAGCTCTAACAACGAGCTAACACTAACATGAGCCAACTAATACTAAAATAAACCACGAAGTAAAAAGATCCACACTGTTGGACAAACATATTATTACTTACAGGTCCAGTAGCAACAAAGCCAGGTCACCATCAGTCCGTGATTTTGTAGCCTCCTTTAGCTCCCTCAAACTAGCGTAGACCGCGCTGATGTTCACTCTGGTTTTAGCTCTTTGCTTCACCGCCAAACACATTACTATGTTACTTTTACTTCCAGGCTCCATCATGATGCAAACAAAAAAAGCAAACTTCCTCTTTTTCTTCTTCTTGTGCTTTTTATTGATGATCGGCAAACTGAAAATGCTAACTGCTAGCATTACTGCTAACAGCCGTAAAGCAGGTAAAGACACCTACCCACTCCACAAAACTATCTAGCGCAGTTTTTTGTCAGCAGAGGGCTGCAGAGTGGTGTCAATAATGAAACTGGTCAAGTTTCTAACTCAACAATCACTGAGATCAATGTTAAAACTCTAGCTTATAAAACTGGATGTTGTTACTTTAAACATGACCCTGTTCATGCTGCAGAAAGCCCTCCAACGTGGTTGAATTAAAACTATTTCTTTATAGATGATTGGGACAAAATTCCTCCAGAGCGATGAGAGACTCAGCAGTTATCACAAATGCTTAATTGCCACCGACAGTGTAGCAGCCATTTATGAAGTTTAGGTTCAATTACTGTTCCACACACGACCCGGTTGGTTTAGATTTGTTCTTTTAATAAAGGAAATCATTTTGCATTAACTCTGGTCATCTTTGGTGATATTTATAATTGTTTTCTGATGTAACAAAACCAAAAAACTAAATAAATCAACACTCAAAGACACACATGGTAGTTTTGCTTGCTTTTAGCACCAACTAGAGTCCGTTATTAATTCACTGTTGTAAAAGCAAAAGTAAAACTTATCTTCTCGCTGTGCGTTCGTCTTTTTAACACCTTAATCTAACTGCTGAAATGTCTCCTCAGCCTTCATTAGTGTCTACAGGAGCGGTTCATCACTAAATCAAACAAATCAGCTGTGTTCATGATCTAAAACATGCAGGAAACATGCTGGAAGCAGACTGCAGCACCAGGCATTTCAGCTCCATTTTCTCTAAGTCCAACAGAGACCAAACCGGCACTCTGAAGTTGCAAGTGTGGTATTCTGGCCACAGGGGGTCTGAGTAACATTTCATTAACCCTGTAAAGGGTCTTTTGAGCACATACTGGCTCAAGATAATGGTTTAATATGAAAAAGCTGCAAAATTTAGCTTTAAGGCACTTGATTACCCCTTCACCCACATATAAACTCCCACATTCATTTAAACAGACACCAGTGAAGAGATTCAGCACTTTCTCAGGTTTATTTTCAGTGTTTTCTTCAAGCATATGTTATGTCAGGAACAGTGACAACCACAGATCATCGCTGCAGTGAATGTTGCTACTGATCAAAACACATCAAGTTCAAATGATCCTCAAAATTCATCGCCAGCGGCCCGACTAACACGTAACAGGTACAACCTTTGATTCTGTGAACAGGTATCACGTAAATAAAATGAAAGGCAGCATCGTAAAACAGTCTCTTTTAATCCCCCTTGTGTTCAAAATAAAAAATAAGATATTTACAGGAAACAAACTAAACACTCATAAGACACTACGTCTGTAAACCTGCAATAAAAAAACGAGGGAAACTAATACAAACAGGGAAGATGCGCCCAAAACAACCCTCACACAGGCAGTTGAAAAGATATATAGATGTTTATATATATGTGTGTATTTAACCATATATATTCTGTTTATATGCTTCTCTACAAAAAAGCAAGTTTACTTTATGAGTAAATACATTCTACTTAACGATCACTACAGCAACAGTGTACATTCCCAACCAAAATGCTTTGATCAGTTATCAGGACAGCTTCAACAATCAGTGGACCAGGAAGTATGCAACGACATGCTGGATGTGACAGCGATATGTCTGTGAACTCACACACACACACACACACTTAGAGAGAAAGATGTGTTTAGCAGTTAGCTTCGCTACATTCATGGAAACGTGAGCAGGGATCTATTTCTGCAGCGCTGCAGAGACCTTCTGGGTGTTTCTGCAGCCACTCTAAAGCAGCAAACTGTTTTCCATCCACTCAGCTATAAAGTTACTGATTGATCTGATTTGTGCAACGAGGGCTTTACACTCTTTGGTGTCTGGGTGGATCTCATCATGCAGAGAGAATAACGTACCTGATTTTGTAAAAGCATCTCTGCATCAAGAGCTTGTTTGCAAGCGTCACAAAGATGGGTGTTTGGAAACTCGCCCTATTGGTTCTGCAACCCTCTGCAGCTCCTGCACGAGCAGCTACAGCAACTTTTCTGATGAGCGCGCCCCCCCTCCCCCCAGCAGAGACCCATTATGTACAGCGCTACAGACAGCTCCTCGTAAAGCACCATGATAATAAACAGAGCAGGTGGGGGGGGGGGGGGGGGGGGGGGGGGGGTTCTCAGCTATTCATGGCTCGCTTCCTCAAGCAAAAACAAGTTCCAACCACTTGTGACTCACACTGGACACAAATATACAATCCACAGAGTATCACATCGCTTCAATGTGCTCGACTATTTACACTTGATTATGAGTGTGCTTATGTGTGTGTGTGTGTGTGTCAGGTGGCCCTGAGTACAGTGTGCAGGTGTATTGCTTGTGTGCAGCTTGTGCTTTGTAGATGTGCAGGTGGTGGTGTTTGCTGAATGGAAGCCAAGAGGGAGTGTTTGGAAAACCGTCAATGAATGTTTATATTGAGGATGTTTGAGAGCACCAGAGTGGGAATAATGTCAACAAATCAGGAACGTGTCCTGCAAAAACAACTGTGACAAAGTAAAGGCGATTATCAACACAAGACAAGTGTGTCCAGGCTGTCCCAGCCCAGCATGAGAGGGGGACAAGTGAGTCTTCCAGACTGTTGTAAACCTCCCAGAGCTCTGAAAAGATCCATTTCCACATTTTTGCATTGTTTCCCATTAAGAGCTGATGAATGAACGTTCTGAAGGTGGCAGCTGTGGGACATTTGAGTCTCTAAAATAGTTAAAAAATATCAGAATCATGTTTCATGTTCTCAACAAAAACATCTAAATCTTTACTTCCACTCCTGTCTGAGTGCAGAACAGATTTATTTGAGCAATACGACTAGAAGAAGGAAAAGCCAACGACCCCATGAACAGATCTCTGAAAACAGGAGCATTTAAGCTCATTTTTTTCTGAAACTGTTTTATCCAACAACAAAGTTGAGCCTCTGCTGCTTTATGCTGCTAAAGCCACAGAATTCAGCTAAAATCTCGTGGTGTGAATCTGATGCTTATAGGAATAATTATAAAAGAGTTACATTCTGGGAGCTGTTGATGAAAACACACCATTATCCATCTTCGCTGGGTTAGGGTATCAAAGGATCTTTCACATGAAAAAATCTAAGAATGAGGTTTATGTTCATTTTCATCCTTTTGCTGTTTTTTTTTCTAGACAAACAAGTAGAAACAGAGTGATTCTAATGAAAAGAGTCTGGTTTTAACCGCGTTCCTCTAAAGAGAAACACTTAAAAAGTAAATGAATCCGTCTCCGACTGCGGATGAGCCTCGTCCTGCACGTTCCCACCGGACCGTGTCTCTGGCTCCCACCGTTCGAGCTGCACGCCGTCCAACAACCAAAACACGGAAGGGACGGGGTCAGCAGTCAGGGGGACTCCTCCTACGAGTCTGTTGGGTCTGAGGGGAAATGAAAAGGCCTTCCTAATGAGGGCCATCTGGGGGGAGAGACTGGAGCAGAGGGAGGGGTCTCAGCTGATAGAGGAGGTTTGTTTTTAGACAAAACGATGTTTTTCACCTGCATGTAAATTCCACGAGAGCAAGAAGTCAGACAGAACGAGAGATCCAGATTTGTTCACGTCAATTAAACTAAAGTCTCTAATGATCTAGTCTCTCTCTCTCTCTCTGTTGCGCGAGCTCGTCTCTCCGGGGGAAAAAAAACTTCACAGACCAGAAATCTAGGAAGTTTCATCAGTTTCATCACAGACTATAACTCCTATTTGACTTCTCGTGTGGAAAAAAGAGCTTTCAAGGCTTGGTGTGTAAATCATCTGCTGCTCAGATGTCATTCCTGTTCAGTTACAGCTCCATAAATATAAAACTGGTGCACAGTTCAGGGCCAACGAGACGAGAATCAAACCCATCTGATGCACATTCCCGTCAGTTTTTCCTTTGCCGAGTGACGTCTGTTTCAGGTTAAAGGACAGAAATAAGAAACAACAGAGATAAAAGAGCTCTTGGAAAAATGTAAACACCACAAATCTGCTCAAATGTTTCAGTCAACGAGATCAAAATGTTACTGAGGAAAGGTGTGACCGTCATCAGTCAGAACAGATTCTGTTAGCTTCACTTGTACAAAACAGAGTTTGATCGTTCCATCAAACCAAACTGGTGGTGACGGTCTTTGTTTTCAGACGTGGGCTGAAACTGACTCAAAGTGAAGCAGAAGAGCCGAGGAGGTTTGAATCTGACGAGGAGCAGCAAAACTCTGCTTCTGAGGTGAGATTCAGATGGTCACTATGGCGACACACCAGAGAGTTCTGTTACTATCAGGAGATAAACACCAAGGGCCAGAGATGGAGCAGTAGCTCAAGCAGAAGGAGCACTCATGGATGTGCAGTGGTGTCATGAGCTCCAAAATGAGATCCAGGAACATTCATCTGGAAAAGTCTGACCAGAAGGTCTTCATGTAGGAATCACAGCCTAAAAGCCAGACGTCCAACATGGAAACAGACTCAAGGTTGCATGAAAACAGAAAATGTAGATCGATGAGTTCAAATGTTAAGAGACACCGACACAATAGCTATAGCTAGTGTCTGCAGGAAACAGATACCCAGGATGGTGATGCCTGTGACTGGAGTTGGAGGTTGGAGAAATTCAATCAGTGCTATGAAAATTATCCTGCTGCCTATGTCTCTGAGAGCTATCTGCAGCATAAGAAGACCAGAGGAGTCCTGGAATAGATGGTCCCACCTCTCCAGAGCACAGATGAGTGTCTCTGAGACGCAGGATGAAGGGTTTGAGTCAGAAACATCCACAGGAAACCTTCTTAGCCAACAACCTAACGGCAAAGGTTCCATTTTTGAATTTTGAAGGCAAATATGGGTTTCATCTACTTTGTTTCTACACCTCCCTAAAGTTTGTGTAAATATCTGAAGGAATTATTTTTGCGTAAGGCAGCATGAGATCAGGAGTGTAAGAAGTTGGTTTGAGTTTTCAGGCTAAGCTGCAACATTTCTCTCAGGAAAACAACGTCTGTGAACATCAACTCCCATCATCTCCAACGCGAGCTCCCGCTTCTTAATCACCTCCTCTGTTGTCTAACCAGACTGCTAGTGATGTGTGTGTGTGTGTGTGTGTGTGTGAGAGAGAGCGAGAGAGAGAGAGAGAGAGAGAGAGAGAGAGAGAGAGGAGCTGTGCTTTTGGACCCTGTAAGATGAGCAGAGTGAAGCTCACGGTGGTTCTGTGTTGATGCGTGTGTGTGTGTGTGTGTGTGTCCATTATTGGCAGAAGGAGGAGCGCGTACATTACAGCAAAAACAAACATCAGTCTCTCTCTCACACACACACACGATGACGACAGTTTTCCCTGCCAGCAGTGAGACTATAGAAAAATGTGCTTTCCGACAGGTATAGAGTGTGTGATTGGGTCATACGAGTGTGTTTAGAAGGGAGCGCCCCTCTGGTCCTGGTCCGTGTAAACAAACCTCAGGCAGCAGAGAGCGTGCTCAGAAAGGCTCAGATAGACATCAAAGACAGAGGAAAGGAGGGAGGAAGGAAGCATTAATATTCTACTAGCACAGGTTAATAAGAATACCAAAGATAATATTGCATCTTCTAGAACTAGCTTCAATTGCTCAGTGTTTATAAAACTGGAAGAAAGCTATGCTGTGATATTACAGTTACATTTCACTTTAGAATTCTAAAATATTTTATAACAATAATTATACTTTATAGAGTATTTACATACGTACATCATTATATATTATTGTCAACACGTTGTTATAGAAATACACCATATTAGATGTGTATATAGTCATGTTATAGCCACACACACACACATACGATGAATATACAATCAGATTCAGCTATTGCAACGCTGTGTTGAGAAAACCTCCGTCGGACATTCACATCTTCTCAAAAAGACGAGTCCAGGTGTATTGCTATTCGAAAAAACCCAAAAAGTCCAGCTCCTTCTCGCGCAGTCACCCACTGAACGTGTCTCATAAAATCAGAGTATTGCTTTGTGTAAATCTGCTCTCCTCTGAGGAGGAAAATCTGGGCGCAGAGAAGAAAAAGCAGGAAGAGGGAGAGGGCTAGGGAGAGAGAGAAGGGTTCTGTGGCTCTCGGTCAGCAGGTAAGAACGTGTCTGCAGCGGTCAGATCAGAGTGAATCCATCAGCCGGGTCAGAAAGGAGGCCCGCTCTCACACCGACACAAAAAACAGGTGGGCGTGTGTGGAGACAGGTAAGTGTGGCGAGTGTGTCCAACAGCTTCCTGCCTTTAGAAGTCAGAGAAAAGATCCTGCGGACCCAGATGGATGATGAAAGGAGCGATGGTACGCGGCTGGTAGAAAGGATTGTCAATGAACAGACCACCTGCAGAGAGAGAGAGAGAGAGAGAGAGAGAGAGAGAGAGAGAGAGAGAGAGAGAGAGAGAGAGAGAGAGAGCCAGAGAGAACTGATTAGTGCAAGATCTGAAGGTTTTTTCATTTTTATTTTAAAGCAACACTAAAGAGTTTTTAACCCTTTAAGCTAATGCTTTCAAACTGGTTTCAGTGGTTCTAGACGTAGAAACTTTGCACTGGCCAGCACTCTGTAGCCTTCTGCTGACCAGAAACTGCACTTAACAGTTTTGTGGTTTGAGTGGGTTCACTAGTGGGAGGTCTCTACTCTGCCTGCTTTACGGCAATAACTGTTTACTATGCTGGTAGCTATAAAGGCTAGCAGTTAGCTTTTTTGGTTTCCGACTGTCAATAAAAAGAACAAGAAAAAGAAGTAAAAGGAAGAGAGTTGGAGGTGAAGCAAAGAGCTAAAACTGGAGTGAACATCGGTGTGGCCTACACTAGTCTGAGGAGCTAAAGGAGGCTATGAAATCATGGTGACCTGGCTTTGTTGCTACTGGACTTGTAAATAATGTTTTTAGTCCAACAGTGTGAATCTTTTTACTTCGTGGTTTATTTTAGTATTAGCTGGCTCGTGTTGGTGTTAGCTTGTTGTTAGCGCTAGCTACAGCAGGGTTATTTATGACAGTTGTAATTCCACTTTCAACCAGTAGGGCGGAGGATCAGGAAACTTTAGCACCACCTCAACTTTCAAGTTCACGACAATTATATTCATACATGAAGACAATCGTTTATCTGCTTGTTACCTAAAAACAACAAGCAGCTCATTTTACTTTTGTTTTTAGTTTACATTAAAATTTACTTCCTATAATTTCTACGTGCTTTCAAAGGCGTAGTTTACACTTAAAATAAAAAATATCTATATTCCTAACAACTTCTTTATTCTTTTCTTATTTTAGTTTGAGGTAGAAATAACTGAACACAAACTGCAGACTACAGGCTTCATGAATCCCTAAACAAACAGAATTATTACAACCTTGTTTGGATTTTCTGACAGCCTGAGTTCTGGACTTCACTAAATGGAAAAAGTTGACCAATATTTATTAGTAACATTCAAACTTCACTGTTCAGATCGGTTTTTCATGGTGACTCGTTTTTATTCCAAACATTTCAGATCAAACTGAGATCTCTGCTGTTCTAAAGCTGAAATGTTTGAAATATTTTTCCTTGAAGGATTTCTACTTAACAGAAATCTTAAAAATGGCAGGAGAAATCAGCGTTTGACCACAAATGCTTAAAGAGTTAAAAAGTCTGGTGTTCATTTCAACTCACATCAAAAGAAACACAAGGAAATAAAAAAAAGCAGGTGGAAAATCATCTTCAGCCATGACAGATTGAAGAAAAGTTAAGGTGAAGACATAAAACTTAGTGGAGCTCAACCAACCATTGGACAAGACTCTGGATCCTCTCATCCAATGGCTGCGCCTCACAGCCGTAACCATGGAGACGTCCTCAGAGGTTTATCTCTCGGTGGCTGGATGGAAAACACGTGATGCAGGGGCCAGCGTGACCGTGTCTCTGCTGGCTCTGACCTTTGACCTTTCTGCTGAGCGTGTCCTTTATGTGCTCTGGTCATTTTAACGTCGGGTCGTCTCACCGTTAACTTTTCATAATGAGCGCTGGCGTAAAAGCTACTGAGGACAAACTTATCGGCCCAGACTTCTGTGGTTTAGATTAAAGGTTCGAGAGAGGAAATAAAAACATGAGCAAACACAACATGTGCAGCAATGATGCTGAAAAAACGAACCAGCAACTTAAAAACACCACAAGCAACATGTGTTCCGATGGATTCATGTCAATCAGGCAATTATCGTCTGAAAGGGTCAAACGCGTTTCTACATCTGCACTGATGCGCTCCCTCACATGACAGAAAAGCTCCGTTCTGTATGTTTTACGGCGTATTCCTGACAGCTGTGGGAACGCTGCCAAAAATAAATCCACACGCCGTGATGAGGCTGTGCAGCTGAATGTATGAGAGAGGATCTCACAGGAGCTTTTTGCATTCACCTCTCGTCTTCAGGCTCTTTGCTCTAAATATCTATGAGCTGCAGGTCAGAGGGACGGCCTGAAAAGTGCTGACATTAGATTCAGGAAGGTGGAATCCAGAACTGCATATTCAGATTTAAATCATCTCTACAGAGTAGAAATCAGAAGTTTCCTGCTGAGATCAGATATACAACAGGCAGCGTTCGGCTTTCATTTGAGCTAAACTTTATTCTTTTTTCAGCATCATTGATTTCCTCCTGTACATCCTTCACACAGCTCACATTATTACTTTCTTTATACACAGAAAATGTGTGTTATGTGATCTATTGCAAAGAATATCCTCCTCTCAGCAAAGCATGAATAAAAGCTTCATATATAATTTAGACTCAAAGACTGAGGTAACATTTCACAGTACACATCCTTCAAGTTTTTTAAAGAACCTGCAGATTTTAAAAAGTTTTTAAACAGTAAGAAAACAAATAATCTTAGAAATCTTCATCTTTTCCCCATCACTGAGAGTGTAGAAAAAAAAGTACAAAAACAAAACAAAACAAATTGAGTTTCCCTTCTAGAAAACGAAACAAAAAGCTGTCTGCATTTGGTGTGTGTGTGTGTGTGTGTGTGTGTGTGTGTGTGTGTGTGTGTGTCCTGTGCTAAAAGAAGTAGTGGGGGACGGGGTAGGCGGGCACTTTCATGACAGGCAACAGAAGCATTCTCTTGGGTAAACCTAGAGGGGAGACATGAGAAGCTCTGCATGAGTGCTGGGCAGCAAAAAAACCCAAAAGACTGTCTGCACACAAACTATGTTCAACAAACACCTCGCAGCAGCAGACAAGCATCCTCTCGGGGGAGGGGGGGTGGGGGGAGCAGGATGCAGGAGGCGGCGGCGAGCATTAGTGGTTAGTTTAATGGAAGGAAAAGAAAAGTCATTTGCTGTAATTATTACTGAAGGATGGAGACTTAAGAAGCTGCGTTTAAAGATGCTTCTCTACATTTTTAAAGGTTAAACAGAAACTGAGCTCATAAAGCAGCAAGAGGGAGAAAAGCAGAAAAAAGCAGATCTCAAACACCGCCATGAAAAAGAATAACATCAAGATGACCAAAGATAGGAATGAAGTCAACGTGAAATCAGAGGACTGCGCTGTCATGTGATCCATCTTAAGGGTGCCTCTGATGGGATATTTTAGGTAAATGTTTGCATTTAAGAGAAAACACAAAGTGTCAAAACAAAGAGAAACACATAAAAAACAACATAAAAGAAGATTCCAGAGTAGTCATGTCTTTTTTCTAAATGAAGATTTATTCACATTTATTGAGGACATTTAGCTAAATCCAAAATGTGGATTTAATTTACAGAATATTATTTAAAGCAGAAAGAAATAAACAATAATTATATTTTTCAGCTGAGAGTTAAAACTGTAACGGCAGTACCTGCGTGTTTTTAAACTGTAAAAATCGAAAGTGAAGAGGGCATTAAAGTTGGAAAAGCATCGATCTTGTTGTTTACTGTAAATGCTTTATATTACTAAATGCATTACATCCTTTTACTCACAAGATTAAAGCTGGGGTTTGTAGTTTGAGGTCATCAAGGAGAGGAGGAGGAGATTTTTAAATCTGAATGGTTATAGCTCCCATCCCTGCTCCCTCTCCCCTTCTGGAAGGAGCTGAAAGCTACGCCTCATACCACGCAGGTGCAAATAGCCTTGCTGTAGTGAAAAATAATGTTTTTGATATTACCCTGCTTGAACACTCCTGATTCTAACTTCATTAAGTTCTACAGAAGCTGCAAAACACTCGTTTTTAATCTAATCTGCAGCGTTCAAGCAGGGAAACATCTAAAACCAGCAGGAATCCAGCACTAGCGATGGTTGCTAACGTTACAACGGGCAAGAACAATAGTCCGTTCAGCATTTCCCCAAGAATATTTTCCAGCTGTGGTTATTGTTGACTGGGGGGGCAGGGTTTGCATGCGTCGCCTCTGTATTGTTGGGGTGGGGGTTGTAGGCATGACGCTGAAATTTCAGCTGTGCCACAACGCCACGGTAAAGCCAATGGTAAGGAAACACTGCCGTTGTAGCGTCAAGCAGAATGCTACGCTAATCACTTAGCTCCTAAACACACAAGATAAATCCCTTTTCGTTCCTTTTCCTCCTCTTCCACAGTTAGCTTGAAGTTTACAGACTGACATTAAATCAGAGCAGGTCGAGTTAGCATTCAAGCTAGGTTGGTGTGCTAAGCCATAGATATCATATATATCACTAGATGCCTTAACTGGGATTCGACAGTGTCCCTACACGGCGGCCATCTTACTAGCAACAGCAGACGCTCCGCTCTCAATGGTAGCAGCTGGAGGGTGAGTGATAACTTACACAAAAACACTCTTAACTCCATGAAATATTAACGGATTTACAAACGGTTTACATTATTACAATCCTTATAACACATAGGCTTGATAGAACATACTTTAACATTTTTAAATTAATGGGCCACATCCGTCATATTTTAGAGCCACATCTCTGGCGTTTATAACAAACCAAACCATTTGAAAATTGGTTGAAAATTGAGCAAGTTAGTTATTTAAGTAGTACATTCACCATTGACACCAATGTTATGAAAGGGGGCAGCTCTCGCTAGTAAGATGGCCGCCGTGTAAGGACGTTCATCCAATTGACGAACAGCGCGGATAAGGCATCTAGTGATGTATATGTGCTAAGCTGACTGTGCGTCACCCTGCAGTGCATGCTGGGAATTGAGGCACATTCTCGTCAATTGACGACAAGCTCCTTTATATGGATACGCAACTCTATTGATCAATGCTCTCGGCACGCGTAAATGACTCGTTTTGCTGTAGAGGCCAGAGGAGGGACTTAGGAGAAACATAAATTATGACAGATTACCTACTTTTTATCATAAAACAAGGTCAGATTGTCACATTTAAAGAGGTACTTCACTCATTTTTTAAATACATCTGCAGTGGTCTATAGTAGGAATGAATGCCTTGTAAGTCGTACTCTGGGGACAAAAAGCTCCAGTGCGCCTGTTTCAGCACGGAGAATTCAGCCAGAGGAGAAAGTAGCTTCAGACTACAGGATTTGGAGTTTAATTTCCTGATATTTGGACATCTCGCCTCTGATTGGCTAACAGCAACGCATCTCTACCACTGACTCCGTTTGCTCTGCAACGTTGATGTTTTATCTCCACAAATAACACAAGCCTGAAGGAGTTCTGCTGTGTGGTGGAGATGCTAATGCTAACGGTTAGCTTCTACTAGCCAAGACATTCTCTGCTGTTTCCTGGACGCTAAACCAACAACAGCTTTCCCCGTCTTGAAGAAATCAAAGAAGTCCAGTTGCCTTCATTTGAACCCCTTTGGATTACGTACCCCAACTTGAATCTTGTCTTATTGGCCACTGAACCCAATGACAAATAATACAAAACTAAATAACTAAATGTACATTCAATTCTGGCTTGAATTTTATCTCCTGCTTTTACAAACCAGGACATGTGACAAACTCATAAGGAAATTCATGCCTGTAGAGAAAACAGGACATTTAATCACCTGTTTATTTACTTTGTGCTTCAGCCAACAGCTGTGAAGCAAAACACTAAACATAATCTGAATCTTCACAAATTCATGTGAAAACTGTGTGAATTCCAGGAAAATGAAACACCTCGAGCTAACTCGGCCCTCAGGTCACACAAACACCAAAGACTGAGCAGCACTTCATACTTGGAGCTGCAGGACTCTCGAGAGCGCGTCCCAAATGCCTGCCTGGAGCCTGGGTCCAGTTCCTCTGAGCACATAAGACCCTTTCAAACCCGTAGATGAGGCACGGACACAGAGGCCTCCGAACACCTCGTGTGTACACAAACCAGACAAGGCCCAGTCTGTCGAGGTAAATACGACAGCGTGAAACCGAGAGACGGATAGATGGGACTTTAATACCTTAAAGATTTGAGCCTGTAAATGTGTGTATTTTTAAAGCTCAGAGAGGACGTAAAAAACCTGCTCTGTTGTTTCTGATTAACTAATCTGACCAGAAAGACGTTTTAGTAAAGATTGTTTTTAGGTAATGAGTCAGAGGGGGCCGCTTCATGATGCAGATTTTAACACTTTTGAAAAAAGTGTAAAAAAAAAACAACACACACAAAACAACTAAATTCAGATTTAGTTTGAGACAAAGGACAGTCCAAAGTCAAAGCATTAAAAATATGAGCGTGGCGAAGCAATTCACGAAAGGTTAGAAGACAATTAGTTACAGCAAGAGCCAACAGTTTAAGGTTTATTCAAAACAAGTGTGAGAAAAGGCAAAGGACCTGCAAAAAAGCTTTATAGAGAAGGGATTGCAGATGTAACAGAGTACAAGTTACTGCAGACTCATTAATCTACCCAGGAATGGTTAGGAAGGGAGGAAGGTTGCTCGTGGGAAAAGGAAGGTGAAAGGATGAGGGGAGAAGCACGTACCGTATGCAGGAGCAGCTGCTGCAGCAGGGCTGTAGCCATACGGTGTGCCGAAGCCTGTTGGGAAGAGGTTACAGGGTCTAATTCAATCCTGTACGGGTTTGATTCCAACATCTCAGTATATTCAGTGTGAGCGTGCGGCAGCGCTGAGCTCCACCGCAGCAGACAGATGCTGGTTCATTAAAGCTATCTGAGCAGATACTGCACTCCTTAACATAATAAAACCAGGATAAACAGCATTTGCAGAATTCCAAGTGGGCTGTTCTACATTAACATGACTGTCCCATGTGCTGCAGGCTGCTGTGGGACGTTTGGGATGTGTCCAGTACAGCCACAGGGACAGATCAGATGTTTAATCGTCTCAGAAAAATGAGCAAAAATGTCAAAAACACCTAAAGCTAAAGTCTGAAGGAGATAAATATAAATCCTTTAGTGTTAGGGGATTCTGTTATGACAAAACACTGGCGGTTCTAGGGGCGGGGCCACAGGGGCATTGGCCCCCTGAAGCCCCTGTCCTGTCACTCATTTGTCCTCTGTACGATGATCAGATGGATGCAATTCCGAGTCTAAACACTGGTGGCGCTAATGAGCTAAATAGGAATTTCCAGTGTGAAATCCTTTAGAAGGATGTTGGACTAATGCAGTGGTTCTCAATTACTTTTGGTGAAGCCCCCCCTAGGGTACAAAGATTTTTTCGCGACCCCCCCCCCCTACTTTGAATTGGCCCCCAAAACGCCTAGAAACGTCCCTGGGTGTGGGACTGAGTTTTGAAGGTGATTTGAATTGTATCAAATAAATAAATATTACATGCTTATACTTTATTGCTTTATAAAGTTACAAACGTGTAGTGGATAAATCTACCTGCATTTTCCTTTTCAAGCAACCATTTATGCAACCATTTTCCTGTCCTGTCTGTATTTTAGCTGCATCTCCTCTCAATCCTCCAGAAAAACTGCTGCCTGGCTTCATTTTTCACGATTTAAGCAGATCAAAGAGATCTGTGAAACATAGCAGAGTGCGCTGCGCTCGCTGCTGCGCCAGTGAGGTAAAGTCGCAGAAGCACGGGTGATGGAGCGCAGCAGCGGAGCGTCAGACACAAATAAAAGACAGAAAGTTCTTGTATTTTTAATTCCAGAACTTGACAGGATGTCCAGACAGACCTCTGAATCCCTCTGTCAGCGCTCCTCTTCAGCGCTCCTCACATGACATTTGCGCACAGGCAGGTGACCAGTTCACACGGAGCACAATGTGCGCTCGGGCGGCAGCAGGTGAAATGTTAATTCAAGTGAAATCGTTTAATTGTGTTGTTTATATGTTACTGGGGAACTCTGGTCAGCTTGTGTGGGATAAATATTAATGAAAAAAGAATGGATATTTAACGGTTTTATTGAATATTTATTATTATTTTAAAAATAAGCGAAAATAGATCAAGCTGCCTCTGGCTGCGAACAAATGATTCTTTCCATTTCTCATATAAGAAAGAAAGGAAGTTATGTTCAGAAAAAAAATATTTTATTTAAATAAAATCAAACAGTGGTGCAGGGCAGCTCAGGGAAGCAAAGATGAGGCATCTTTTTAACATGACCATGTTCAATAGGGCTGTTTATACGTCACTACCAAACAAAAAATATAAATGAAACAAAAAGTAAGAAAAATCTAAATTTCTCTTCCATGGAACATTTGCACTGCTTAATGAAATAAAATCCATGTTTGGACTTTTTCTGTGTTCATAAATCAGTCCGTGCATGTATTGTGGAATCTGTTTTATATTCTCCGTTGGGGAAGCTCCGAGCGGGGTGGGGCGAGGGGTTGTGGGGGTCAGGTGCGGTGCGCCGCGCCCCCCCTGCTCCTCGTCCTCGTGGTTCTCAATTAGTGGTTCTCAATTAGTGGTTCTCAATTAGTGGGGCGCGCCCCACAAGGGGGGCGCGCCCCACTAATTGAGAACCACTGGACTAATGCTTGGCCCCTCTATAATTATCGATCGCCCCACACTCAGCAAAATCTTGGATCCGCCACTGTGACAAAAAATATTTAAGCGAACTATCTCAAACAAATAACTATTTAACATAAGAAAGGTGCATTTATGTTCTCCTGTGCACTAATTATTTAAACATATTTACTACCTGGTGTGACGTATCCAGGTGCAGCGGCGCTGACGAAGGCTCCTCTGGCGAGAGCTGCTCTTCCTCTTCCTCTCGCCACCTGTGCTGCTACAGCTGATGCTGCTGCGGCGGCGGCCAGGGCTCCTTTAGTCTGAACACAGAACACACGTGTGTGTGTCAAATATCAAATACCGCTGACGCGGCACGTAAAGCACAGCTGTGTGTCTGCATGTACACATGCATATCGACAAAAACTGAACAAGTGTCAATAACAGCGTAGTATCGATCGGCCGAACTTGTAAAAACACATTGATTCCTGATACGTGGACAGGGTGGAGAAGTTTTGTTTACATAAAATCTTTTCTGGCCCTCAAAGGTCACACAAGAAAGATGGAGTGAAGGTGTGTTACTTTAGAGTGGGGTCGATGTTTCAGGTGTGTCTCCTCACCTGAGGTAAGATCTTCTTCTTCTTGTTTGCCGCTGCATTGGGACCAGAGAAGAGTTTTTCCAGAGCTGCTAGAGCGGCGCTGGCCTTTGCTACCTTTTTGTTGGGGCCTGCCCCACGAAACTTCTGCCCGTCAACTTCCACCTGACAAGCAGACACACAGAAAGTGTAGAATACTGATGGAGGATGTGTCTTGCAGGACATCCACGAGAAAAGCCCTTCTTCTCACTCTTTTGTGTTAACATCCTGCTGCATCTAACGCTAAAGCAGCCTAAAACGTGTTTATGTGCCATCAGTATCTCAGGCAGGAGAGATTCTCTGAGCAGGACAGCTTGTTTAGTAATGCCCTGCTGTCAGGCAGACCTGCTAATCACTCAGCAGAGCGATGGAGCAGCCAGGCGTGTTGGAAAACAGCACGCCCCACAGAGAGCAGACCTGCCTCAGGAACCAAGCTGCCTGATTGACTCTGCTGGGTGATCAGCCTGCTTCTGATTCGGTGTTTTAGCCACTGTGTGTCGGTGTCTCCCTTTGGCTTGAGTGCACGTTTGTGTGATCAGACAGAAAACAATCTCGCAGACGTTCTCACCTCCATGACAAAGCGTTTGTCGTGGCTGCCTCCGCTCTCAGAGATCAGCTCGTATTTGAGGCCCCGTCGCTTCTCGTTGAGCTCCATGACGGGATTCTTCCCGCTCGCTGTCAGTATGGGACCCTGAGTTCGCACCTGAGGGGGTGAAAGGTCCCTTCGTTTACAGGCATTTGAGTGTTTTATTAGAAAAACACGCAGCCGGTGGGGAACATGGGAGATGAAGCGTGAAATGCAAAAGAATGTCACTGGTGTGGAGTTAGCAGAACACGACAGCTGAGAGCTTAATCATGGTGTTGTTGCATAATGCTGCTTACAATGAACAGCTTTTCATTTTAGAACATATGATCACATGTTTTATGGTGGCATAGGTAGACATGTTTGAATTTGAGAGGACGTTTCCTGGGTCTCACCTCCAGCGTGTTGGAGCCGTCTGAGGAGTGAGCTGGGTTATTGCTAGAGTGTGAAGACGTCTCGCTCTTCCCCTCACTGTCTGACTTCTCATCGGAGCTCATCGGGTCCAGATCTGAGTCGAAGCCTGTCGGGTAGCCCATCGCCTGGAGAACCTGGGGAAGGAAGATGATGATGATGAATTTTTCCACTAATATGTTGGAAAACAACCAAAAACATTAAACTGGTAATGACATTCCAAAGAAATGACTTTTTGATTTTATCCAACATAAAAGCAAAAAGGGTCAATTCAACCCACATAATAGCATGACTACATCTCCAGGTCAGAATGAAACATTTCTGACTCAAATAGGAGAGCGTGTCGCAGCTACTGGAGCGGTCGCCCAGTCAGAGCGTGTGTGAGAGGAAAGAGGGATGAAGAGGTGAAAACTCAGGAGAAAGGAAGTGAGTGAGAAGGAGAAAACAGGAAGAAAAGAGCCTTTTATGGGAACGGCGAGCGGATTATCCCCGCTCTCTGGACCACTTTGGGATTACAGATTTACCAACCTCAAAAACACACAGGAAGGAAAAACAAGCACACGGGTGTGGCAGCGGGGCTTTCAGGTAATAAAACAATCTAAGCTGCTTTCTTCTTGTTTTAAAACGTAATCTATTAATATTTAGGTTTAAAATCTTCCTCCCCTGCTCGTCTACACAGCTGTTACAGCAGACAGCGAAAAGAAGCTTTATTCAGATCAAAGCGATGTAACAGTGGGTTAACCAGTCTGTTAGAGTTTTAGTCACTTGGACAGTTGATCTTATTTTTTTGTTTTTGTATGACTGAGATCGATGTTAAAAATTCAAAATGACACTGTGTGTGGACATAATGTCCACCATTCCTGTGAGAACGGACAGGTATGTAGGTGAGACAGTCCTCCAAACACTGTAGAGTTGATGAAAAGTCCCAGTTTCTCGCAACTAAACATAAAGATCTTAGTTTCACCAAAGTTTGCATCAGTTTTTTCGACTGAAAAGTGGATTAAACCTTCAGAAGAGAAAACTAAGGCTGTTATTTTAGCAGAATTCGTAAATAAATCTGTTAAAACTGGAGCTAACGTGGAAAGATGGAATTGGATAACGTTCAAACTACTATAAAGTGAAGGGTTTTGGTACTAAGGTGATATTTCATCCTTTCATTCAGACAAAAATCACAAACAAACAGAAACATAGACGGGAGGACAGGCTTCCCTTCACTGGTGTCCTACCTTGACGGCCACGTGGAGCTTGGCGGTCTTCTTGGAGGACCCAGATGCTTCATAAATGGTTCCGTCCAGGTCCACGGACATGGTGAAGACTGGAGCGTGTACGGGCCCTGACTGGGACAGCAGGCGGTACTGCAGCCCTGGCCGGATCTGGTTCAGGCGCATCAGGGCGTTCATTGGCTGGTTGGAGTCTATGGCTTTACTGTCCAGAACTGAGAGAGGAGACGGGGTGATAAAGAGATGATTTACAGAATAAAGCAGATTCCTGAATGATGATGATGACCTGAACTTGTACAGCGCCTTTGTGAGTCAGAGGACTCCAAAGTGCTTTACACTACAGTCACACACTGATGGTAATAAGCTAACTGTAGCCTCAGCTGCCCTGGAGCTCACGGACAGAAGCGAGGTGCCACTGGTCCTTCTGTGTCTTGCCCAAGGACACAACGACTGACACTGATGAAACCTGTGTTTAAACCCACAACCCACTGATTGCAGGGTGAACTCCTAACCCCTGAGCCACCTAATGGGTTTCATTCTGATGCCTTTATCATTTCTTCCTCATTAAACCCCTCTTTTTCCTGCTTGTCGATATCTAGAAATGTTTCTTTGCATCCATAAGATGTTGTTAATCTGCTTGTATAAAGAAAGAGCTGGGGATGGTTGGGTGGCCTGCTAAAATGTTAGCAATCCATATTATTGATCTGCCTCCAGGGATGAAAGAAAGTAGAAAGTAGAAGACAAAGACATCAGAAAAGACAGAGACAGGGCAAAAAGAAACAGAGCAACAAATAATGTCTTCCTCCACCTCAGCGAGTCACAGCGAACCAAATTACGTATGATTATAGCGTCCAACAAGCTAGCTTTTCTGTACTCATGCTTCGTTACGAACCGCTTTCTCCTTTTTCATACCTTTTCTGAGATTTCTCTTCATCTTCTTGATGAGGTCCTTGTCATCCATCGTCCCATCTTCATACGGCCTCTTCAGACCCAAACCTGAAGGAGCAGGATGCAGAATCAGCTCTAATCGATCTGTTTAGGTGAGTTTATGCAGAGGCACAAAGGCACGGCGGCAGGACGGGGAGGCAACGCCTCCTAAAACAAACAGTATGAGAGCAAGAGGACATATAGAGCAGAAACAGTTGACCCACACAGCACCATCTCCTCTTCTGCCTTAATGGTAAACACTCTGGCACTCCCCACAGCTTCTGTGGGTTTTCCATTAGAATCACTTTGAAAATGAGCCAGCTTTCTGTGTACATCGTGCCTTAACTCGGGTATTTTAAAGCATCCATGTGATAAAAACAGGCAGACGGACAACTGAGGTGAAAACTGTGTGGGTGAAGGAGAGACGAGGAGAGGGGGATGATGGGTACGCACCTTCTTTATCAGACCAGGGATATTTCTGTGATGGTTTATTTGAGGGAAGAGGCTCCATCTCTAAGACCTTGTAGATCTGTCCAAATGCCATGAGTCTGAGAGCATGCTGTCGAATGCAAAAACACAACCAGCACAAGAAAAACAAAAGACAGCTGAGAAAATAAACCCAATCTCATAAAACAGATTTAACATCAACGGTCTAAATAATCCTAGGCTGCACTTTTAACTCAGTAATCCAAAGGTTTAGTGGTGTGCTTCAGAGTTTATTATCTATTATTTCATCTCTGCTTCTACGTTTGTTTCGGTTAAAAAATAACAAAGTGTAAAGTCAAGAAAAGTTTGGAAAGTTATTTTTAGACGCTAGTCTTCCTGATGGAGAAACACCCTCTGTATGATTTAAACACGATCCTAAAACAGTTCACTTTTCATGGCACCAAAAGAAGAACGAGCTTATTTTAACTTTGCTAGATTCATCTCTGACAAGCTGCTTCATATTCTGATCATATCATGGTTGGTATATTGGTGTGGAAACGCCACCCAAACCTTTCTCATAATGTTCATTCCTGCTGCCGCTCCCATCACGCTCTGTCTGACGCTCTCTAATTTAACCTCTGTCCCGCCGACACCTCCCTGGTGAAAAGCTCAGTTTGTTCTGATTAACAAGTCGGCCCGGTGAAAATGAGGAAGCGTTGATTATGTTTGGTATCTATGATTATCCGAGGAGTCTGCTGAGAGCTGCTAACCAACCCCCGAGTTCCACGGTCCGTGTTTAAACCAGAAGTAAAAGGAAAAAGGCTCCTGCAGAAATCTCGCGTCCTCACGCCACATCTGCCATGTTTCGCTTTTGGCTAAGTCGTATAAAATTCAGCAAAAGCAGGTTTTCCTGAGCAGGTTACAGCAGACTGGAAGGCAGCTGCTCTAGCTAATTATGCAAATGTGTTAAAAAGTGACAAGGAACAGTAAAAGAAGAAAACGCTGAAAGACACGGACCTACATGTGGATAAAAATATAACGGCTCCCTTAAAGGAGGTAAAGATGCTGTTTTCCAGAACAAAGCAGGTGAAAGTTGTAGCTTTAGGCTTGAATATTCAAGTTTATCCTCTGCTGCTCATGTTCCCAAAATATAACAGGTTTATTTGAGACACTTTTATAAACACAAGTGGATATAGATAAAAAAAAACTGTATTGAAGAAGGTAAAAGCAAGTTTTTATTCATATCTAAAACAAAAGAGCACTAGATAAACCGAAGAGCACGTTAAAGACCTTTCTTTGTCTTAAGACACGAGATCAGATGGTGCACAGGGGCTGTGCTAAATTAAATCCATTAGTGAGGCAGAAGGTGTCGGATATTCACGACGCCTGGTGTAGCTCATTGACGGAGCAGCTCCTTCACTCCTATCTGCTGGTGTATCTGCCTCAATACAATTATCCCCATTGACATTCCAGCCTCGTTCAGCCTGCCTTCAAAGGAAATGGACGGCAGGATTCACTAAGCCATGCAGCTCAGAGGCTGCCCTGCTCGGCCGAGTGTGTGTGCGCACACACACACACGCACACACAACCACTGTCCTGAGGGTGTCAGAGATGGATTTATGGCTCGCAATGGCAATAGTTTCCCACACCAATCTTTAAAATGCAACACCACACAGCTCTTTGTGGACACACACGTACACAGCTTTGAAGTGTGAGTGTGTGTGTGTGTGTGTGTGTGTGTGTGGTGGTGAGGTCTTTCTTTCTGGTAATTGTCGTGTTGCTTATTTATTTCTAGTGTGACAGCTCGGGGTGAGGGATAACAGCCCTGTCTCTAAAAGCTGCAGTGTGTGTGTGTGTGTGTGTGTGTGTGTGTGTGTGTGTGTGTGTGTGTGTACCTGTGCACTAAAGGTGATGCCCTCAGCCTGCTGGTGGCTCATGTCGGCTAGAGTGTCTGTAGGCTCTTTCTCACATGGGTCATGCAGACCTGGACCACCTAGAAAATGAGGGATGTTACAAAAGGTAAAAAAAGTCACATCATTTCATGAAGTGACTTTTGTTCTGACACTAGCCTTCTTTTCTGTGGCATGTGAATAATCCCTGATAGTTAAACATAAGCCGTTAGTTATTTTGTCTTCTCTGTACCAAACACAGCCAGCTTTAATCTGGAGACTGAAACTGAAACTCAGCTTTCTGCAGACATTTCCCTAAAGGATGCACAACATGTTGTAAAGCTGTGTCTAATTAAAACCCTCTCACAATGATGACCTGCCTCAGACAGCTGCGCTCTGCAAGGTCATTGATAATGCCTCGACCTTCACCGCTCAGAATTGTGCCAAACCGTTTGCTCATCTACCCAACGCCGAACACATTCATGAGCTGAGAATATGCACGACGACACCCATGCAGATCGTTTGACTCTAAAACTTTGCTTTCATACCTGGGAGCAGGATGCCTGAGGCCAGACACTCTATGACACGACGCAGGGCTTCTCCTGCTCCGAGAGGTCTGTTGCAGGTAGCGATGGCCTTCTCACAAATGAGCTCCAACGGCTGCAAACATAAGGACGCGTCACAAAAGACGGACAGGTGCAGAGATAGTTAAAGGACTTTACTGGTGGCATGAGCTGATAACACAGTAGTAAATACACACAAAAAACACAAATCTGCCTATTAACCCTAGGAGGTCCCTTCAAAAAAAGTAACATTGGGGACCCTTTGCACAAAAAAATGTCCTCGATAAAAAGGTGTAATTAAAATTAAATAATATTTCATAAGTGTGATTTTTTTTATAGATTCCATCCTTGGCTTCAGCACTCACTAAACATAATAAAATATGTGTGTTTTCTAGATTTAACCCCTTTAATGACAGGTTTTCTAAAAAAAATTATGCATTGTAAAAAACAAAAAACACTAGTGCCTGCACAAAAAATGTACTACGGGACTTCCAAGGGTTAATGATGTTACAACAACAGTGGGTGGCTCTAGAGCAGGAAATCAGAGGGTTGCCAGTTCAAAACCAGCTCATTCATTCTGCTGCCTCTGTCAGGAGGTACCATGAACTTTACCACCACCAGGGTATGAATGAGTGAGTGAAAGAATATTGGACTCACGTAAAGTGCTTTGGGTCTTTGTGCAATATAAATCTAATGTTATTATCAATATGTGAATAATTGATGCAATCAGTTAAAATTATGTTTAACTTTGTTTATTGTGCCTTTAAGGCCAAAAAGTACGCTTGAAAATCAAAACTAACAGAAAAATTCACAAAGTGCAATCAGACTTGATCAACAGTAATAAGCCAGATGCCATCACTAATTAAACATACATGCTTAACTTCAAACATCAATACTTTTTTTTAACCTCAGATTTAATCTGTTATCTATTATATTTAATGTTCATGAATCTTTATTCTATTTGAAATCCCTCCTGCTACTATTAGACATCTGATTTGTTTCAGCATCTTATCAGAACATGTTTTTAGTTTTTTATGTTTGTGGCATTTCTTCAATAATAAAATCGTGTTGCATCTTTTCTTTTGGTTCTTCAACAGCGATGCACCCAAAACTAATGCTAGTGCTAACAGAATTTTCTGGTGCAAATGTTTACGTTTAGAATCTGGTTTTCAAGATGAGCGGGGAGGGGAAAAAAAGTCTTTTGTTAATAAAAGTTATTTGAAATAAATCGGTATCGACAGGCCAGAGCTGTGCAAGGATCAGAAATTGATATTGGCCCTCCAAGCCAACATCAGTGCATCTCTAATCTTTAATAAAACTGTTAGTATTGTTCTGTTTTTTTATGCCTGTAACATATGTTTTCTCCTTTTGCTGCTCCTGTTTTCTGTTTATTTGCTGTAAAGCACTTTGTGTTTACCATGAAACGTACCCCATAAACACAGCTTGACTGACTGAACCAAAGTTGTTATTTTTTAAAACATCTGAGCACATCTACAGATACTCAAGACAGCTGAACTTTCTCTGATCATTTCATATAATAAACAATTAAACATAATCACGTTTAAAGACTCACCCATCCTTTGAGAGGTTCCCAGACGGGGTGTCTATTGCACATGTCTCTAAGTATCCTGAGGACAATTACACAGGACTTAAGTCCGTTCACTCGAGCCTGGGAGACGGAGGGATGAGGAGGAAAAGATGGAGGATGGTGTGAAGGAAAAAATCAGAAAGAAGAACAAACTGAGCAAAAGAGGAGACGTGCATTTACAAACACAAACTGATGGAATAAGACAGTAAAACACCTTCAGCCCCACAAACAGGACGTATTCATGTTGACGTGTTTACAAGTTTGTTTGTTTGTTGTCAGTATGGTGAAAGGTAGATGGGTAGGGGTATGGGAGGAGAATCAGAGGGAAGATCTGACATAAGCAGGCAGGTTCACACAATGGCCCAAAAGAAAAACAAGTATAAACTATTGCTTTTGTAGCCTTACGATGCATTTGAATTTCACTCTTAATCAAATTATACCAAAACCGTAGTTTGGGAGACCCAAAGAACAGCTGAGTCGTTCACAGGGATCAGTGCGTGATAAGCAGACAGCGCCTCCATCCTCTCTGGGTGAATCGTCAGGCTACAATAAGCATCGGGCACAAAGACAGGAAGTGAGTGGGTGCCGACCTGAAACCATTTGGCGTGTCGCAGCGCTGCCAGGGCCAACAGACATCTGTGTCTATCCAGCACCTCCCCCTCCTCCTCCTCCTCCTCAGCCTCCACTCTCTGCGCAGCAGCACCCAACACTGCCACAAAACAACAACAACCCGGTATAGAGAAGGTGAAACACACACACGTCATGTCTGAGTGTGTGTGTTTGAAGGTTTGCATGTGTGTGAATGTACACAGATATGCTTTGAAAGTGCGCATGAAAGCATACATACACACACGCAAATATACACACGTGCATGGATATATTGTTTTGTACATACAAGGTGCTTTTCATGCCATAAAGTTGCACTCTCCTCTGGGAAAGTGCTCACTCTCTGTTCAGTTCACAGATCTGTGATGAATGCTGGCCACAATTTAAACGGGTTTACGTGTTTATCTGCATCAAATGATGCCGCGGGGCCAGGTGCTGAGGCTGTTTGCATTCATCCAGGCACAGACAAATCCGTGAAAACGGAGAGCAACAAGTGTCACGAGAAAAGAAGCAACTTTGTGGGACGGAGAGCTCCCCACAGACAAACACTAAACAAATACCTAAGGAGCGTTTGATTTACTGTGAGGTGGGCACTGCGGGGGCCGGTGCCCAGCAAAGGTAAATCAATCCCTCCTTTATGTATTTGCAGAGAATTTTGATCCAGACTGCACCAGGCAGGAGTCAAAACAGGAGCTCGTGTGTTTCTCTGGATTACTTAAAGTGCACTTGATTTCAGAGGATAATAAAAACAGAGAGGAACACAAAACAACCTCTTAGAGCAAAACAGATTCAAGCGCTCCTAAAGTGCAGCTAAAAAAGATACTGTAAAAAAAAAAACTGATCTGAGAGAAGCACAACACAAGAGGGATGAAGGCAGGGTTTAGTCAGAGTAGTGTGATGGGTAAAAGTGTATAATCATACGTTTCTATGAGTGTGTTTGAGTCGCTCTGCCCAGCCCAACAGGTCAAGCTGCTCCAGCTTCTCCACTAGAGACTCAGAATGAAGTCTGGGCGGCTTTAGCAGCTAGAATCAAACACAGTCGTGTATGAATGATTCAGGTAACACGGAGAGTCCACATGTGGTTTGTTGAGCCGTTTGGGTTCCTAGAAACACATCTAGAGAGATATTCCCTCATCGCTCCTCAGAACATTTTATTTTTTATATAGTTTTTTTATATGGAGGATTTTTAAATTTCAGATGAATTTAATGTGCAGCAGCAGAACATCTATCTGATCTTATCCAATCTTTTTTCTCGTTTATAGCAGACGGTGTGTTTCTTATGGTCCCAGCTGCACGTAGGGCTGCTCTGCTGCTAAGGATCATTATAATCTCCTTGCTAAAACTCGTTCCAACACTTCTGGGAAACTCTCTGCTGGCTGTTTCCTCTTTTATCATTATCACCCAGCGTGTTTCTGATACCCTCCTGTCCATCTTTCTCATTAAAAACGTCCCCTTTCCATCAAGTCTCTAATTTTCTGTCCTTCCCAGACCCCGTGGCCATATATGACACCTGAACAACACATAAGAAGTACTTTAACATCAACTTAAGACTTGAAACCTATTTTCTTAAGGTGACTGATATAATTACTAAATGAAACCTGAAAACAGGACGTGCCATTACCTAAAATAAGTTGCTGCACAAACAAATAAATTTTAAAAAGTCTAGTAAAACAATGACGTTGAGCTCCAAACGCTAAGATCCAAGTGTGAGTTGTTTGTGTGTATTTATTAGGTTTCTTTGAGTGTTGAATGTCTTTGTTCTCTAGCTAACCTGTCCATGTTTGTTATTGTTTGTTTAAGATTGTTCTGTATAAAACGCCCACCTCTCATTCCAGATGCAATGATAGCGCTAGCATGCTGCACAGTCTACCAGCAGGATAGAAAAGAGGTTCCTGGAAAGAGTCGAGGAGGTTTATGCCTTTATTTAAACAGATGGTGCTCAAACACTGGCCTCATCGCCAGCCATCGCTCCACAGACCTGGAACTTTTAACCATCAACCATTTTAACCATGAACTCCTGGGAGAACTCACCGTTATGCTGTTAGCTGATAATGTGGAGGTACCCAGAGGCAGCTCATGTCATAGATGAGGACTTTGAAACAGCTCCACCAACACTTTACGTTTGCCACCAGGGGAGAAAATCCTCTAGACAGAAATGTGCACCAACATCAAACAGGGCTAAAGGACCAAGTTTCTTGCACACCTTTCAGTCTGATCATTTGTTTCTGCCTCTGAAGTCCTGCCCTCAAAAAACAAGCTCCTAACATCACTCCAACTCTTCACCTCAGCTTCAGGACTAACCCGGCTGGGAAACACCAGGACCTGGGCAACCATACAACAGTGGTTCTGCACAGATATTCTCACATAGAGAAGTGGGTCTGGTTCCATCTCAACTAAAACCCGTGATTGACAAAAGAGGTGCAGAAACTCTTAAAGGAAAGACATAATGCAGTAGGCTATGGAGATCTGGCACAATGTAGCTGCAAGAGCCAACCTGAGGCCAAGCTGTGTATCATGAGGTGTTCTGAGAAACCTTCATATGATCACTACCCAGCCAGCAGACCTGGACCCACACCAGTTTGCCTACGAAGCAAACAAATACAGTCCTGCATCCAACTCTGACCCACCTGGAGCGGATGGAGCCCCACACCTGGCAACTATTGTAGATTACGGCTTAGCATTCAACTCCATCTTCCCACAGAGACAAGTGTCCAAGCTGTCTGAGGGCTTCCACCATCTTGGACTTCCTGACAGGATGCTCTCAGCAATTAGAGCGGGCTAACACATCTCCACAGGCTCCCCACAGAGCGGCATGCTGAGCTCAATCTTCTCCACCCTGAACCTCTGCTCATCCAAAGCAACAGAGCCATAAAGTCATGGATGAAACCACTGTGACTGATGGGTGAGGGGGAAATAAGGGTACAGGTATGAGGTGGAGTCAAAAACCTGCTCCTTAACACCAACAAACCTAAGGTGCTGGTTGGTAACTTCATGAAAAACAGAATGGACATCCACCTACTCTGTTTGGAGAGGGTCTCAGCCTTCTGGGTTCTGGGAGTGGAAATGAAGAAGTCATCCTCAGGAGAAACCAACTCCCACTAAAACTAGCTCCTAGCTTTTCACCACTACTCTACTGAAACTGTCCCTCCAGAGAAGAAGACCCTCCAGAGGGTCATCAGCTCCCTCCTCCACACCTCTGAACAAATCTACGGCTCCTGTTGCATCACAGAGAACATTAAAAAGATGCAGAACACCCAGAGGACAGTCTGTTTCAGCTGCTGTCCCCAGCTAGAGGCTACCACACACTCAAAGCACACACTTTTTATTCTAAAAGCAATAGTTTTAAACTCTGATGTTTTATCACTATGAGAAAATATCAGATCTTAACTGTTAAAATATGATCACAATAAATCTGAGTGATTAGATGTGTGTTTAGCAATCAGCTATAAAATATGACCTGGTGTGTGTGTGTTTTCCCCTCTTTATGACTGAGTGAACTGGTGTGTATGAGGGAAAATAGGAGCGACGCCCTCCATCTTGCTGAGGCCTGAGGAATGATGTACAGCTAACCTTAGTGCTATCTCTCATCTGTCTCTGAGAGGAGGGTGTCTAGTTGGACGGGAGCCACAGGATGGATGGGCAGCTTGCTGCTTCTCGCTTATTGATTTCACCGGCCTGCTGGCCTTGCTTTCCCAAGCTGCACACAAACTAATTATAACCAGCCTCAGCTAACCACGGGGATGAGGAGGGACTGTTAGCAAACCGAAGACCAGATAATTCCTTCTGTGTGTTTGTTAACTCTGAACGTAGCCCGGTACACGTGCTGATGTTTGGCTTTAATGACAGGATTCCTACAGATTCAATAAGCTATAAAAATTAAATGATATTTTATACACTCCTTGTTAAGAGACTGCTGGTCTGCTGGTTTCACGGTCTATTTCACCTCCCTGGTTTAGAGCGGTGAGAGTTCCTCATGACACAAAACCTCCTTGACCTCGGTGGGTTTCTTTTTCCACTTTTGAAGTTTGGGTTTTAAGCTTCGCCGCGCTTCTCTGACCACGCTGGCATTCAGCCACATTTGGTAGTTAGCAGGGTTAGGGCGGGGTTAGCACACGGGAGGGTTCACTTTAAACTGGCAGAGAGCTGGGTTCCTGTGTTAAACTCTTCAGTGACTGAAAACACTCAGATTGGATCTGCTCACCGCTGATGTCTAGTTGTTAAGAAGGCAAAACAAAGTTATCAAAAGCAAGGACAGACTGACATCATGAAACTCCTTATTTTTGCTTTGCATCAGCACTTTAGCTGTCAATATTATGGTTAAGAATGTAAGTGAGTATCTTGTTACAGCAGCGTAGAATAACTTATGCTGTTCTTATCTTGCTGCTGTTAGCATTACAAATACGTTTTATTTACAAAAGATGTCAGTTACAGCAAAGCTCCTGTGCACATTTATTAAGATGATCTCATTTATCTCTGTGTTGGTTTTGTTACACATTTATGATGGAATTACTTTGATATTGTTGAAAATACTAATCGATGACCTGTCTGCAAAACAGCCGAGCCATAGGTCACTGTGTTCTCTCACTGATACAACTATCTGCTTAAACCATCATCTGACCATGACTGGCGTCAGTGTTTTGTGGAGAAATATTGTGGTTTTTATCTTAAAACATATAAATATTACCTTCAAATAAAGATGAGAGAGTACTATTAATCAGGTAATAAATAAATAAAATATGTAATTCAGATTTTCAAACTTTTTTCTTTCTGCTCCAACAATAATCTTAAAGGTTCTTAAACCTTTGCTACTCTCTAATTTGGTTTCTAAGCACTTTCCTGGTGAGTTTTCAGGATATTGAAGCACCTAGTGGTGATTTATAAATACACGAACAGTACATAGCTGCTCAAAATGATTATTTGTACTTCCTGTGTCATGAAAGTAATTTCATTTAGAATCTCAAGCACTTCATTATTCAAAATTTTGAAAAAAATCATATTAAAATTCAAGTATTTTCAAGGATTTCAAGCACCCACAAAAACCCTGGGTCTTGGTGACTTTACATGTAGTTTGAGTGTTATATAACTACTTAGGAATTATGTGATGTCATAATCAGGGAGATTAGAATAGAACCACCCCTCATGTGCAAGAGAGAGCTGCTGCTGGAGAAACAGTGGCTCTACTTTGAGCCCCTCCCAGATATCAGAGCTTATAGTAGCCTGAGAGTGGGATGGGTGGGCGTGGCCAACTCCAGCTTGTTTTCTTAAAGTAACAGAGCCCTGAAACGGCTCATTCTGGAAGGTACTGAAACTGTCAAGAATAAAACTTCTTTAAACCATATTATGCAACTTTTTCATATTTTTAAATAATTTTCTTGAGCCAGTATGTGCTAAAATGACCCTTTACAAGGTCAATGAACGGCCACCCAGCCTCTATCGCCCCCTGTGGCCAGAATATTCCACTTGCAACTTCAGAGTGCCGGTCCAGACCTGGCGCTGCAGTCTGCTTTCAGCATGTTTCCTGCATGTTTTAGATCATGAACACAGCTGATTTATTTGATTTAGTGATGAACCGCTCCTGCAGCCAAAACTGCCTAGTCTCCCATTAATATTTATATTTAAAGTATTTAAACATGACAAAGTGTATTTGTGTTTATGTATGAAACATCTAATCAAAACTATATAATAAAATCACTAAAAGGTGGCAAAAACACAAGTGTGGAAGCTTTAGTTGTATTTGAAGAGCTGCTGTTTTAAGTATTTTGTGTTTCGCTAAAGCTAAAATTGTAAATGTTACTGACCGTGTTACTTTCCTTCTCTAAGAGTCACATCCACGTAAAGCTGCATGAGTATAAGAGTTATTTTCTTAACAGTTGCTTTTATACTATAACCATTTATTTTATCTAAACTTCAGCGTGGTGTTATTCTGGTGTCTGAGTAGTGTAGGGTGTCCTAGTTGAGTGTTAACGGGGCTAATCGGTCCACCTCTGCCTGTTCCTGTCTTGTCTTGTGTCATCATCAGTTAATGAGGTCAAACCTCTTGTTTGAGAACAAAAACAATTAAGTTAAAAAAAAGAAAAAACACCATGTTCTCTAGCTTTTCTAAAGAAACACAGAACTTAAATGCCTCCCCATCTCAGCAAATCCTACCTTGACCGTTTTCTTTCCCCGGCTCCTCTTCTTCTTCTTCCTCCCCTGCCACCTCCTCCACCTCCCCTCCTTCCTCTCCATTCTCAAGCTCCTCTACTTCCTCCTCCTCCTCCTCTTCCTCCTCTTCTTGATCTTCATCCTCCCTCATTGCTGGCGAGGTGAGTGTAATCTTCAGAGTGAGTTTGGGCTCTGCTGTAGTCTGAACCAGAATGGCCGCCTCGGGCGAAGAGCTCGTGACCTCGTATTTCTCCTCTGTCAGCTTCTGCAGAGCGATAACAGACACAGGCCAAACGATGGCAGGCCAAGGTCACGACAGGACTCAGTTCTGATGCAAAAATGTAGCGGTCAGAATCCCTCCTCACAATAAAAATATACTCAACAAATCTTTGTTACGTTCGTTCTGTGTTTTCTATTTGGTTTCATTTTTTGTAGTTCTTCATTATACATAACATGTATAATGAAGAACTACAAAAAATGATACTCAACAAATATCTAAATCTCTACTAAATTTCTACAAATCAACAAGAAAAAGACAAAATGCTGAAACAGAAGAGTAAAAAAGTGTTTGTAATTACTGCTAAATGTTTTAGTTGCAAACAGATGTTTGAGGAATGAGGCTGCAGTGCTGAAGTTACAGGATTTAACATCTAGGTGTGCAAATTTATTGGTGAGTAAATATATATAATAATGTTTTTATTACATCTTAAATCATAACAGAGGGAAGGAGAGAGATGAAAAATATCTTCAGTGTTTATTCAGTTCTGAATGAATGTCAGGCGCTTCTCTTCATGACTTCTTAATGAGGAAATGTGAAACATGGACATGACACCTCAGCCTCACAGTAGATGATACTGCAGTCTTTTGTTAGCTCACACTAAAACCCAGTCAATTCCTGCTCAGTCACACACAAACACACACGCACACACACGCACACACACATGCACGCGCACACAAGCACAGTCTCACAAACACACACACACATGCATGCACGTGCACAGCAGTGCAGACTGAACAATACCATACTAAGATTCTAATGTGAGTGTGTCAATAGCATCTTTGCGAGCAAATATTAGAAAAAACAACACAAGCGATGCAGAACACAGCAGTGTGTGTGCGCGTGCGTGCTTGTGTGTGTGGTTGGGCATCGTTTGAATTTGAACGATTCCGGTTCCGACTCTAATTCTTTGTTTCGATTCCAATTTCTATTGATTCTTGATTTTAATTCTTTCAAGAGGCAGGGTTCAAAAACTTTACGTGTTCTGTTAAATGAGCCAGCTGACCACTGGTTTTACTTGATGAAATAATCTGAATTTCAACATGAATTTTAATTCTATGAACAATACCATCACCTTAATTTAGACAAAAACTTGTTTTACTTTAAAGAGGAAAAAATAAGACTTGCAGCACAATCGATGTGTTTGTTTCTGACCACAACTCACAGCCTCCTACTCACAACCAAAGTCTGGGAACTGAAGAAGCCTCTAGGATGAGAGGCAAAACGTCTTCAAGATAACCAGAAACGTCCAGCTGTTTTTGACTAAACTCTTAGGATGATCATGTCCAGGATGACTGAGAATCTACACCACATGCTGCAGGAAAACTGAAACTTAAATGTAGCTGCTGTCAGTAACAACCTAACAGATTTAAAACATTAAAACTCTCAACAGTTTTAAAGTGCAGAAAAACATAAAATAATCACACAACTTTGCGTGTTGTGAGTTTTAGGATTATTTATTTATTTATTACCCGTAATGGACATAGTGGGCAGAACCTGGTTTCTTTATATTTCTGCAGTGAGCCATGAAAACTCACCTCACTTCAAAACTTGTATTAAATCCACTGTGTTGACGCATTTGAACGAGCTTCCTCTGCACTGTATTTTTTTTGCAGGATGCAAAGCTTCCATCACCCTCACAGATGCAGTAAAAGTTCAGCATACATGTTTACAATGTTGCTGCTGGGCGCCTCCACAGTGTGAGGGGGGTGGGGGCTACACAGGATGAGCGACAGGTGATCAGCTGGTCTGATCGGCTCTGGTAGGTGTTAATCGAAATTTGCAGATGATGTTTTTTTCTCAAAGAGTTCAGCTGATTCTGATCAGCGGCCAAAGCCTCACTTTAGAACGCCTATGCACATTTTCCATGACTGCATGGTAACGCAAACACTACAACGGAGTCATCTTCGTTGGTATTTGGCGGCATCTTCCGATTGGCGGACTGGGAATCAAATTTTTAAAAATTGAACAAAAAAAATGACAATTAGTCCCGGTTCCAATCAATGCTTGATGCCTAAGCCTGTGTGTGTGTGTGTGTGTGTGTGTGTGTGTGTGTGTGTCTAACCTGGATCTGTGTGGGTAAATTGTGACAGACAGTGTCCAGCAGCGTCTGTGTGGGTTTGTCTCTGCACATCAGCACCAGCTCCAGGTCCATGTCTCCTTTGATCAGGAGTCCTTTGGCCACCAGACCGACCCTCATCACTCCACAAAGCACCCCCCCAGCGCTGGACTCCCTGTTTAATCAGAAAACTTTAGATTAGTTTTTCGCTGTTTACAGTAAATACACAATGCTGCTTTGGAATGAATCTCACAAAGGTACAATTTTCTACTCAAATATCCTCTCAGCCTTAAAGGTTTCAGCAGGTTATATTATCAGCTCATTATAGATATTACATTTTAACTAAATTTTCCATTCATCACATTAAAGGACCTTGAACATAATAACTGACTTTCCAACTTAAAACCAAGACATCTAACAGTGCAGTTAATAAGATCAGACTAAAAAGATTTATGAAAATATTCAGCCATGGAGACGGTGGGTGTCCAGAGGATAGCACAGAGCTCCACTTTATTCCTGCTACAGCAGCATCGTCTGCTGAGAGGTTTGTTATCCATTTTAAC
This sequence comes from Aphyosemion australe, assembly GCA_006937985.1. Classification (NCBI taxonomy): domain Eukaryota; kingdom Metazoa; phylum Chordata; class Actinopteri; order Cyprinodontiformes; family Nothobranchiidae; genus Aphyosemion; species Aphyosemion australe. The sequence continues at coordinate 1,947,696 of SSNS01000021.1, read as the reverse complement.
TTAATACTTCATTCTTCTGCGAGGAACAAACACAACTAATCTCCCTCTGGCTTCTCAGAAGTGATGCAGTTTTCCTTTCTTATTAATAAGCACATTTTCACAGCGTTAACAGTTTTAGTTTAATTTAGTGGAACTGATGAGAAGAAAGAACCTGATTAAATCAAAGTTAGTCGTTTTTAAAAGTGCAGATATTGTTCTCCTTTATGGGTGGCAATATTAAGAAAAAAGTGCCATGATATTGTTGCAATAATCCCATATTTTCCTCACTCCTCTCTGTGTTATCCATAAATGATGACATCATTCACAACATTTCCTGTGTTTTGGTCGTTATCACCTACAGCGAGAGTCCTTCAGACTGACATGAACGCACAGATCACTTGAGATATGTTGGGTAGGGATGTATGATCTGATAAAAATCTTATATCCTGATCGAGGTGGTTTCTATCCTTATGATGATAAACTTAGATCATGTCCTGTAAACGTGCTTTCATGTGGAAGAGTTAGCAGAAAGTGAAAGTGGAGCTAATGCTAGCTCATTTCCTCTCCTTGTTTGGGTCATCGTGTATTTTCTTGAGGTTCTGGTCAATTATGCACAAAAAAAAAACATGTAGAGAAAAGTTGTCTTCCCAAATCAGAGACGACGTTTAGAAACAGTTCAGCTTAAATATATAATCTACCTACAGCAGACCTCTTCCCCTCCACACACCCTCGCCTTCCCTACGCCACACACACGTAGGCTTCAGCTCCCAAAACATGGTCTCTCCTTCAGTGTGAATGTCATTTTAAAGTAAAACGCATCAATTATTAAGAAGGGAGCCCCTCACTTAGATTAAAGCTGCTTTGGCAGTTTAAATTTACATCAGTATTAACCGAGCGTCGACTGGCACGACTTTATTACACAAATCTACCAAAACAGATCAAAGCGTGCATCGTGGCTTACCTGTAGCCACCACTGGATTCTTCAGCATCTTTACGGGGCTCGTCTCCAGGGTCATCCTCCTCTGGTCTGTCTGCCGCTTGGCTGTCAAAGTTGTTGTGGACGTTTCCACTGCTCTGATCCAGACAATCAGAGACGTGTTTGAGGGCGCACTCGACCGTGGACACCAGAGTCTGGACGGCTTCCAGCTCCTGCGAGGAGGGGTAGATAGTGGAGTGCTTCGCCATGACGTGGCGGTCATCGTTGCTAAAGGAACGAAAGGACCTCTGAAAGAGAAATAAACACAAGAAAAATCGTATTTTTATTCAAAGCTTCATTCATTCTGATGAGTAGGATTTTTTCTGCTTGCATTAAAAAGGAAGAATAAAAGCAACAACCAGAGAGCAAAAACACACCCGTCTTTTTTGTGCTTTCAGTGCTGCTTTCTCGCTTACACAGCATAAACCTCATTTATGGATTAGAAATCCATAAAAGCTCACCAACCCAGACAGATGTGCACATGTACACACAGCTAGCAGGGATCCATCCCACCACCATCCTCATATCCTCTGCGTCTGTCCTAATTCAATCAGACACTTTGGCCTTGGGAATTCATGTCAGCTCTTCCGTCTTTCTAATTTGTTCTCTTTCCTTCTCTCCGGGAGGCATATGAGGAAAACCATTGGAGAAGGACACCAGGTGTGAAGCATCAAATGGGGGAAGCACATGGAGAGGGGGTGTAAATGACTGAAAATAGAAGGAGCTTGCCAGAGGAAGCAAGATGGAATGGATAACGCCAGGGGACGGTGATGGGAATAGTATAGTCTTTAAAAACGGATGAGGACAAAAATGGTTGTGTGGGTCGGGGGAGAAATCAAAGATGGATGGAGAACTAAGGAGATAATAAAGTAGAGGAGCAGGTGTAACTGTGGCTTCTTTGATTTGCATCCTGCAGTAAAAACGAGCCAGATGGGACCCTTTGTTTGTAAGGATGTACACAAGAACATGTGTCAGGTTTCAGATGGTCCCAAAGCTAAGAGAGGACTTGGTTAAACCAGAGGTTAACTATTAGAGCAGCTTGAACTCGATCTATTATACATATCTGTCTTTCATTGGTGAGTAATAATGTTTAGACTTTTGTTTGTGTGCTGCTTTCTGTGTGGTTTTATTATAATGTAAAATGAAAAATAATCAATGGATGTACATCAACACCTGATTAACTTGTGGAGTCAACCCCCATTCATCACTGCTAATCAATCGCAACACAAAAATGGCTTAATAGGGACAAATTATGACCTTTCTTCTTCAGTCATATTAATTCTATCGTCGATACAAAATTTTTTTACGAAGTTCTTTGCGCTAAATCATAAAACAATTTCAGTACTTTTACTTCTGACATTTTCAATACCTTCCTTAATGAGCCGTTTCAGGGCTCTGTCACTTTAAGAAAAAAAGCTGGAGCTGGCCACGCCCACCCATCCCCCACTCAGGCTGCTATAGGCTGAGAAGCTCCGATATCTGTGAGGGACTCGCTGTAGAGCCGAGAAGGTCTTGGGTGCAGCTTGTAGGATGGGGCGGAGAGTGGGCACAGGGCACAACCATACCATATATGGAAAAGGTGCCATTGCTTTCCAGAACTGAAGGGGGCGCTATTTCCTATGTCAACTGCGGTATCTGAGTTTTGTTTTTGTTAAAACCAACCATTAACTAGTTACAACTAAATTATTTTTTGTTCATTCGTTTTACTTTTATTCCACGTTGTTTTCAACACAATATTTTTCAAATATTGTTAAACAAAATGTTATTAAGAAACAATTTATTTTTTCAACCATCGTAGTTTCATTTCTAGCTTCCGACTCGGAAAAGGGCTAAAGGGCAATTCCAAATCATTTTTCTATTTCCTGAGTCTCTTTACTCAGCTCTAATTTTAAAACTACAATACTTAAACGTTTCAAACCAAGACTAGATTATTCTGCATTAACAGCAGTGTCCTAAAACCCCAGTGTGTGATTTATGATCCCTTTACTTAATTTGTGAGATTTTATTGGAAAGCATAAGCTGTAGTTTTTTTGGAATCTTGACCACATTAGAACTGGTCCAGCTCAAAATCTACAATATTTAAACACTTAAAACGAGACTAGATTATTCTATTAGGGCGAATTAATTTGTGTCAATATTTCTACACTAGATGCAGACATAGGACAGAATTAAAGAAGCCTTAAGCAGGATTAAAGTTTAGACTTGTGCGTTAATGTATGGGTGAGTTAGTGGTTGCTACAATAAAACAGGTTCTAGTTAAACAAAATAAAAAGAGTAAAACTTCAAACTTTTTTATTAATCAGCTTTTGTTGTAGTTCAGAGAATTGCAATCTCTATTTCTGCCCTCAGCTGCAAAAGGAGCTCCTCTCACCCTGCAAGAAAAGACATTCAGTTATGAAGGATGAATCTTTTTCTTATTTTTTTACATGAATAACTATGTTCATCTTTCCTTAGTCACTTATTCTCTTATCTCTCCTCCATCTGGCCACGCTCACTGTGCCTCAGTCTTGGTTTTCCAAACCATTTATCAATTATAAATGACATGTTAAACAGCTTTTTATTATTTGTTGGGAAGGTAGTCCACACAGAAGGGGTCTCACTCCCAGAAGGAACAATAGCAGACATTGAGGACAGCTACAAGTACCTTTGTATCCCACAAGCAAATGGCAACCTCAATGAGGCCACAAGGAAATGAGCCAAAGCCAAATATGAGTAAGAAGTCAGCTCAGTGGCAAGAACAAGATTCAGGCAAGAAACAGCTATGCCTTGTCAGTAATCAGATATCCTGCAGGAATAGATGTTAAGACATGGAAACTCCTAACCATGCATGGAGGGTTCCACCCCAAGTCCAGCACCCAGACTGTACACACTAGTGAGTGTGAGAGCCACTGTCCAGGATGAAACAGCCAAGATCCATAAGTACTTCAAGGACAAGGTCCCCACAGATGACGTACTCAGTGAATGTCTCAGACAATGGTGAACAGGAGGTGCTGGAAATACCATCATGGGAGGACAAACCCCTACATGGGATGTACCACCAACAGTGGCTGAAATCCTACCAATGGCTAGAAAGAGCTGGTCTGAAGGACAGCACACAGGCACTCATCATATATATATATATATATATATATATATAATATATATATATATATATATATATATATATATATATATATATATATATATATAATTTTAATGATGGTATTGTTTTAGAACCATTGTATAATGATGTTTTTTTAAATGTATGTGTGGCTGGCATCAACCATCCTGAGGGACTGAAGATGGAAATTAGTCCTGGCTATAATCTTGTGTATTTTCAAATGTGTAAAAAATATGTACAGTACAAATAAACTAGGGCTTCATATGGTTTCTGAGCTGGACCAGTTCTAATGTGATTCAAATGCAAAAAAGGTGCTGAAACTAGCCTTTATTGGGCTTTCACAAATCAAATAAAGGTCTCAAGAATCACAAACTGTTTTTTAGGATACTGCTTTCAGTGTAGAATAGTTTAGTCTAAGTTTGATGTGTTTTAGTATTGTAGTTTTGAAATTAGAGCGAATCAAAAGGGGTCAGGGGGTTGAAAAATTATTTGGAATTACCCTTTATCTGTTTTTCCGACTGCTCGGTAGATAAAAGTAGAACAAAGTCTACGATGTTTGTAAACACACATTTTTTCTTAAATAAGTCGTTTAATAATGTTAAGAAAGTCCTGTGTTGAAAAACAACGTGGATAAGAAGTAAAATCCATAAATTACGAAAGATTAGTTGTGTTTCATGGCCGTTATCAATAAAGTTTAAATACAAAACAAAAAAACGAATACCGGAAATAGCGCCCCCTTCATTTCTGGAAAAAAATGGCGTCATTTCCATATATGGTGTGGTCGTGCCCTGTGCCCACTCTCCGCCCCATCCTACAAGCTGCACACAACTGTACTTGGTAGAGCCACTGCTCCTCCAGCAGCAACTCTCTTACAAATCTAATTTTCCCCGATTATGACATCACAACAGGGACCTTTTCAAACGGCTTGTTTTAGGCACATAATTCCTAAAACCACCAAAAGAAAACCGATGGTCTGTTTTTTCCATGTTTGGAGTGTTTATAGAGGCAGTAGAGACCCACATGGCAACACAAAAGGAGGCAAAAAGTGAGCTGTGCATAATACTGTATGTTCCCTTTAAACGCAGACAAATTTACTGATATTGAGCTAAATTTGATTCAATAATACATTTATTTTAAAAATGTGACCAAAACATCTACATCTTCGTTGTTCCTCAACACAAAGTGATCTTAGTTTAGAAATGATGCATGAAAGGTGGAGGGCAATATGAACTCCTTCAAAGAAGACTAGGCCTTTAACTGCATTGAGAGGTTATTAGAAATGATTAAAAATAACACATGAATCATCAATAAATGAAGTGCATCACCAATCAGCACTGTCATAAATCAATATTTCATGTGTGCCCTTCAGTGCAGATGCTGCTGCAGCATCATTTCTGTTGTAGTCACTGTTTTTATTATCTTTTACCATCCAATTTACTGTTGAGTCTGTCCACGCACTTTCATATAAACCTCACATTTTCCCTCACAGCTTCTTCCCTACAACTCAAAATCACTTGAGATGATCTAAATTTTTATTCCACTTTTCCTTTTTTATTTTACAAGTATATAATCTTTTAGAGATGAAGCCGTAATTGAGATTACCTGAATGTGGAGAATCAGAGGAGGTTATCAAAACATGCTGGTGAGTTTGGGGTGAACTGTTAAATGTGGGGATGGCAGTCCCCCCGAGCTGCAAAGTAGACCTGCTTATCTACAAAACCCACATTTCCCTTTATTCACACACACACATGCACGCACACACACACACACGCACACATGCACACACACACACTGAAAGAGGCCCACATACAAGCGATCATAACCAACGCACAAATAAACACAAATAGGAGAGATGCCCTTTCCGGAGTGGTGGAGCTTGAGAGTAATTATCGGTCTACTTAAATCCAAGGACCACCTGCACCCAGAAAAACACACACACACACACACGCGCACACACGCACACACACACACGCTTGTTTGCAGCATCTCTTTGCCAATTCTGGTGAGAATCCTGGATTTTGCCACTAATTGCTGAATATTTCCTCTAAACCAAGTCTTCACCCTTTAACTCAAACAGTAAATTAAATTCCCTTTGACTGAATAAACTGATTTAAGTCCCCACAACACAAGCCATATTAGCACGCTCGCACGCACGCACACACACACACGCATATTACGCACTCAATCCCAATCCTAATTGAACTGGTGACATTCTCTTTCACTGGAGTGACTGAGAAAAAAACCATTACCAGCATGGAGAATGAGCGCTGCACAATAATTGCAGCCTCAGAGACTGTGTAGATCCGTTTGTAGACTGTGGAAGGAACATTTGGCAGAGCCACACACTCCCTCCCCACTAAGGCTCAACTGTGATACTGCAACACCTTGTCGAGGCAAACTGGAGACACATGGGGTGAATTTAGACACAACGGTACACGGGCATTAAGATCTATAACACAGGTGTTATTGTGCATTAACTCAAATCCCCAAGACAACCACGACCTTGTTTAACCTACGTGGTGTGTCTAAAAATCCCATTTTCAATTGATTTTCATTAATCCTCTCAGATGCCTGTCAAAAATGTAAAACGACCTTCCATTAGCAGAACAACAAACGCTCCAGGATAGATGAAATACTTCATTGTGGCTGAAACAATTAACTGATGATATTGTAGCTCTTGTCTTAATAGAAAAACATTCTGCTAATTATGACTAAAGTAAAATTGCCCTGCAATAAAAATTTCAAACCGTGAGTGTACGTTAGGTGTACTTACAATATAGTGTTAATCTTGGGCTTGTGTGTCTTGTTGAGGCTGTGTTTAACACAGCGATAGTTGCAAATTTTATGAGCTGTTGCTAATGGGAGCTTCTGCAACCATAAACCACATTGCGAAGAGGGAGAGTGCCTCAGAATCCACGCATGTAAGTCAGCACTGACCGTGGGGGAGCGTCGTGGCCCAGCTGCTCTGATAACCATGTAAATCAGCACGGTTAAGTAGGACTCACTGACAGGAATCGACCCTCTGAGCCAGTGTGTGCCAAGATAACGCTGCAGACATTTAGACAAGTCACATAATAAGTAGGCTACTGCAGCTGAGACAGGATGTGGGGCAGAACATCACAGGTTCACAACTCATTGATAAATGTAGCGTTAGATGAATAACGTGTCTTTTAAAAGTCACATGCGTGTTTTCTCTTGTCCCGTGAGACTGTGTGAGCTTACACCTGAGAGAAACATAAATCACGTAGGATGAGTAAATCACAGTGATTTTGACCTTGAGTTTCAAAATGAGGTTGTATTGAATTTCAGCGTATTAACCTCAACCTGGAGGTTCATGCAGATGAAAACAGATTTGATTTTGTTGAGCTGTTTGTTTTGTGTTTGGATGTAAAAACCTGAATGTAATGTGACAACGTTTACTAAGCAGTCTGCAATTAGACAAACGTGTTATAAAATATATTCAAAGAGCAACCAACACCTCACATTTCTGTTAATTTTTGCTCCTAGTTATTACTTGAGTTTGAGAGTTACAGGCAGGTCTGGTTTAGGGATGTAAGAAAATATCCAAATAACAAAATATTGCAATATTTTTTATTATGATATTGAATCGATATTTAAAAGCAGTGTATCCGTTTTTATTGAGGATTTACATGCAAACATTTACTGTATTAGTTTTGTGTGGTGCAATTCAAACTCCGACTGCTAGGTGGCAGCAGGTTTTACCACCTTCACTCTGACGGAACAACGAGATTACGGATGTCCGATACAACTTTTTCACTTCCGATACGATACCGATATTGCAACCTTCAATATTGATCGATACCGATATCAATCCGGTACGATATCGTTGGGCTGGTCATCAAGCATAATAAATAGGCATATCTTTTCTGGTAAGGTTAATGCCTTTTTGCTATCTCTTGAGAATCTGTCATACTTTGCAAGTGTGTCAGGCAGCAATGGTTGTTTGAAGTAGCCAGACGATTCACCTCAGTGGTCTTGCGAAAATCCTCATGCAGTGTTTTGTGATGCTGCTTCAAATGCGCGATGAGGTTGGACGTATTAAACTCCCCCAGTTCTGTTACACCACAGGAAACTTGAGCATGACAAGTGTTGCACTGAGCCACACTGTCTTTTCGGACTTTAACGAAAAATACTGCCACACGGCCAACATTGCTCCTGTTCCTTGTTACTTTGCTAGCACGCACTGTTCTGATCACGTGGGCTTTGCATGCTGGATCTGAGCGCTGGTTAGAAATGCTGGAACGGAATTTAAAGAGGATCGGACTGCTTATACCAGAGGTTTTGATGCAGTCTGATATAATTTGATACAGTTTTTTTGGGCAGATATCAGACCTATTTCTGATATCAATATTGGAACGGGACATCCCTAAATAAGATCTCGAGATAACACTGGATGTGTTATGGAAATGTCTGGCCTGAGTTTTCCATCCATCCATTTTCTGTAACCGCTTATCCGAGCAGGGTCGCGGGAGGCTGGTGCCTAACTCCAGCAGACATTGGGCAAACAGGCGGGGTACACCCTGGACAGGTTGCCAGTCCATCGCAGGGCAACACAGAGACACACAGGACAAACAACCACACACACACCTAAGGACAATTTAGAGAGACCAATCAACCTGACAGTCACGTTTTTGGACTGTGGGAGGAAGCCGGAGTACCCGGAGAGAACCCACGCATGCACAGGGAGAACATGCAAACTCCATGCAGAAAGACCCCAGGCTGGGATGTGGAACCCAGAACCTTCTTGCTACAAGGCAACTGCGCTAACCACTGCGCCACTGTGCAGCCCCTGAGTTTTCCAATTAAATTCAATCTTAAAACTACAAATATCTTCTGACTTTAGCATGACAATATATCGTATCCCCCTGGTCTGGTCCCTATAGTTTTCGGACTTTGAAGGCTTTCCACCTCTTGTTTGTTTCGACTTCTAACTCATCTTTTGTTTGCATCATATTTTTAAATATTATTTGTTTCATTACTGTTTTGTTTGGACTCATTATGCCCGTCTGCAATTGTTGTCCTTCGGTTACATGTTCCTGTTGTGTGCTGTGGGTTGGCTCGCTTTTGTAAGCCATGTTTTCATTTCTGCCCTGATGTGTAATTGGTAGACTGTTGCTGGTGTCTCACTGGGAGAATTTTCCCTCCATTATTCCTTTTTCTGTGTTTCATGAGTTCAAACTGGACTCCTATGGAGTTGGTGCGAGGCTTAGACCATAACACACAGACAAAAAAAGGTCTGGCTAGAAAATTAACTCAAAACATGTTGAATCATTTAATTGTTAAAGTCTTTAATTATGTCAGACTTAAAGGGACATTTTGGCCAAATTTGAATTGTGTTTAGAATAAAACATCTGATGGGGATGAACTAATGATTAGTCTGATCAAAGCAAAGAGCCAAATGTTTTTCTGCCATCCAAGAACAACTCTAGACTCTAAAACATTAGAACTTCATACTCCTGTCAGTTTTAGATTACATGGTTATTTATAGGCCTAAATATAACCAGCAGCAGAAAAACATGGCATTTATTGTGCATTCAGTGGTGAATTTTAGAAGGAATGTTTTAATATTTCAGCTGAAATAATCAATATAAACTTAAAAAAACGATGATTTAAAGGCTTTAAAATAAAATTCACTCAATCTGCTAAGAAATTTAAGAGATTAAAGCCGTTTTAGGATGACAGCAATGAGCAGTGGATTTGGATTCAAGCCTGAAAGGACCCACACTCAAAAGGGGATTCAACATTAATATTATTATTTGACATTTTGAAGGAGATTATGGTTAATTACTTTGTTAGCAGAAGAATTTGTTTCATGACAAATGTTATTTTTTGTTTTCTGTCAGTAATTTTGGCTCCATGCAGCTAACATAGTTTTTATTTGCCAGAAATAGGAAACAGAATCAAACATTAAATAAACTACACAATGTGTGTGTGTGTGTGTGTGTGTGTGTGTGTGTGTGTGTGTGTGTACAGTTACCTTCATGTGTCACTGCTGCATGGTGCTTTTAGACCGCACACTCACCAATTACACTCCATTTCATGCTCCAGTGAAAGCTACCAGCTGGCAGGCCCGTGTTACATAACAACATTACACAGCATTTACTACTTACAGCGCACTAATGTTCACACACACAGTAATCCTGGAAAATACTGAACACATCATGGTAAAAATCCATCTAATTCAACACAAAAACCACACACATCACCTACAGAGAAAAGAGACCTGTATGATCACTCCTCCACACACACATCCATCCATCTACACTGATTTGTCCTTAATGCCCGGCAGTAAAACCACATTAGTTCAAGGTGTTGTGGCCAGACTCAAACCCTGTCAGCAGCTGCTATTTCACTTTAAATGGGCCAGAATCCGGTGACTTTTCTCTCCTTTACTGCCTGTCTCCTACAAGCTCCTCTTGTCTCATCCTGCAGCCATCTGCTATAAATTACGTGACCCAAAGCCAAGGACAAGACTTACTAGAGTAACATCAGCTGTGATTGGAGAGGTAATCTCAACCTGTTTGCCAGTGAAATGCATGTTATCTTGAGCACTATTTAGGAAAAGTGTGTATGTTTATGCAGCTGGAATCACAATACATGCCATCACTTTTCATAAGTTGTGTGTAAAAGTCGTTGTGATTTTATGGATGATGCCATGTAGGGAGACTATAAAATGTGACAAGGATGAAAATATCTCCAAAAGAGAATAAACAAAGGAAGCAGAGACAGCAAACGGTTATTTTTAGCCACCTGCAGTGGAAACAAAGGTTTGTTTGTTCGGATGCTGACAGCACGGGTCAAAAGATCCTTACAGAAAAACTAAAACCTAGAGAGAACAAATCATCATCTATAAACGTCACGCAAAATGATTTCTGAGGTGTTGTTTGAGAGAAAGTCACACCTTCACATAACTTACAAATAATGGTGAAATTTAGGGAGAAATAAGTTCTTCAAAAACTTCAGAAGCCATTTAAACTAAACCATGGAGAGATAGGACAGGGAACACTGAAAAAAACTAACTCAGTACCTTCACTGCAACATCCAGCAGCCTCCAGGGGATTGCATTAAAAATTCATCCTGTGATTTATCTGCACTCTGCTTGGCAGGCCGGTCCCGCCACACTCCACCATCATGTTTTATTGTGCATTCCCTCTGACCACACATGTAGCCAGTCTCACACAGATGCACATGATGGCAGGATGCATCGTTAAATATAAATAAAACCGCATTCTTAGCTGCATAAAAACATGGGAAACACTGTCTGTGTCATGCCAAACCACATTCCTAAAATATAAGCTACAAAACCACCAGAGAAGTGTGGAGGACGTTCCATCAGAACTCCCCAAACTGTTTGGTTTCAACAAGGATGTTGCTCATCTAAAGCCGGCTGTAATCAGTCAAGCTTGTAACCCGGCCTCCAAATGACAGTATGTGGTCTTAGCGTGTGTGTGTGTGCGCGCGTGAGCGTGTGTCCGTGTCCCCTCTGGTAAAGCAGTGTTGTGGTTTATTGGCTACCCATAAAATTTTAAGGCCTTGCTGCTAAAAGCAGGTGAGTTGACACTCCATGGGTTTTGGGAAAATTTATAGCAGTCTGAGAAGACAAATGTCTACGCATAGAAAGGAATTATAAACAAATGTACATAAAATAACAGAATATTTATACAAAATGCATCAAATCTACAAAAACAAACCAAAGAACAAACAAACATGAGACACAACCTCAGTCCAGAAAGCACTAAATAAGTAACACAAAATTACTTGGCTTTAAAATATGTATCTACTTAACTGAATCTCAGTGTATTCCCAACATTAACCAAGATCTGCATTTATCTGCAAAATCCCCATTCTTCCTCCCAAAAAGAAGATCCTGGTTTCTTAAAGTAAATGCTCTCTAATTAAGTTTCCTCTGTTTATATGATGGACCAGAACAGCATACTGGTAACCACAGCTGGTACCAGTTCACTCTTCTGTGAGGGGAAGTGATTAACAGGGACATATTATGCAAAACTCACGTTTTGTGCTGCCATGGGTCTCTACTGCCTCTATAAACACTCTAAACATGGAAAAAAACATCCATCTGTTTCTGTTGGTGTTTGGTTTTAGGAATTATGTGATGTCATAATCAGGGAGATTAGAACAGAACCACCCCTCATGTACAAGAGAGAGCTGCTGCTGGAGAAACAGTGGCTCTACTCTGAGCCCCTCCCAGATATCAGAGCTTCTCAGCTTATAGTAGCCTGAGAGGGGGGTGGGTGGGCGTGGCCAACTCCAGCTTGTTTTCTTGTAGTAACAGAGCCCTGAAACGGCTCATTCTGGAAGGTACTGAAACTGTCAAGAATAAAACTGCTTAAAACCATACTATGCAACTTTTTCATATTTTTAAATCATTTTCTTGAGCCAGTATGTGGTAAAATGTCACTCAGACCCGCAACGCCCTCTGTGGCCAGAATACCACACTTGCAACTTCAGAGTGGCAGTCCGGTCTCTGTTGGACTTAGTAAAGTGGAGCTGACATGCCTGGTGCTGCAGTCTGCTTCCAGCATGTTTTCTGCACATTTTAGATCATGAAAACAGCTGATTTTTTTGATTTAGTGATGAACCGCTCCTGTAGACTCTAATGAAGGCTGAGGAGACATTTCAGCAGTTAGATTAAGGTGTTAAAAAGACGAACGCACAGCGAGAAGATAAGTTTTACTTTCGTTTTTACTAACTGGACACTAGGGGGTGCTAAAAGCAATACAAAACTGCCAAGTGTTCCTTTAAATCTCTTTCTTTGAGAGGGATTTTGTGTAAAGAACTTCTTTAACATGTTTTGTATCGACCATAGAACTATTACAACTAAAAAATGTCATAATACGTCTCTTTTAAGAGCTGCAGCAACGAGTGCTGCAGTTGTAATTTTCAGGTCTTCTGGTAGAAAATTATTTCGGGTGTGAAGTTGATTGCTTTGGTTCAGGGACAGAGAATGATGACAGTATTGGGGGGGGGGGGTATCATTGCAATCAAAGCAAAAGTTACTGTTTACTGTTAGAGAAGGTAGATATAACTTACGAGGTTTTAGTCTATTTAAAACCATTATGGCACGTACCAATAAGCGATTTTGTGTTTCTGTGTGTGGGGTGAAACTATGGAACAGTTTGAATGAAAAATTAAAACAATGTCCAGACATTAAGCAGTTCAAAAGGGAATATAAAATAATGATTATAAGGAGGTATAAAGAAGAAGAGATTGTTTGATTTGTGTTCGATTTTGATTATGGATTTCAATATTATGTTGCATTTTGAAGTGTTTTGACCAGGAGACAAAGTCAATAATGAAAATGCGTTCGGAGTAAGAGATAACTGGATGGATTAGTTATGATCTATGAAAAAGGGGTGGGAGTTTATAAGTGTATACTTCTTCCCACTCCTTTTCGAGCATGTGGCTCAAAGTAGATGGTAGAAACGTAAAATTAGCTTTATTTGTTTTTTGTTTGTTTGTTTGTTTTTTGTACTTTTGTGTGTGTAATCTTTGACAGTGCTGCATGTTCAAAATAAATAAATAAAATTAATAAATAAGTTATTTTGAAAAAGAGATAATGCAACACAGGGACAGGACGCCTGTTGGAATGTGCTGCTGAGGTGATTTATAAAAGCTCAACATAAACACGTTATGATGTTACTGACAGATATAAGAGCTTTACATACTAAAAACTTTGCAACATTTTCTAAATTCTGAAGCCCTTTCTGAACTGATGTAAAACAGCAAAAAGCATAAAAAAGCAAAAAACAAAAGCAACACGTACTCATACAACCAAGGACTTTTAACCATGATAAGACCTTTTTCTGTAAAGCTGAACAACCCTGAGTCTCACGTTTTTGTCATCTTTCTTTCCTAAAAGCTTTAATGAACTGATTGAGTTTTGTGAACTCCGTTCAAAAACACAGGCAGGCTGACAGTGTGAGATTAAACGGTATTAAACCTGGCTAATCTGAGTTTCTGATTCCGTGTCTCCCTCAGGAATAGAGAACAGCAGTAATGTCGTGTACAGGGATACAGCTAAGCAATCAGACATCGGAAACAGTAGGAACTTGTGTAGTTGGGGGAAATAATGAATGAACGTGTGTGTATTCATATAAAAAACAAACAAAAGCTGCTTGCACTATTGTCCGCTTAGCATTTTCACACCTTTGTGAAGGTCAGCATTTGCTGCATAACCCTAAGTCAGGATTAATCACAGTACTGAGTTTGCAGCACGGGCATGCTCTGGTCTCATTACCCTTGGTTATTTATGAGCTCAGCTATGTTTCCCATTTGTGCAACGTCCAACCTCAGCACCTTCAGTAACATCTTGTTTTCTTTCACTCATGCATTTTTCCTCTCCTCCTTCAGCCCTCACTCCTGCATCCTTCCCAACGCACCACTCTTCCACTAACTCACTTTTTGTACCCATTTTCCTCCTTCCTCCCCTTGTTCTAGTTTTAAATAATTCATCTTCTGCCCAGCCCCCCCTCCTCTGGGGAAGCAGCTCCCACTGTCACAGGCCAAGACCATTAATCAATCCCTCGTCTTGCACGCGTTCTACCTCTACCTCTCTCAGCTCTTAACCTCCCCTTGTCTACCCACTTCTCCACTTTGCACGTCTCTTTTTTTGCTTTCAACATCCTTTCTGCTTCTCATGAATCTGTCCGTCATTTACGATTTTATGGTCTTATCTGCTCCTCCCTGTCATTCTCTCCTTCCATGGCTCTTGATCCCATGAACTGTTCTTCCCTCTTCACACACATCTTTTCCTGTAACAGACCTCCTATGCTTTATTATGAATCTGCGGTCTCCGGGTCTGCAGCCGTATACTATTGTGGAATTCACAGAGAGGGAGGCGGGGTTTCATCCAATCCAAGAGTTTTATTCTTTTGTTGTAATATTTTATCATATATTGTGCCTATTGTTGCTCTGGAAGGTGTAAAATAGCATGATACAGGTCCTTTAATTACAAACGTCCCAACATTAAAGCCAATCCAAACATCAGAAATAATAATGCTCTTGTCCTCACAAGGCATTCATTTATACTAGAGACCACAGCAAATGTATTGAAATAACAAGTGAATGCAAGTTTTAATATAAAATAACAGATGAAATGCATAAAGTTGCAAGACAAACTATTGCCATGAATCATAATTAAAAGCAATTTTTTCTTTACCTGTTTCTGTTAATCACCACTCTCCTTTTTACTTAGTCTTCATTTATCTCTAGTTTTTCTATTTTTTACTTCTTCTGTCTCCTCTATTCTCCTGCCCTCTCCTTCTGCTCCTCTTCCTTTGATGTATGGCCTCATCCTCTATCTGCCCTGAACAAGCCCTTATCACATATCTGTTTCTCAGTCCAAGACACACACTATCTGTTGTCACTCGTATAACAACTTATCAGATTGAAGTTCTCGGCCCTCTAGTCTGGACGAGTCATTTCTCCACAAAAGATAATCCACTGTAGCACACCCACAGACCTATAAAACAATGAATCTTATTACCATGCCTGCAGGAGGAGGGGGTCACTTGTTTCCTTCCTGCTGACGCCCACTTCAGGTGTTGACGGGCGTGCGGTGGGGTGAAGAAGTAAGGTTACTTGTCAGGATGTCGTTGGCTTGCCGTTTCCGCTCCTCATGTGCTCGTCTCTCACTCTGGCTGCTCTAAAAATGGAGTGTTCTAATAAGAAAAAGACACAAGAGAAGGAAAGTTTGATTAATACTGAAACAACAAAATATCACCGGCATCGCTGGTGAATCTATCATTTATAAAGGGCAATGTGCTACAAAAACTACATAAAATAAACTAAATACATGTAAAACAGTCATCCCTCCCTCTATCCATCCATCCATCCCTCCATCCATCCCTCCATCCCTCCATCCATCCATCCATCCATCCCTCCATCCATCCATCCATCCCTCCATCCATCCATCCATCCATCCATCCATCCATCCATCCATCCATCCATCCCTCCCTCCATCCCTCCCTCCCTCCCTCCATCCATCCATCCATCCCTCCATCCATCCATCCATCCATGGTTGAGTCATAGACGTAACAGATAATTCGTCTCCATAGGGACACACTTCTGGTGGATTCCCAGACAAATGTGTCCAGAAAACTGACCAGGAGATATCCTATTTAAAGGCTTAATTCACCTCAGCTGACTCATTTTGATAAGGAGCAGCAGCTCTACTTTAAGTGGCTTGTGGATGACTGAGCTCCTCACCTTATCCAGCTGCTTGTACCTGAAGTTTGGTTCTTTCAACACAGAGGAAGGTTCAAATGTAGCCAGACCAGTAAATCAACAGTATTGCCTTTCAGATCAGCTCCTTCTTTACCACAAACTGAAGCAACACTCATTACTGCAGACCAAGCACTGATGAGATGACCCATGCTTTGCTCCATCCTACCATCTTTCATGAACAAAACACAGGGGTATTTACTCCACTTGAAGCAGAGACTCACTTCAAAAACTGGAGGGAGAATTCCACCTTGACCCATCAGGGTCTGGCACCCATCCTTGTTTTTGGTTGCACTCGGCTGCAAACCACCCCAGTACACACTTATGGTCATGGGTGGAAAACAACAACATATCAACTGCAAAAAAGCAGAGGTGATACCAAATCCTCCTCCTCATGACTACACCTTGAGATCCTGTCCATGGATACAACCAACAGGTCGTAAGACAAGGAGCAGCTCTGGTCAGAGTCCAGCCCACACTGAGAAGGGAAAATAGATTACAAATAAAAACAACTTCCAACAACTTTCCCCTCTGTTTAACCCTGGAGAACTCTGCTTCACCCTTGCTTTGACTTCAAACTAATCATTCTCAATTCACACACACACACACACACACACACACACACACACCCATCAGCTTGAGCAGGTCTGAAGGGGCCAGCCTACATGTAAAAGATCTGAGAGACTGGCTGATCAGTTTGTGCAAACTCACTCTCTCTCTCTCTCTCTCTCTCTCTCTCTCTCTCTCTCTCTCTCTCTCTCTCTCTCTCTCTCTCTCTCTCTCTCTCTCTCTCTCTCTCACATGGAATTAATTGTCTGATATTTAGTTTTCATACATCATTTTCTACACGAGTGGATGTTTCTTCAAACACAACTAATGTAACCTCAAAGTTAGCATTTCTGGTTTTAAAAGTAATGTTTCCACTTGCAATGTTTACATTTGCAACTAAATCCATAAAATGAATGTAAATGAATTTTAGAAGTTAAGCCTGTTTAAAAACCGAGGAACACTTAGAAAGATGGAAAAGGTGGAAATAAAACATTTCTGTAACATGATGTAAATTAGAAAGAGCTGAACAATTATGCAAATAATACCCTGAAATCACATCAAATGATTAGTAATGAATTATTGTGGCATAAATGTTTAAATCTACTCATATAAAAGGTCACTAGAGTCACAGAGAGGGACCTAAATTATTTTTCTTTACTTCCAAGGAAATGCAAAAATAAAAAAGAACAATCAGGGATGATATGAAACTTCTGCAGCGCATTGCATCTAAAGCACTGTTCAATAAATCAGTTCACATATTTCAAAACAATTTAGAATAAATAAAAAGGTTACCATGGAATTTTTCTTTCAACCATACATATTGATTTTCAGTTTATTAGATGGAAAAGTGAAGGAAACAATAACAGACAGGAAATTAAAGTGTTGTGGAGCTTTCCTTCCATGAAAACATTTGACAGCTATGTTTTCTTACCTCATCTTTTATCTTTTTCAGAAACCAAACCCCTGAGAAGGTAAACTAATACTGGATGGATCTGGGAAGCTTTTCAGCAAAAACTATTAAATAATTCAACACTGACTTAATTACCTTTTATGGGTTCAAGTGTCTCGTAATAAGTTGATGACATAGTAACGGAGTTAGTTTGGAGTTTTCTTAATCTAAAACTATGAATATATCATTAACTTTGACAAGGTGAACAAAAACACACTAGTGATTTAAACAACACAAGATGTCAACATTATCACTACTGACAGAACACATCTGGCTACACACAAAACCCACAACTACATCCACACATCTGTGCTTGTTTACACGTTTACAGCATTTCCTCAATGGACAGACAAATATAAAATTAGTCCAGCTTCTAAGAAGGCTGAAAATGATCTTTTAAACTGTTTAACACATTCAGGGAGACACAATGGCTCAAACTCCTGGCATGCGACCACTGGAGAGGCAGAACGGACAGGACCTGAGCCAACAAGTCAAAGAAATATTTCTGCAAGAATGAAAGTAGTCTCAGCATCTCAGAGCTTTCCTGCAGGGATTACTTCAGTTTTCACTATTTTGTACAAATTCCTCCAAAGTTGTGTAACGCAGAGTAACTGGAGACAAAACGATCACCACTGTTAGGTACAAAACTCTTTCTAGGGAATTAAAACATAATTTTCTTTTAGAATAAATAAACTGTCACAAGATTTTTTTGACACTTTTCATAGAAAGTTAACTCATAGAGAATCTGATAAATGTAAAAGACGGCCAGTTGAATTGATCTACAGAAATAACACAATGTAAGGTATGAGCTTTTAAATCGACTGCAGCAATATGAAGACATTTTCTATTGAAGCCAAATTAATATCACAAGGTATACTGACTCCACAAGTAGGAACATTAAATGTAAAACACACCTAAATCTCAAAAATAATTAGAAGAACCACTGCCCTCCACTAGCTTCAGTTTAAATCTATACTTTTAACTCCTGTCCAGTGAAGCCAGAAGAAAGTTCATTTATAGGCATCCAATAAAATAGTGACAAAAAATTACAAAAATATCTGAAACAGGAATGAACCAAAGGATCAAACGGATAGCAGCCTTCCTATTTTCGGATTTACTGGGTAAGATTCATATATTTCATGAGGAAGACATGACTGTGAAGGACCTGAAATGATAAATGTGATGTGTTTATATTAATTTTTTAGTATTGATAATCCTATATTTCACCATGGAGGACGTGCATTACCGTACACTATAGTGAATTGCAAGATAATATCATTATATTGTTCCAATGTAGGGTTATGTGTGTGAAAATCACGTTATTTATTTAGCATGATGATCATCGTCGTTATGAGATATCTTGCCTCGCCCCGGTGTGAGAGTAGCACCTGAACCCGGTGACCATAACTGGTAGGAATCCAGAATTTTTATTATTTTTTTATCTGCTCCAGTGTAAAGTGAAACACATAATGTTAAAAATGCAGCAGAGTGAATTCTGGCAAAGTTGGCAGCTTGTTACCATCAGTGAACAGCAGCAGGGAGAATGTAAGCTAACGTTTGTAAGCTAGCTAACACTTAACTTTTGTAAACACTGCTCTCTATGAGCCCACTTAGGTGTGCTAAACCTTCCTACAAGTGAACTGGGCTTGAACTATAGAAACCACGCTAAACTGGCAAAAACACAACCTCAGTTGCCACTTTTCCTCTCCGCTAAATCAGTGTTGCCCCTCCTACATGTGCTACTTCTACCGATATCTAAACTAGGCTTGAACTAGTTGAAGCCATGCTAAACATCGCAAAAAACAACAACAACAAAAAAACAATCTCAGGCACTACTTTTCCCTTTGTTCAATACTCGTTTTGCTCACCGTTTACTATGCTTTTGCCATCCGATATGGTGGACCTACGTAGGTGCAATGGGTCAACAGAATCGAGAGATCGGCCAGATCTCCGATCACGTGATTGGATCAGAGCCTCCCTACATAGAACCCCTTCCCAACTCTCTATGGTGGAAGTGTAGCAGCTCTACTCAGAGCTCCTCTTGAATATCAGAGCTTCCCACCTTATAGCAGCCAATCAGGGGAGGGGTGGGCGTGACCAGCTCCAGCTTGTTTTCTTAAAGAGACAGAGCCCTGAAACGGCTCATTCTGGAAGGTGCTGAAAATGTCAAATGCTGAAATTGCTTTATGTGAGAGGGATTTAGTTAAAACACGTAATGAAAATGTTTGTATCAACCATAGATCCATTATAACCTTTCTTAAGTCATAACATGTCCCTACTAAAACAGCTCTCCATCCTTTTAGCATAAAAAATGTAAAAGTTTAACTAAAATGTGTTTAAAATGCAGCTGACAGATTTACAGTTGGGCTAAGTTTGTTGCTTGCTCCCTGGCCTGCTTTAGACTGAAGTTGCTTTAAATAGCTCTGAACAAGAAAGTGTCATTTTCTTGTTAAGAAAAATTTTTTGTTTTTTTGTTTGTTTTTGCCTAAAAAAGCATAAAAACACAAATGAGTCTTAATAAACTGTGTGGGAATAATGGAACTTTATGAAACATTTAATTTTGATTTGTCAATTTGTTTTCAGGCCTTTTACAAATTATATTCACAACTATATTGAATAATTTGGCCCCACAAACATACCAATAAATGCCAAACTGCAGATCTAAATTTGTTGTGTTAACGATACTGAAGACCTACGTGTACTATAGCGTTGAAATGCTCAGCCGGATGAATAAACAGCATCTCTAAGGTACCAGGAATCAAACACCTCAACACTTTATGATTGATTTTGTTGAGAGAAGATAAACGTGTTTGTTTTGGAAGGAGAAAGTCTGCATAAGAATTAAGGATTAAGGATTTGCTTGATGCTGCAGCCAACAACATCTCAGAGGGACACAGAAAGAATGAAATGGGGAAGAAAATTGTTAAGACGCAGTGAAAAATTGTTAACTAAATTGCGCTTGGCTGTGAACAGGGGCAAGTAGGACAGGATGAATGAGCCAAATGTGAGCAGCACATTTATACTGTGAACTATAAGACAAGTACAAAGTAGGGGGACAGAGTGGAACCGGATAAGCAACAACAGCAGATATTGAGCTAACCCCTCGGGCAAACAGACACCAGCAGAAACTGCTCCTCATTTTCTCTCCAGCGCTCCCTCTCTAAGCTCCTGGCCTCGGGCCCGCCACGATGACAATTACCTCCTCAACACACCTGGCAGCGACCGTGTCTGTGTCGCACCACTTGTGTTCCACCAGTTACCCAGCGCTCTTCGCTGGAGGCGCTGGAGCTTTCATCCAACATGACTTGGCCACTTAAGATTGTCTGTGCATGATTATGGTGTGAGCACACAAACACAAACACCCAGCCGAGAGGCGTAATAGCAGCGTGCCAGGCCTCGTTCGATTCTCCTTATCAGAACAATTCAGCGATAAACAACATGGGTTTCATTTCTCTGCTCCCTTCCCACGGCTCTATCCCTGAAATTAAAACCAAGAATGACAAATTCACCTCATTTTACCTTCAAATAAAAACACAGACTACATGTTTGTCGAGTCAAATCTTAAATTAGCTGCTTTTAAAAACAACAACATGCACATCCTGCCTGCCTGCCTGCGGCCCACTGGGAGATAAAGTAGCTGCATGCATGAATGCATGCTGCCTATAAACTCATTGAGCCTGTTCCTTCATAAATCCTCCGGTGTTTTACTCTTCCTTAGACCAACGTTTTTTCTACATCATCCCCCGATTTCCCTTTTCGCCATGTATCCGAGTTCCATTTTCCTAGTTTTCTCATTTTCACACTATGCTGGCTAGTCATTAAAGTGTGATTGTGTGTTACTCTCATGAGAAGGGGAGGAGAAAGAGGAGGGGGAGAGACTGGCAGAAGCCCTGCCTCATTAACACTGGTGGTGGCTCCTGAGCATTAGCATGTGGGTGCGCACACGCGCGCACACACACACACACACACACTGCAAATAATATACACACAGACTCCACAATCCCTATTACCTCAGCCTTGTCCCATACTTATTGCATATATCTCTGCAATAATTTTATGCATGAGGAAAATCACACACCTGTGCTGTGTCCTTCCATCACCACTCAGGTAGGAAGAGGGGAAAAAAACAGTATGGGAGCGATGACAGAGGCAGCAGAGCTGGGGGATCTGCTGAAATAGCTGTGAGCAGCAATTTACACCTTTCTCATCTGATAACCATCAGGCAGGATGAGCAGCAGTGGAGAAACAGAGGACTGAAGCAAAGACACTCAGCTAATTAGTGCTGGCAGAGTTTATTTTTTTCTCAGAGTTTAGATTTAGTTCTTAATGCTATTGAAGCATCAGAATTCGTCCCTGATGACAAAATGCTTTGTCAGAAGAAAGAAAACGTTGGGATCATTTTTTCACATGACAGCAGCGTTAAATACAGACAAAGCTGATAAAAGGTTTGGCTTTTATAGAACATCAATCAAATATTTGACTGGTACTGGACACGTTTTGTGTTTGTTCCATTTATCTGTTCACGTGTACAGCAACTGCACTCTTCAGTGGAGCACATCTATAATGAAGGTGAACTTTGCAAGGAAATGAGCAGGTATAAATATGGATGTTTCTCTTCGAGTCCATCCTGTGTTATTTTAAATTTATCCTTCAGTTTTTATTTCCCTACATACATTACGTCTCAAGTATTTTTTCTTTCTACAGTAAGACTTCTGCGATGCAGAAAATGCAAACTGAAGCTCAACTGAGATGCAACTCAACATCAAAAACAACATGTAATGTAGAAATGTGGAGAAATAATGTCTGGAAGTCACCAAACACATCTGGGGTTGTCTCGATCTGAACACCTGATGGTGAGCTGAGAAGAAGACATCCACTGTAGGAAACACTAAGCACAAAGTTTAGGGCTAAACAAAATCAGGAGAATGTTTTTGATTTGGGAGAATACTCTTTCAGTAAGTGACTGACCAGCTAAGGCAGGGGTCCCCAATCCTGGTCCTCAAGGGCCGGTATCCAGCAGATTTTAGTTGTAACTCTGCTTCAACACACCTGATTTCAATTAGCAAGTGATTAGCAGGCTTCAGCAGAGCTTGATGAGCTGCTGCACAGGTGATTCAACCACTGAATCAAGTGTGTTTGAGCAGAGAAACCACAAAACCTGCTGGATAGCGGCCCTCCAGGACCAGGATTGGGGACCCCTGAGCTAAGGTGTGCATTCACTTAGTTTAGTTGTCCATGCTTTGTTAATGTTTTGTTTTTTTTTTTTTTGCATTTTCTCCAGTTTCTTTAGATGAGTCTTGGTCTTTTTGATAATGTCAGAAAAATACAAAAGGTATTTCCTTTTATTTATTTTTTAATGTATGATTTATTCATGATTTTTCAGAAAGAAAAGCAAACAAGCAATATGTATATATGATGTTCGATCCCGGCTCCTGCCAGAGAATGCTGCTGTTGTGTCCTTGGGCAAGACACTTAACCCACCTTGCTTGCTGGTGGTGGTTGGAAGGACCGGTGGCACCTGTGCTCGGCTGCTTAGCCTCTGTCAGTGCGCCCCAGGGCAGCTGTGGCTACACTGTAGCTCATCATCACCAGCGTGTGAATGGATGAATGACTGATTGTGTTGTAAAGTGCCTTGGGGGGTTGTAGAACCCTAACACGGCACTATATTACTCAGATGAAACACGTGTGTGAGGAACTACATTATGGTTTCCATTAGGTTTTTAGGAATCTTAAAGCACAGAATTTGCTGTTCTCTTTATTCATTTCTATTCAAATTTAACATTCATATTTAGTTTTTATTTTATTGTAGAAATATAATTAATCCACCAGATACCAAATTCACATTTAGGTGACAAATTGTGCTTAAATTGGAGACCAAAGGATCAGAAAAATAAAACTGAATCCAAGGATAAAGTACATTTCTAGCACTTATTTGCTTTGATGTGTGTGATAGACTCCAAGGTTATCTGTGTTATCACGTCTACATCTGGGAAAACATCTGGAGTAAGTGTGTGTTAATTAAACGGGCCACACAGACTCTGGCACACACAAGGAGAAAAATGAAACTCTTGAGTCCAGTTGCTGAAAAATAACCAGAATGGATGCAGAATCACGCTCTCGCTCACATCCCTGTAAGCAGGTCTGTTAGGGTGTGTGTGTGTGTGTGTGGGGGGGGGGGGTATAAACAGGTGCCGGCCGAGTGAGATGTCTGTTTGCTCAATCTATTTCTCAACTGGTGTGTGAGACAGCAGCGCATGGAGGGACGGAGACAAATGGAGAGAAAAGTGGTCACAAACACAGACAGTGTTACAGCAAGATCCACAGCAAGAGCAGGAGGAGCTTAGGGGGAGGGAGGGGGAGAGAGGGGAGTGAAATACAACATGATGGAGACTCATTTATGACTGCAGGGGAGATAGCAGAGAAAACATTCTGCATCTTAAAAAGCAATAATGAGAGGAAGCTCAGCTCTTCTACAAGATATAAAATCCATGTGCTGAACCTGATGAAGATGGATTCTCTACAATATATTTTAAGCATTTTTCTTTCCAAACACAGGTTTGTTTTTCTCCCATGAATCAAACACATTTAGGTGCCATCTACCACCAAAGGTCTTATTGTTTTAGTCTTGCGTCCACACATAAGCAACATTTAAGGAGTAAAAATAATCATGAAACGTAACATTTCAAATCTTTCATTCACTTGAATCTGCTGTGGGCTCTATATGAATTAATGCCTTTGTTGTTTTCTGTTGAAAAAAGCTCTGGTGCTCCTGTTTCAGGAAGCAGACGTTAGTCAGAGGAGTTGGGGGGGCAGCAGGATTCTTACTCATTATTATTCACGATATGCAAACATCTCGCCTCTGATTGGATAACAGCAACGCGACTCTTCCATTGCCTCCGTTCGTTCCCCAACGTTGATGTTTTATCTCCACAAATAACGCAAGTCGTGTTGTGGAGTTGCTAATGCTAACGGTTAGCTTCTACTAGTCGAGATGTGCTCTGATCTCTCCTGAACGCTAAATAAACAACAGCCTTCCTCGTCACGAGCCAAGATGGGTGAGTCCACGAATGCTAATTTTCATGGTGATGTAGATCAGAGTGGCTTTTCTAATCCGTTTCCCCGTCTATTTTTTATTGGCGGCTAATGCAGAAAGTAGGTGTAGAAGACTATTTTCACATTTAGCCTGCATGTTAAACTCAGAGTGACTGATCATGTTTCAAAAATAACAAGCGTTAAAGTTTCTCAGTGAATCACACCTTTAAAGATGATGATGTCATAGTCCCACTTCTAACCCCCCTATGACCCACAGTGAGTCAAATGTAACAACAACAATAATTGAAGTGTTTCGGGTCATCGTCAGTGCTTCTCTGTAGGTAAAGACATTTTTAGAAACAATGTCGTGTTCAGAAGGATTAAGAATAATAATAAAAGGATGTGGTTAAGGCCTAAGGATATTACATATTTACTTCGTTGTGCACAAAAATGAGTAAATTAAGACTAAAAACACTCAACATCACTGACAACAGATATTCACAGGTATTCACACCAGAGGGTGCTTTCCTTCCAATAATAACTGATTTTCTTTCTAAAATGAGTCATTTCCATCCACGCCCTAACCAGACAGAGCTTTACGTTTACATTTCTTTCCCTAAATAAGGGCAGTATTTCCTTTCATGATAAGACGACACAACAATGAAAAATACAGTACACAAGACCATAGAAAAAATGATCCAGGAAGGAAATAAACAAATTATCTTCATTCTCAACGGGGTTATGCTTCCCTTTTTTTATTTTCCTCTGCTCAAATTAGCAACACAAATAAAACCTGAAAGCTTCTCATGCCTGTAGCACATGCATCCTTTTATAGGTGAGACGTAACACCAGGGAAGTGACACGCTGTGGATATTATCTGCATTATGTCTCATTAATGCAGGACTATGCAGCCGCCCCGACGCACACAGGAAGGATATTAGAACAAAGGACACCAGGGGTTACACCTGCATAATAGACGTTACCTGTCATTTCTTAGTTTAATATCTCTGCAGGACAGAATCGGTCTGTATTTACTCAACACTATTCTTGCTCATTTGTAGCTTGTTTCATCTTCAACATCACCCTCAAACTCAATATTGAGTGTAATTACCTGGTATGAACGACCGCCAACTGCAGCGTTCAACACATTCAGGATCTAGACTATTAAAACCGGTAATTTTCAACAATGGCTCTCAAACGGATGCTCGATCGAGAAATCCCTGCTGATTTTCATTCCAGCATTTTCACCAGAATTGTTTTACTCCCAGAAGTCTCTGTGAACAACGTTGAGACCCTCACAGGAGGAGTTTAGAGGACTACTCAGGATTCAGATTGCACTAAAATGGCATGTTTGTACGAGGGTGCTGGCTGAGTTTTGGCTTTGTTGCTCCTTTTTTATTTGCTCACTTTTACTTTTGTTAAGCAAAACTAAACAAAAATGGCTTAAAGCAATTTGCAAGGAGACGTGTTTTCAATAAATGCTCCAAAATTACTTTTTGAATGCAAGGAGATTAAATATTATCAAAGAATGCATCTGTTTGATCTACATTCCGAAAAAAAACTGTGGATATAAATGAAATGATCGCTTTAATCAGGCAGTAAAACTATACTCCATAGAGCACTTTTTTCATTTACAACATACACATGTGCACATGCACATATACAAATGCAATTACGTGTCTGGACTAGGACGCTGATTTCCCCACAGATCTCCTCTTACACATGGAGTCTGTTCCAGTTCATTTTCATACTTCTCTTGTGTTTACCTCGCTTTATTAAGCTGACAGTCTCAGGTTCTGTCTTCTTGGTGTGACACGTTCGGATCTGCTTTTGTTTGTTCTCTATTTGATATTACACAATGATACGAGACAAAGCAGAAAAATAACTATTTAATACTATTTTCACCGTTTTCGCTCACGTTCAACATTTCCCGTTATTAACTCTGTTCCTATTTTTCTTCAAAGTCACGACCAAACACTGCAGGTCTACAAAATAACAACTCAGCTTTACTTCCTCACACCTCCCAGCCAGTATCTAACTAGGCAGCGACTCGTGGTGGCAAAGCTCAAACAGCATTCATGACTAAGTTTCCAATTCCCTCGTACGAGTCACTTCGCCTCGCTTTACAGAACGCACTCAAAAAACTGCACAACTTTCCTCCTAAAATAGTCAGAATCATTAGGCGTGTCTCTACCTTTCTTAGCATAGCGTCATGAGTCAGAAAGAGTGAGAATTGTGAGACAACTTCGTGAGGGACTGCAACCAGATTGCAAACAAACATTAGGATAAATTGTGAATAAACTTAATGCAACAATAAGAGGTCAAAAGCCAGAGTCCTCATGTCGATCCCAAGTGTGGATAAAGGTAGAGGGTTGTGTCTGGACGGACATCCAACCTAATACCTACACCAAATCAAATAGTGAATAATTTCAGATGCTCAGTGACAAAATGCAACAAGTATAATTTTACAGCAGCCACAGATTGTCTACCATTATGTCACATAATTAACTAAACACGGCCAATACATTCAACTAGTAGCATAGTCATTGTTCTCATCAGTTCCGCGTGACTCCAAATACAAACTCTGATTATTTAATCATAATTTTGTGCCTCCAGGTAGTCATCAATAGCCTGATAAATTTATTGTGACAAGCTGATTTTTTGCAAAATACATAAATCAACAGCAGTTTTTGTTTACACAGGTTTGATAACCAGGAGAGCTGAATCTCTCCCTTTTCAACCCTACAGCTACATAAAAGTATAAACATTACCATACAGAAACATTTATGAATATTTTAGTTCTTTTGTTTGTTTCTACATTTGATAACAGAATTGTGCTCAGACCGTCTCAATGCAGGCGAGTAGAGGTCAGAGCGCCGAGTATTGATGAGATGGCAGAAGGCAGAGAGAAGTGCTGATGCTGCTTCTGAGATGGAAAATAGATAACACTTACGGGGTAGTGTAACTCCCCCTGATCGATTGTTAAAATGGAAGGAGGTGTGTGCACTGTGTGTGTCCGGTTATCCGTCTCTCTTTCTGTTCCACTTATCCATCTGTGCATTCACTCATCCAGCAGGCAGCGTTTGGTCCTGCGTCCGTGTCATTTCAGCAGCGTCCTGCGTCAGTGTGAGGAATAAATAGACTATCGCTATGTCAGAACCAAAGCACGCTACAACTGTGTGTGTGTGTGTGTGTGTGTGTGTGTGTGTGTGTGTGTGTGTGTGTGTGTGTGTGTGTGTGTGTGTGTGTGTGCAGTGCTGATTTCAGCAGGAACAGATGGTCCTGCCACTGCTCAGTTGAGGCAGCACCGTTGTCTGAGAGAGGACTTGTAAATGTGCACACACACACACTGTGTGTGTGTGTGTTTCCTTTGTTTTTCTGCAGCAACCCTTCCACCACCCACCACTTTTACATACCGCTGCACTCACACTGGGAACCACTGACACAGGCTGTTAGTGACATCTTAGTGGTCTTTGGCCTACTTGTCTCCTCAAATGACACTCAGCAGCTTAATCCCGCTCGAAAGGCTCTTCGCTGCTAAGCTCATGTTTGCAAACACACAAAAGCTGTCACACCCATGCCACCATGTGTGTGCACGTGTGTGTGCCCAGGCAGATTTGTCAACATAACAATCAGGTTTTAGACATTATTATATGAAAAATGTCCAACTGAAACATTCAGGGAAAAGTCCATTAATCAAAATTAACTGAATCTACAATCTTTGACTTCAATCATGGAATGAAGTAAGGAGGAAATAGGTCACCAACAGATAAAATTAAATCAATGCAAAAAAGTAGGTCAAAAGTTGATCTCAATTAGGAAATGAATACTGTAGAAGTTGTGTGTGTGCTCATGGGGACAGCCAGGACTGTCCAGATGTGGACTAATTCCCTAATGGGCTTCCATACACAAAGGCAGGTTAGTAAGCACACCATCACAAGGCTGCTTAGCATCTTAGTGATGTGTCTGCTCCCCTCTCTGTCTGATTTGTGTGTATGTATTAATAAGAGCAGGAGCACAGCTGCTGATGGCAGATGTTGACATACAAGAGCAAAATGCATTTTTAAAATAATTGAATCGCCTTCAACACATTTTTTTAACAAGAAAACACCTCCAGGAAGTGTGTGCATTTGTAATTTACATTTTCATAATTATCGGTGGCTTTAACTACGATTTTATGTGTCCTCTTGTTAGTTTGTAGGCAGCTTTCATTGTTTGGCTAAATGAATAACAAATGTCCTCACCCAACAATTTCAAGAAAAAATGCATGACAGGAAAACACACCACTTACTCTGAGTTTGTGTTAGCCTGTCATTGTCTTTTTGTTTTCTATTACAGATGACAGAAAAACACTCCAAAAGTAAACACATCTGTTGTGTACAGGCTGATGTTTATATATGAAATTTCTTCTTTAAATTTGTGCAAAATAAAAACGTTTCCTGCAAACAAAGCCCTCATTTCCTAATCTGCATTGCTTCGACATGAGCTTATCAGAGCCTCCATTCAGCCCAGGTCCATTTGGGCTGAGTTCAATAAGGAGGTGTCATTACACACTTCCTTCCTGTCCGTCTCTCCCACTGAGGGGAGACGAAGGAGGGACTGAGTGAGAAAGGAAGGAAAAGGAGGGAGGAGAGGAGGGGTGGGATTTAATGGGGATAAAGGAAAGTAAACGGGAGGCTGGAAATGAGAGGATAAGGCAGCGAAAGTGTAGCAGGATGCATGAAGCAGAGAGATGTACTGTATGGGCAGGGGTGTGAGAATGGGTTTTAGGAGCAAAATGCTTTTTTTATATTTATTATGTTAAAAATACACACAGATTCAACAGAGACGTGGTTAAAATTAGGAAAAATAGAAAACAAGAGAGGAAGTGACGAGAAACTGAATATCAAAGCTGAAATCTGAAAAAGGTCAAAACTAACAAAAGAACATGAGGAACAGCAGAGTTGATAAATTTGATCACGAGATATTTAAACGATGGTGGCAGAGGAGTTAAGTGCCCGCCCCATAACTGGAGGGTTGCAGGTTCAAGCTCCATCTGTCGCAGTCGTTGTGTCCTTGGGCAAGACTCGCACCCATGTATGCCCCAGGGCAGCTGAGGCTACAATGTGGCTCATCACCACGAGTGTGTGAATGTGTGTGTGCATGAGTGAATTACTGGTTGGATTGTAAAGCACTTTGGGGGTTTGTAGAACCCTAGAATATAAAAGACAGGCCATTTGCCGTTTAAACTGCTGCTGTAACAAAATTCGTTATTCGTAGTTAAATGACAAAGATTATGAATATTTCTGCAAAATTAAACTCCCACTTTACCTTTTTGGCTGATTTTGATTGAGAGCATCTGTTTCAAGTCCACAGCTCAACCCACTGTGCAAACACCTAGACTTGGTCTAAACCAAGAGACTCAACATGATCTGCACGTCCATGTGATGTTGACTGTTTGCAGGGAAGATTTAAAGAGAAAAAATAAAGAAAACTCCTAATTTTATGTCATGTTTTTTATTTACCAAGAATAAAAACGGTTTATTCTTTTTAAATAAACAAATTATTAACTTTTATAAAGTAATTATTTAAATTGGAAGAAGAAACACTTGGGATTTGAGATTGAAACTATAACTCATTAAGGACTGACAATGGGGGGTGCACAAAAATAAAGAAGCTAAGATAAAAATCAGCATGATCAGGATCGATCTGTAACTCAAAATCAGACTTTTTTCTGTCCATGAAAGCATCATTTTTAAGCAGAATTAAATAAAATCCTAAATCTGTGAAGTTACCGTTGGTAACCCCCAATTAACAGATCTTCAGTGTGGAAGTTTTTACTTCAAGAATCAAAAATATCAAGTTTAATTTTCAGAACATTAAGACAATTAAACTTTCACATGAACTGGGATCAGACCAAACGGGTACCAGCGTATCCGAGCTGCACAAGAACTGGGAACGGGTCTATAACCAGGAAACAATGCTTTAGTAAAAAGAACAGCTGTTACACTAAAGCAAGCAGCAGTCACCTGAGTACAAATCAATAACTTTCCAAGCCACCTCTCCCATTACAGCAGCATCACCTGGATTTAAACATCCTGTAGTTGTGTTTTATTGTCGTTTGGTGTCTTACTGCTTTGTTATTACTACCGTAGACTGGGCTGTATAAGTGGAGCATTATTATGGGATTGCAGGAGTAAATATCCAATATCTAAATATTTTTGAGAGTTTACCAAAACATCAACATTTCTACCGATATCATGCTAAACCTCCTCTGAGGGGAAGGAAAATGTATTTTATGTGTGAGAGGATTTTACCACTTAAATTTAAATCTGCTGTTATGAGCACTTACCGAAGAGAGGCTTTTACATCCGTTAAAAATAAAACTCAATGACTGATGGTATGTAGTATTGTGTAATATAATGTTTATAAATTCAAGGCTCTTACACTTTAACCAGGCAGATGAAACTGAATTTTCTCTGCACTACCTGAAATTAGTCATTCATGTCGTTCTCTTTCTTGTGAGCATCTAATGGTTCAAAGTTCAATAATGGTAACAAACAAGTGGCTGATGAAAAGCAAGGACACATAAGATTTACATCCCCGGCTGAGTCGCTTGTGTAATTTCTTTTTCGCACATTTTTAAAGGTGCAATTTTTAGGAATGACATCCTGTGGTCAAATGTGGGTACTGCAGTCCATTTTTTTAAACAAAAGTATACTCTCTCACCATCGTTCCGTGAGTTTCATGGCTGTTGCCAGTTACGGATCAGCACCAGAAGACTCTAGATGACAAGCAAAGACGTTGATAAGTATATAAATACATTGTCATATCTGGTGTTTGTACTCTTAGGAGTTTTATGGTAGGGAGCACTTACTACACTTATTACGGTAGTTTGTCTCCAACATTACAGGAAGTGTGGTTGTTTGCCATCTTGCTGTTATAGTTCTGAACGACTCATTAAAGGAAGTAAAACGCCACGATTATGTCATTATTCACTTCACACATACATTTCACTGTAATATTGAGTTGTTGGTAAATGAAAAAGTAGCTAGAGATATTTTTAGACCCAAATATTTGCTTCTAATTCACCGTTAGCATTGTTAGCTCAACGTTAGCCTCTAGCCTGCTTGACGTTATTAGAGTAAAACAAAAAGATGTTGTGGCTTCTTAGGGCCGGAATATACTTGCTGTTTAGCAATGCGTACGCGTGTTTAAAATGGCTGCCACGCGTAGCTTGCGTTGATTTTATAGCGTCGTTTGTGCACGTCTCCCAAAATTAACGCGACGCGACTGAACACTGTAATATACGAGCAACCAATAGGTGGAGTTGACAAAACGAGCGAGACACACTCACCATGGTGATTGCGTCTCTGGTTAAGAGGTCTTTCACACCATCTACGATATTGCTGCTGTCTTTTTTTCTGACATAATCTCAAAATTAACCAGTTAGTGATTCCTTTTATTGACGCCATGTTTGTTTTGGTTTCCCCGGCTCTCTATCCGGTCTGAGTACTCTCGTTTGTCCCCTAGTGGAACACTCTGGTACTACATGCAGTGCAGCAGCAAGTATTTGAACAAAGACGCAGCCTGCTGCCTGCGCCAACGCGAGGTTAAACAGCAAGTATTCCGGCCCTTAGTGGTACAAGAAATAACTTCTTGGTCAATCCTGTTTACTGGCTTTGGTTCCTTAAACATCTGTAGAGCTTTTTGCCTGCTGGTGTTGAATTACAAATGCCAGTGCTGTAAACAGTAACAATGTCCCGCTTTTGTTTTGTTCGAAATGGGAAAAACTGACAACCTTCCCCCCAAACCGGCTGAGAACCTTCATTCCAACTGTACAATTCTTCCATATTGCTCCTTTAAATAAACGTTATGCAAAAGAACCAAAACAACATCTGTGTCTCTTCTTTTTTTTCATTTGAACACAAAGAAAGCGTCAAGTATGCAACGGCGCCTGAGAGAATGGGGGAAAAGTGAGTGAAAGAGATTCGTCCTCAACTTTTCCCTTTGGGAATGGTCGCCATGGTTACGGATGCATTCTCAGCTGAATGTGGGACAAACATAAAGAGAAGGAGAGAGGTGCAAACACACACAGAGAAATAAAGAGATAAGATGGCAACAATCAGACGTCACAAGTAAAAAAATTAGATATCTTCTTAAAAACACACAACAATGATGACATCAGCATGAATTTGGGATCAGAGTCATGCTTAAAAAAGGATTCAGGATGCAGAAACAAAAACTCATCTGCCGTTTATAGCACTGCAGCAAGCTCACCGCACGATACTTGATCTCCAGCAGGAAACACATAAGGTGGCAGGATGAAGCAGTGACCCAAAGCACACTCTAATGGAAAATGGAGACCAATGAGAACAAACAGCATCAAGAGACTATAACAGCTCGTCTTACAACCAGACAATCAGACTCCATCTATATTTCACGAGCTGTGGAAAACTGTCACAATGGGCTTTTCAGATCCAAGATTAGAGAAGGGCACTTTTAATGAGAAAGAGGGCAAACTGGGATCATGTTTACCATTTGGTGGCCTAACTACAGTATCAGCTAAAAGCCATTTGTTCAAACTCAGCGATAAACCGTCAGGAAGAGTAAATTTAAGCATTAAATCTAATTTTCCTAAAACTTTAAAAATGGATCTAAAACAAATTTTTCTTTTTGCATCCACAGGTTCATGTTTTAGATTAAATAACATGCTTATATCCAAATTAACCTACGTAAGTAATAAATACGACAACTCTCTTTACTTTCCATTTAAATGCCTCTTTTGGGGATTACAACATAGCTGGAGTCAGAGGGCTTAACATGGGTTGTCTCAGGTTTTCTCTGCTACAGCTTCGTCAATATTTGCATTAAGTGTACGGTGCACAAGATAAATTATTCATGGGAAACAAAGGAAAAAAACTTGTAAGGGTGGTTCCGCTCGACAGCATTGCCTTGGACCTACCAAATGTTTGTGTGTGTGTGTGTGTGTGTTCAGGAGGGATGAGTGAGTGTCACTGAGCACGTGTGTGAAAAAGGAAGAGAGTGATGCGCTCTGCTGTGCTCACCAGCAAAGTCACTGCTTTTTCAAGGACACTGCGGCTACAGGACAAGAATAAGAAAAGGAATGACACACGGGGAGAAAACAACAAGAAGAAGACTGGAAGAGTTAAAAAACAGTTGATCAAAGGAGGGCGAGTGAGAGATTTAAGAAGAGAAACCTGACAGAGCAACAGATGAGAGACTAAAAAAAGACAAAAAAGTGAGGAAGGCTGACCGTTTGTACTTTCTGTTCTTTTCAGCGCACAAACATTTATTGGAGTCAGATTCTGGGAATCAAAACATGAAACAATTTCATTTTCAGGAAGTTGTGAGGTATGCAAACCAACTAGAAAAAGTAGTTTATCCTGCTCTGCACAACGGCCAACTTCCTCTAACACACACTGCACCAGTTTACACCAGCTAAAACATTACATAAGCCAGAGAGGTGACATTTAAACAGATTCTTGGTACTTTAGCTTGATAAAACATTCTGTCTCAGAACTAAAACAAACCAAACTCAGCGAATTAAACTACTCAAAACTAAGTTCCCACTGAGCAAAAGCAGCAGTGGTTGAGTTGAGCACTCTGTGGACAAAAGCACTGAAGCATATTTTCTGCCCACTTTAGTCTCACTGGTGATGCACTAAAATCTCTACAGAAATCAATTACACACACACACACACACACACACACACACACACCCTAAAACACTCCTACTGAGATGATGGTTGGAAGGCCAGTGGCGAGCTGCATGAAGGCTACTTTATGTTCACTAGGAGGCCGTTAACTAAAGCGGTATGAACTCATAACCCACGTGGGCCACAAACCCTGACCGACTGTGGTCAAATAGACCCGTCTAACACAAAGAGACACTTAATATGCATCTAGAAGAGTGACAACAAGGCCACAAATGAACAAAGCGGTTGTTTTTGTTAAGCGAGATGATTGTGGGGTATTCAAGGTTGAGTCTGTAAATTTAAACCACAGTTGTTTATACACACTTGAAAGGGCATCCCGGTCTTACGCCAAAGTGTGTAACGAACCCGGTTTACCATAGGATTCAGTATCAGAGTTGCGTTTAGCCTCAGCTGAGTGTGAAAAAATAAGAATCGGTGTGCAGCTTCAGCAGAGAAGGGAATTAGAATGTTTAAAATGACAGTTTTCACTCTTCTGAGCAAATTTCAACCAAATTACAAAGAGAGACGATGAGTGAGGTAAAGCTGCTACTGTGTGGACTGACACCACACATGTAGCTGTTTAGAATGCTGGGACAATGTCTCTGTTTTTTGTGGTTTTTTACATTAAAGATCAAATTTACTCATATTTTAATTAATCTGTTGAGGTCTCTTGTAGGAATGAATGCCTTGTAAGTCATACTCCGAGGATAAAACCTCCGGTGCGCCCGTTTCAGGAACTAGAAGTGAGCCAGAACAGAGCTGAGCTTCAGGATTTGGAGTCTTATTTCCTGATATGTGGACATCTCTCCTCTGATTGGCTAACAGCAACATGACTCTACCACTGACTCTGTTTGCTCTGCAACATTGATGTTTTATCTCCACAAATAACACAAGTCTGAAGGAGTTTTGCTGTGTGGTGGAGTTGCTAATGCTAACGGTTAGCTTAAACTAACTGAGATGTTCTCTGCTGTTTCCTGGATGCTAAACCAACAACAGCCTTCCCCGTCGTGAGTCAAGATGGGTGAGTCCATGAATGTTAAATGACAGTGTGACATAGATCTGTCAGGATTTTCTAATCCTAGAGTTTAACCGTCTCATCAGAAGCTAATGCAGGAGATAGATGTAGGAGACTATTTTCATGTTCAGCCTGCATGAAAAACTCAGTGACTGATTATAATCAGAAATACTCATTAAAAATGTTTGTTTAGTGAAGTTGACCTTTAATCTGTTTCAAACATTTACGGTACAAAAAGAGACTCAAAAGATAAGAAGAGGTTTTCTCCTGTTAACTCACCTTCTGTCTTCTTGCCTGCTTTTGTCTGTCAGTCCGTGTGGAGTCACCGTGTAGAGACAGTCAGGGTTACCTGGACAAACACACAGGTAAACATTAGTTAAGCTCAGCATGACTGCATTTAAAAATCATATATGTACGATCGTTACAGGATATCCGGCCTGCAACCTGATAAATTATTAATAAATTATGCACAATCCCAATACAGGAATCAATGCTGATGCTGAAACACAGCAGTGAGATGACATTCAGGTGAGCAGCTCACAGAAATGTGTCTGTTTAACTCAGTAGGATGCAAAAAGCCCCTTAGAGGCCCAGGAAGCCGTCAGGACAAGCTTAGATTTCTTGCCAACCATATGGTTAAATGCATACGTCGTTTTGCTGCTCATGACTTGATTTAAATGTCTATAAATCTTTCACTTTTAGAGCAGAATTTGGCCTTTTTAATAAAAGGACAGCTCAGATTTGATTTAAACATCTTAACATAAACATGCTAACTGGGTCCTGAAGCCCTGAGAGAGAATCAAACTGTGAGGAAATAATGAAACGATGCACCAGTAGGAGTTAGGCTACATTAATTAGCTCAGATGAAAATGTCAGAAGTTAACAATATTAGCATCAGTGAAATGAGAGTGGAGTCAGCCACAGTCATAAGTTGTGAGCTTGTTTTGGTTGTGAGGCAAAAAAGAAAACTGGAAAATTTAATAACACTCATGAAAAACCAAAGAAGCATGGCCAATGGCTTTTATTTATGACTGAAGACATTTAAATAAATAAAACGGGCCGACAAAAATGGACTCTAAAAACAGACGAATGGCTCATTATTCACTGTTTAATCATACTACACCAACTACAAGCTACAGATGAACCACCAAGAGTTATGTAATGATAAAAGCTCAAGTTTTAATTGCACTATTATGAATCTAAGTGATTACATAAACCACGCAGTGATCACCACCTCCTGAAACCTCACGACATCACCGTGATGAACCAAAGACTCGGAGACAACAAACCCAAGGATGGACGGCACACCCTTCCACAAATATGAGCTGGAATCAGACCAAAATCAAACCTGAGTGTTTATTATGCGCTGTTTGGATGAAAGGATCACACCTCAGATAACTGGGTGTTGGCTGGTGCAGTTCTGCAAGACAAACTGGTTTCAGGCCTATTTAAACAATAGATAGTTGCTTTAACATTGATCTCAGTGATTGTTGAGTTAGAAACTTGACCAGTTTCATATCTGACACCACTCTGCAGCCCTCTGCTGACCAAAAACAGCACTTGATCATTTTGTGGAGCGGGTAGGTGTTCTATAGGGGGTGCTCTTTATCTGCTTTATGGCTGTTAGCTGTAATGCTGGCGGTTAGCATTTTCAGTTCGCCGATCGTCAATAAAAAGCACAAGAAGAAGTTTGCTTTTTCTGTTGGCATCATGGCGGAGCCTGGATGTAAAAGTAAGAGAGTAATGTCTTTGGAGGCAAAGCAAAGAGCTAAAACCGGAGTGAACATTGGCACGGCCTACGCTAGTTTGAGGAGCTAAAGGAGGCTACAAAATTACGGACTGATTGTGACCTGGCTTTGTTGCTACTGGACTTGTCAGTAATAATATTTTTGTCCAACAGTGTGGATCTTTTTATTTCATGGTTTATTTTAGTATTAGTTGGCTCATGTTAGTGTTGGCTCATTGTTAGCGCTAGCTACAGCAGGCTACAACAAGGATGTTTACAACAGTTGTAATTCCACTTTCAACCAGTAGGGTGGAGGATCAGGAAACTGCTCACTGTTACTATAAAGCACTCATATGCAAATCCCCAAAAACAACATTATGAAGGCTCTGCAGCTCCAACAGTGCTGAAAGGCTGACCTCGATAAGTCTCAAAATATCAAAGTTCACCATTCACATGAAAGTTTTGTTTGTTGCCAGTATTTATTTATTTTTATTATTCTATTGCGTTCTGACTGAATGCTTTCATTAGTTTCAGGGTGTTTTCTATCTGTTATTATATTACTTTCTTACACAATAAAATTTACCAAAATAAATGGCACTGGATTGCCGTTAATGAATTCAGTATTTAATACATGATTAGACGTGGATCTGTGTTTTCATACATCCATAACTTTTTTCAGACTGGTCAAATGATCCATATTTTAAATCTATTGTCAATGCTTAGCTTTTTTCTTTTTTCTTTTCATCATATTTAGTGTTAGTGTACCCAGCTTAGCAAAAACTAGCCCAAACTTCACATTTGTGGAAGTTATTGTGTCCTGCTGAAAAACAACAGCTTCTTTTGATGACAACACCCAAATTCAGGTATTTCCTCCCAGGTTTAGCAAACTGCCAAGAATGAGCTGCTATCAGGATCTTCCTTGTTTTTAATAATAAACTGAACAAAATAATTATGTTTTGCTTGTGAAATAGATTAATACAAATATGAAAAAAAAGTGAATAAATTAAGTTGGACTTTCTAATAATGTCTCGTCTAACTGTAAATAAAACACATAAAGGCTGTTTAGATTCTTAAATGTTTTTGAGGAAAATCTGTTACTAATGCACGTTATTGTCTATAAATCTGATTTCCCTCAGAACAAATGAACCAAAACAATCTAATTATTTGATTGTAAACCACTTAACACACCACTGAAAGACACAATAATTCTGTTTTACAATAAAAACAATCAAGCAACATATTATAAAATGCTTATTTGGCTATAGAGCACTTCTGTAGAGGCAAAAGAAGACAAACAAGACAATGATTTCCAATGACTGGTTAATAATCTCAAATTAGAGCTGAAACAAAAATAAATAAATAAATAAAATCCCTCCTGTCTGCAGCATTATCTAATTTGCCAATCCTTCACATCTCTTTTGTAAATCGTTAAGGATAATGAGAAAAATCTGGGTGTCAAACTGAGCAGCGGTGGTGAAATGAAGCGTAAACACAGACATTGTTTTATGCCACAGCAGGTGGCTCCGACACTTGACTCTGTAAATAAAACACAACCAGAAATATTCAGCTTGTTAGTCACGGACTGCCTGTGTCAGTGGCTGCTATCTGAGCAGAGATAGATGCAACTAAAACGGCACCGATTTCAAATGTTTGGGTACGATTTCTGTGCAGAGTTCTATATGGAAAATATACTGAAATTTCAATGTGACTTTACTATGATGTGTAGGAATCTTTACGGGTTCTTTGTGACTCAATCCAGACAGAAAAAATGTATTTGACCAACATGAATCCTAACAGAAAGGTTCTGGTGATGCAGCAGTTAAATAAACATACTTTGGCCTTGTTGTTCCACACAAATCAATTATTATAACTGATAAAATCATTACAAACCCCCTCGATTACCTACTTTATACATTACCACACAACTAATCTGTTTAACTATCATTGCATCATGCTTACATTTCACTGATTTTATATATATATATATATGTATTAAATTCAATTATTTCAAACATATTGGTTAATTTTGCTTCTATCTGTGTAATAAAATTAAAAGACATTCATTCCTATGTATTTTTAAATTTTCATAATGATGTGACTAAATATTCCTAAACTCTCTCTGTGATTAAAAACATCACACGCCAACCCTAATCCTGATAATCTCCAGTATAACTCACTCACATAACGATGATGCTGCAGCATCCACACTTCTCATTGAAATTCACTCCAAAACATCAACAATTTCCCAAACCGATTAAGGTTTTCTCAGACGAGTGTGTGTGTGTGTGTGTGTGTATTTATTATCCAAATGTGATAATAACCAGACAAATCAAAAGGTCATGGACACACACTCTAATGCAGCAGAAAGCCCTGGATTTAGTTATGTGTCTATATAGGCTGGGCCATATAGTTCGCCTTTGTTTTGGTTTTAAATAAGAAACAAAATGAAGGAAACATGAAAACAAGACAAAGAATGTAATCAGGTGAAAGGGGTGCATCCGTTTTTAAAGAACCATTTCTGTGAGGTGTGCAGAATGACAGAGGGAGGAATGATGCTGCTATCAGCTGTATGTACAGTGAAAGAGGTGTTAAGTGAGAGGTTGAGTCAGGTGAAGGGACACTTGAGAAGAGAAACGGAGACGGAGTGAGAGCTGCCATGGAGTTTCTACACCGTTGTTGTGGATGAGGAGGGTTTGTTCTTCCTCCTTCCTCTCTTGTTCTAAAGTCATTTAGGCCGGTACAGATTCGGCCATTGTGGAGTAATTTACTGCTGACCACATGACTTTTTCCCCAGGAGCAGGAGCTGAGTTAAATTAAAATGGCTTTTCCTTGAAGAATAGATGATCTTGTAATCAATTTAACTGAATGAGAATTTTTCCAATTGAAAAACGGTAATCTACTCTGCTATTTATAAAATTGAACAGTCTAAAATGATTGAATTATACTCCAGGTTGGAGTATAATAAAGCTACAGGCGTCAAACACACAACAGCTGAGTTGTCATACTGGTTTCCAATAGCCATGGACCCTCGACATCCACTCAAAGCTAAATGACACTTCAGCTTCAACACTAAAGCAGGACCACAGGAATGAGTTGGACCTGGTTTTGGTTCCGTTAGAAAAGGGTCCAGTGAGGAGAGCCATAAACCGACACAGAAAATGAACAACAGTTTTATGTTGAGTTTGGGATCACACCCACCCCCGCGTCTCTGAAGGCCCAAACCCAATTAGAAATGCACTGACTTGTATTAGAGAGGAAGCTTTTTCAGCACTATCGCACAAAGGATTTCTCACCTCTTTGTTCTACAGAGACAGAAAATAAAGGATGCCATCTGGACTGAGCAAAAACTTGTGTTTTAACTTTTTGCTTCGCTAAAGGTTTCTTAAAGCACATAAAAATGAATCTCAGCTCATCTGACTTCTGTTATGGTTGTTTAGCTTTTTACAGTAGAGTGGCTGGATTTGATATTGAGCCATGTCTAAAAAAAAAACCCAAAGTTTTCTGAGCTAGACGTTCATTCAAGCTCCAGCTGCAAGTTGTAATCTAACGTCTGCAGAGAAAGCTCTGCTGGTTTTCTTTCTCAAAGGCTTTGAAATCTCCTTTTATCAAATCACACATCAAGTACTGGGCTCCAAAATCAAAATCAGTTTTTAATTGCACATTTTTAAAAAAAAAACATTTGCAAAATTCATGAAAAAGCCTGACAAATCAACAGCTTTTAGTAGTGTGGAGTGTATGCAGCTGAACCACCACAAACCTCTCTGATTACAGAGTTTAAAGAGAATAAACCATCTCCGGTTAGATCCTGGTTCCACAGTTGGAAGTACAGAAAAGACAGAATCTACAAGTGTTTTGGGACATCAGTGTTTGCCTAGGTTAGGGGTCTGAATCATTTACACGTTAAGAGCTGTTTTTACTAAATATAAACTGTACAGAGCAACAAAATCAACCATATATGAGAAAATCACACCTTTCTGAGGGGCTGTATGAGGCCCCAGAGCTGCAGGCTGCAGACCCCTGGTCAGTTTAAAAACTATTTCAATACCAGAAATAAAGATAACTCTTATCAAGAGCTTAAATGTTCTTTTTTTTTCTCCCATATAAAAAAAGACAAAAATAAGAACATGCTAACTAAGGCTGCAACAAACGAATATTTGGATAATCGATGAATCGGATGGGGTCTCGACTCGATTAATCGAATTAAACGGAAACGTTTAAAAACTGCTAGGGAGACATTTTTTCTCACCTTCCTTTACTTTATTTAACAACAGAATATTATCATGCAAAACAACATGCTATCACCTCAACTGTCTTACAGCTTTTGAGATATTGAATAACATTTAATTTCTACTGGTAACAATGTAATGGTGGCATGTCTATAATGTACAGATTGGCAATAATCCAGTTTAAACTCACCTGTTCAGGTGGCTTTTGAGTGACCTTTGGTTGATTCTTCTTTGCTACCTTCTCTTCATTCTGCTCTGTCTACCATTTCTGTCTTTCCCATGATCCACTGATCACCCTTTTCTTATTCGTTTTACTTTTGTCTTTCTTCACATTCTTTTTTTAATCACAATTTTTACCTTGTGATTTTTATCTTGAGAGGCGCTATATAAAAGATCGCTTCTTCTTGTCAAATTATGTTCACAGAT
Source organism: Aphyosemion australe (assembly GCA_006937985.1). Classification (NCBI taxonomy): domain Eukaryota; kingdom Metazoa; phylum Chordata; class Actinopteri; order Cyprinodontiformes; family Nothobranchiidae; genus Aphyosemion; species Aphyosemion australe. The sequence goes on along the minus strand of SSNS01000021.1, from coordinate 1,905,756 downwards.
AGAAGCGTTTGTGAATTACATACTACAACGACTTGCCATAGCCCTGGAGCGGTGTTGCGCAGACTCGTAGCAACAACGTGACTCCCGGTAGCTGCTGTGGCTCTGCTCCATAGGGCTGCAGACAGCTAAGAATAAACAGGATAGTGGGGACTTTTCTTCCACTTGCAGAGTTTAGTCATTCTTAGTTTCACGATCATCGTGTTTTTGCTGGAACCCACGGCGTGAGTCTACTATCCGCTAGCTAGCCCGTAGCTGCGCGTTTGATCCCAAACTTTGGACCGTTTCTGCCTTTGTGTCTTTGCTGGTTTCTCCATTTTCCTCCACAGCACCTAGATTACCACATTGTGTGCCAGTAAAAAGCATCTTCCTTACACAAAAACAAATAACTTACATTTGTTCAATAAAGTTCTGGGGGGTTGGGGAAAAAATAACTTGAAAAGATGTCACACGAGTGCTACGTTTAAACATAGTTTATTGCACAGAGCGTTTTTTTCTAAGTGTGTCGGTCGTTCCTCATCAAAACACCGGCTTTCTCTCTCGTTCTGATCTGCCTCGGTCTGCTCTGCTGCCGCCGCGGCCTACAGATGAGCTGTGCGCATTAACTGTTAAATAAAGGTTGCACGACACGAAAAAAAGTTGCACAACGCAACGAATCGATGACAAAAAGCGTTGCCAACACATTTATTAATCGATTTTTATCGATTTTATCGATTCGTTGTTGCAGCCCTAATGCTAACCATTTAGGTGTAGCGTGCATTCAGAACACCAGACCTAATAGACGGTACAAATGTAGTGTAGACAGTTTGAATAGGGCCTGCTCATAATGATGTGTTCATAAAAGGTAACTTCAAAGAAAAATTCCCTGTGACTTAAAAGCAAAGAGGATAAATATGAATGTAGAAAGAAAAAAATCTTGTAAGAGCTCTTGATCATTATTTTATAATAAACATTAAAAAGACTTAGCATACATTTTTTTCTTTCAATCATTAATTTCTCTGTAAAACTGAATAAAAACTCACACTGTCATTTTCTAAACATGCAGTAAGCCTCAAGTTCAGTAGATCTCCTTCAGAGACTGAATCTGAACATTAAACCCAGTTATGCGGTTATATCAGCCTATTATATGGTCTATTTGATGTCATAGCCATTGTGCAGCTGCTTTGTATCTCCCTTGTGAAGTGTTTCCTTCCATTCAATTAGCCACGCAAGTGTTTGTAACTAATAGATACGATTCTGCTCTTTTTGTTTTTTTTTTGTTCCTCTCAGGTTTGTGGGCCACTGGTGAATCAGCTCTCTGAGCAGCGCGCACTGGCCCTGACGAGGAGCTCAAACTGAACGTGAGACAGGAAGGGACGTGCAGAAGGTCGGTGGATTTTTGCATCCTCTATCCGCTCACGTTTGTACCAACACACGCGATCGCCAAACGAGAAAGATCGACTGAAACTTGCTCCAGACTCCAGACAGTAGATTTTAACAGCAGCTCTTAACAACTCCAGTCCTTCCACCCAATCATTTCCCTCCTCTCTGGGTTGTCATAGTTACAGCCTGCCTTCTCGTCTGTACTTTGGGAAGGGTGAGACTTTACCACTGTGTCAGTGATATGTGTGTGTGTGCGTGTGTGTGTGTGTGTGTATGTGTGTGTGGTAAACCTGCCAGAAAAGGGTCTTAGCACTTTCCATTTATCGAGCTTACAGCCACACGCCGACTGGACATCTGAGATAGAAAGGTGTGAAAGCTGAGAGCGGGGCGTTTTTGTTCAAATAGCCGCACTCCTCTGAACTCACACGTGCCATCCAGGCCAGCACTGAAATAAATCACAACAAAAGGACTTTTACGTCAACTAACTGTTTCTCTAACGCTGTTTTAATTCTCACATTAGATAGCTTTAAAGACTAAAGATGGTAATGGTAAATGGCCTGTATTTGTATAGCGCCTTTTTAGGGTTCTACAACCCCCCAAGGCGCTTCACAACACAATCAATCAACCACCCATTCACACACACACACACACACACACACACACATTCACAAGCTGGTGGGGATTAGCTACAATGTAGCCACAGCTGCCCTGGGGCGCACTGACAGAGGCGAGGCCTGCAGTACACTGGCGCCACCGGTCCCTCCGACCACCACCAGCAGGAAAGGTGGGTTAAGTGTCTTGCCCAAGGACACAACAGCAGCATTCTATGGGGGGAGCCGGGATCGAACCTGCAACCTTTCGATTACTGGACAACCCGCTCTACCTCCTGAGCTACTGCTGCACTCGTATCAACAAACCAGCTCTGCTTAGAGACACTTTTCTGTAAATAAACGAGTCAGTTTGACTAATTATTAATGTTTCCTTTCATGACTAAAATGATATGATACATAATTCATCATAGAGACAAAGTAAAGGTGTGTCCAGAGGGGTGGTGAAAAACCTTTAGACTGAACATACACAAACACAGAGAGAGAGGAGGAAGTATAAAAGTGTGTGTGTGCGCGCCTGTGTGTGTGTGTGTAAGAGAGTGATAACCCCAGAGACTGAATGCAACGTCCACAGCTCCCATAGACCTGCAGGTCAGCAAAGTCAGGAAGCAACTGTGTGTGTCCTTGCCCTCTGAAGTGTGAATTACACCAGATGGCACCTTGCAGATGTGTGTGTGCGTGTGTGTGTTTGATATCAGGCCGATGACAAGGACGATATAAACACTCGAGAATGACGGTAGCGCTAGAAACTCTTGCCATCTGGACACCAGATAGCAGAAAAACATAAACACAGTTTTCTCCCTTTTCTTTATCTCCCACACATTGCTCTACTTTCTCTCTGCTCTTGCTCTCTATAGTTGTGCCATCCATCATCATTAGGAGGCAAGTACATGACCTGTCTGCACACACTCTGTCCTTACACTCTCTGGAGAGCAGAGGAGAGGTAAAGAGGATGGTGCAGGGTGAGTTATAGGGCATTAAAAAAGTTCTGAGGAAAAGATTTAAGTTAAAACGTATTTCTGATACACAGTTTAAGCCCAATATCACATGATTTATTAATTCATTTATTGCATTTAATATTTGTTATTGGTTTGATTGAACCTTTGAAATTAATATTAAACAATTCAGGTTCTGTTTTGTGTGACTCACATCAAGGAGTTGATTGATCTTTACATCCAGGAAGATAGAAGATCAAAGCTCAAACAATCTAAATATAGAAATGAGGAGAAGCAGAAAAGGATGATACAACATGAATGGATGCAATCGCTAAGATGAAGGAGGAGGAGGAGGAGGAGGAGGAACACATACGGATGTTGGGAGGACGATCAGAGGACAAAGTATTGTCTCCTGGTGGTATGTAAAAATAACTCTGCTGCTTGCTGGAGGAGCTAACTAGGTCAGAGAATTCCCACTGAAACAGAGTGAAGGAGAGAGGTGTCACATCAACTCAGCCTATAGCACTCAGAGACATAAGTCAATGTCACTTCACTTAAACCTGTAAGGATAACTAGTATTACCGTGTACTTCTAGTTCACATATTTATACACCGATGCATCCGCTCATCCGTCTAACAGACGACCTCCATTTAGCTCCGACATGTTTTCATTTCCTCACTTATTCAGCTTATTTCATTTCTCCCACTAACTTTTGTTTACCAACATAATCACACACACACACACGCACACACACACACACACACACACACACACACACACACACACACACACACACACCTGCAATCAGGTTAAAAAAGGAAAAACTTGGACTTTCAGACCTAAATGAGTCTATTAATATTACACTAATTACAAAGAGGTTGAGACACATATTGAAAAAAAGGTAATTTTGTTGAGACTGATACTCTTATGGGAATAAAATAATGTATTACCTTATTATATTACAGCACCTAACATCATCAACAGCAAATATCAAACCTGGCGACCTTGTCGAGGTATAATTGTGTTATTAGTGCCAATATTTAGATTTACTATAGACTCTGTAGCTTTTAATAGTTTAAATCTATCAAATTAAATCTCAAATATTTAATGTTCTGCTGAGTTTTTAATTTTTTACTGTTTCTGTAGCCACATTTAAAGCTAGAATACAGGGTTCTTACACTTTTTCCACTGAGAAATTCAAGCACTTTTCAAGCATTTTCAAGGTAAATTTTCAAACTTTTCAAGCACTACACGGCAAAGACGAAACGATACATTAGGACTCAAGAGGACAGTTTCACCTCACTATCGTATGAATTTATTACTGTTAGATAACAGGGATGATCTTATCCGATCACAGGATCGAAAATCAGGCCTGATCACGTGATTTTAAATTACTGGAATCAGATGAAAAAGATTAGCTATAACCTTATAAAGCAACTAGCGTGACCTTAATTCATCCTCAGATGAAATGATCCCGAACGAAATGACAATGACTTAGTTTTAATTTTAACCTGCCTGCTTTTAGTTCTAGTATGTTACCTTAAAACCAAACACCCTGCTCTCCCAGTTCACAGCAGCAACTCAGACAAAAACACAGCAATCTGACACTCAAGATACACTAAAAGACAAAGAGAAACTGTCTACTGACAGCAAAAACACAGCCAAGATAGCCATATATTAATCACACTGTATGACTCTCTGGTTGCAAACATTGGTTTTTGCAGTCTCCTAGAGCCACGGTATGAGCCGTGTTGTGCAGGGAAGAGCGAGCCTCAACATGGGTGCAGTCATAGTAATGCTCATCGCAAAACACAGCCACATACTATTTAAACAATTTGAATTATGAGCAATGAGGCTAATATCAAACATATTCCTAATATTAACACATTTCTTATCAATGTTCTTCCTGACAGAGTGATGTTTTTGGCAGCTAATCTGAGGAAATGACATGAAAACAGGAAGTTGTTAAAAGACAAATTTCTGTTACCGTTTGGGTTCAGACAAATAACGTATTCTATTCTATTCCAAGTTACAAATAAATAAATCTGAAAGGACAACTTGGATGTTTTCTACTTTCTTCTTATTAACTGAATGCATTGCTGAGGTATTGGATTGGGACTTGGTATCGAAATCCTATGACACGGATCAGGGGCAAAAAAATGTGATCAGAACATAATTATAAATATTATCTTGTAATATTCCACAAAGCAGGGACAAAGTAAACAAAAACATCACATTTTACATTTTGAAATGTGTCTAAGGTCAAGTTCTGCTCCTACTTTTGCAGCTCTTATAGTTTTAAATCCTGCTCCTGCTAAATTTCTGACTATTACCACCCATTACTGAAATATCTGATCACAACCCTCCCTCCATCTGCAGAACCATTAATTGATTAAAATAAATAATTATACTTGATGAACAAATAGGTTTTAGGCATTGTATTTCTGCTAGTAAAAATACCTGTTGATATATTTAGTTTCAATTGTGACTAGTAAGAATATGACCTGGACTAGGATTAATTATATTGTCGCTATGTAAAATGGGAATTACTAGCTGTTGATTAAATGATAAAATGGCTTGCCACGCGAACTCGGGTCTGCTTTCGCAGCCAAACACGGTCCATGCTTCTGCTCACAAATAGATGCCATGAACGACGAGGGCTTCATTAAATTACTGGTATTTACATGTTTAGTGACAAACCTGAACACACGTGTTACAGTTAGCTCTGCTGCTGTTTACTTTCCCCAGATGCAGTCAAAGCTTTGATTTTTTTTCGGTATTTTATTAGTTGGCGAACTCGGAGGTGTTTTGTAAACAAAGTTTGTGAATGAGAGTAGCCGACGTCTGACGTGGGCTAGCTGCAGCGGGAGGAGCGAGGCTTTGCGGCTCATAACAGACTTTTTAGCACCGAAAAATATATTTCTTACCGTTTTTTCGGTACCCTGCTCTACTCCAGTCTTGGTTTCATAACTAATTATCACAGAAGGACCCGCTGGATCCCAGACCCAAAGCAGCTCTCACACACGCGACTAGCATAAAAGTCTCATCCGTAAAGTAGGTCTGCTTCATAGCGAAGCCAGCGTACACCGCCGGTCGAGCGGCTGGGCTTTATAGTAGGAGGAGCCTGCTGCTAACAGACCGGTGTGACAGAAAGGAGCGGACCCTCTGAGAGCAGCCGCAGCCGTGTTTACTAAAGGCGAAATAATCGCTCTCTAGTTTTTAACGTTAACAAAAATAACAAATTGAGTTTTTTCATCAAACTAACTTGGGTGATCTTATAAACAAAACTATGCAGTTTGTTTTTCAAGCATTTTCCAGGACTCAATACAGAAATCAAGCACTTTCCATAACTTGAAAACACATTATTGAAATTCAAGCATTTTCAAGGATTTCAAGCACCCGTACGAACCCTGTAGAATAGGAACTCATAAACCACACAATGAATGCTCTTCAGCACTTCTGAGCTGTAATTAAATCTTTACTGATGAAGAACGCTGTAAGCATATCAACTATTTTGCAGGTTCTTTAAACAGGCCACTACGCACAGAGAGTTAGCAGAATGTGTGTCTACAGCCAGCGTAGATCCACAAGACAAATTTTCACAAGTTTTTAGTGACAAAGGTGACCAATATTAAAAAAAAGAAAGGCTGGTATAATTTAACTCGTTCGGGACGGTTATTTTTATGAGAAAAATTAAACTTTTACTACCTCGCTCTCCTCATCGTTCACTCTTCAGACTCCTCCCAAAAACTCCAGATCTTAAAATCATTAGGAACTGAAGGTCTGAAAGGATTAACCTGCAGCACACGTCTAAAAAGAGCAAGCTGATCTTAGCTGGCTGACTAGCAGCAACAGAAATAGCCTGAGCTGACCACAGCGTATGCAGAGCGGTCCATACATCGCTGCACCTAAACCACCTGCTGGATTACAGCTAGCGAAACACAAACGAGCTTCATGCCTTAGGGTGGGTGTTAGGGCGTAAGTGGGTGGTGCTCATCGTATATGTTTATAAGGAGGAGCAGAGCAGGTAAACAAACCCAACATGAATCCTGATGAGGCCGTGATGCAGTCTTGTGAAAGGGTCGAGGTCGGGACCCCACTCTGGGTCACCAAGAACTACACAGGGGGTCTTGAGAGGATTTTCAGCTATACTTTTTGCCTAATTGTTAAAAAAAAACTCACCTAAATGTTCATAAATGGATATAATAATATAATATCAGCTGAAGCTATTTTATTTATGTCCTGATTTATTCATGTGGATAAGCATGTTTGTATCGTCAGGCCAGAGATTGCTTAACAAGTGCTATTTTCTGGGTCTGAAGCTGAAAAGTCTGGGAACCACTGGATTAAATAATTGAAATGTAACACTAAACATACAGGCATCCTTGTTACACTGAAGAAACACTGAACCACCGTGTGCCACATTAGATCTTTGAGTAATAAGAGTCACAGATAGACACTGTAGTCGTTAAATGTAGGTTTTTGTGTCAACAGAAAATGACGCTGTCCAATTTTGGCACAAGGGCTGCATGGTGGCACAGTTGGTAGCACCGTTGGCTCGCAGCATGAAGGTCGCAGGTTCAAATCCGGAAATCTGCATGGAATTTGCATAAGTGGATTTTCTCCGAGTGCTCCGGTTTCCTACCACAGACCAAAATCCAGTGTGTTTGGTTTACTGGAGAATCTAAATTGAGCCTAAATGTGAATGAGTGTGTGGCCTTGTGATGGACTGGTGACCTGACCAGGGTGTCCCTTACCTCTACCCTGATGACTGCAGGAGTCAGGAGAGAGCCACCAGCTCCTTGTGACCCAGCTCAGGAATAAGAGGATACAGAAAATGAAAGAGAACTATTGTAGAATTTTGTCTGTCGTGTTTAGGATGTTAAACACACACGCACACACACACACACACACACGCACATATGCATGCTAAGAAGGAATAGAATGTAATGGACATTTATCTTAAAACAATCACATTCTGCACAGTAAAGTCAAACTTTTCAGTACGTACAACTCTAAACAACAGCTATATTATAGAGGGAGTGACACCAACATCACACTAACTAGCTCCACAGCCTCATACCTGCGTCTGTTTGCTTCATTTCAGCTTGATCAGGTAAGCTGCTTCTGTGCACTTCTGAACAAAACAAAGCTGTGCATTGTTTAGACTCCAGTAAAATTAAAGTCTAAAGTCCAAAAGAATTAAGTGATAAACTCGGTTTATGACTGACGAGGGCAGTGAATATAAAAATCTTTATTCTTCAAGGAGACTTTGCTCTTTTAAAAAATGCTGAGTATCATATGAGTTTAATAACACCTCTAACGTAAATCTGAATCACGTGCAGGAATGTTTAAAGACATTTAGAGGAATCCAGAGATCAGTTGCACGTTATTCACATCTACATGAGTGAGGTGTCTGACTAGGTCTACACAGTTAAAAATGCTTTTCTGGGCCTTTGAGAACAGCTCAGAGTGCTGACAAGAGGATAAAGTTTAGGACAAGTTTTGTTTTACACTGGAGGCAACGAAGGAGGTAAACACAGGGAGATTTAGGACTTAGAAGTGTGCTGCACAGATTTATGGCAACACTGATTTTAAACCACTGAAGACAGAAAATAATAAAATACCAAAAGTGTTTTATTATTTCAAACATCAGGCTTTTCCACTCTGAAAATTAGAAAATGTAATAAACAAAAGTTTTGTTTTTAAACTACTAACTAGTTTTCATATAAAAATCTGCATAAAGTAAAATATAAAATACCACAATGTTTTTCATGTAATAATGACAAATAAATACAGAACTGTTTATTCATAACTTAAATCTGTTATAGCAAATCTACAGAACAAGGTAGGTTTTGAACGCAAACACGGTCACGGAACACTCACCCCTCCCCTCGGGTATCTTCCCTGAGACGCTTCTGTCGGAACTGGAAACCTGCGATGCCGGAGGGAACGAGATAGTGCTAAATACCAGTCGCTGTTTTCTAGGTCCAAACGTCTTTTGTTGTCTGTGACTTTAAATGGTGTTTTTCTTTTTGGGACTCTTGTAGTTTGTCCTAAAGTTGAAGTGGTAGCAGCCGGCTGTTTCTCCTTCTCTGATATTATTGAGCGGAGAACCTCTCACACCAGTGGTGTTCTGGTGCTAAATACGTGAGTGTGTAATGAGTGGAGGACCCAGGGAAGTGTGGCGGTTTGGCGACACCGTCTAATAGTTGCTTTCAGTCTGAGCCGTGTGATTTTGTTTGTTTTTTTATCTCCACAATATATTTATAGCTATACTATGTTGGAATGTTGTTAAGAGGTATGAAAAAATGTTTTAAGCTAATTTGTTTTCCAAATTAGCTATAACAGCTTTAAATTATCATCTTGGTGAAAAAGTCATAAACAACCATCAAACGACCAAAATAATGCAACAGCTGAAACAGATATCGTTTTGAATTCAATAAATATGATATATATAAAAAACTTAATATGTATTTGTTGAGAATCCTGCATATATTTAAGATTTTTTTCATCCCTCTGCCAAAGATCATATATTAGAACAAGTAACACCACGTAGTAATGATCTGTTTTTCTGCACTGGAGCCAGGTCACAACAGCTCATCTGTGCATCAGCGGAACACTGTATGATACTAGAGAAGACCTGAAGGAGACCAAAGTTCTTCATATTAAGTTAGTTTATTTCAAACTGGGACCATCATTATTTCCCCAAACTGTTATTTTCAGCACCACGGAGAGCAAATGTCCCTTCAGTAAACTTATTACACACTAAAATTATCTTTAAAACACAGTTTCACAGCTAAACCATGCACAAGAGTCACCCAAACGTGCAGCTTAATCCTAATTTTACAGCCCAATAAATAAACTAGATGTTATTTTCAAATGTATTAAATTGTCCTAAAATCTCTCTTTTTCCTTCACTTGTACAGAAGCAGAGTTTGTCTGGTTTAGCAGAGTCTGGTTTCTCGTCCCACCGGGTGAGCAGCGACAGAAGGTGAGTGAGCCTTTTGTTGTCAGCTAATTTTACCGCCATCGTGCCAGGATGTCTCTGGTTTACTGCTGGGAAGTGGGCAAACTGTTCAGCCTTCTCAGAAAGACGGGCTCCTAACCTCATGGATTACTTGTGACAGAAGGTGCCCACTTTGACACACACACACACACGCGCACACACACACGCACACACACACACACAATGTGTGAACTATAGCAGGTAGAGTTAGCCTGATTTTTGTTTGCGCAAGAAGTCACATCTTAGTGGTGAGAGGATCCTATACTGTGTGTGTGTGTGTGTGTGTGTGTGTGTGTGTGTGTGTGTGTGTGTGTGTGTGTGTGTGTGTGTGTGTGTGTGTGTGTGTGTGTGTGTGTGTGTGTGTGTGTGTGTGTGTGTGTGTGTGTGTGTGTGTGTGTGTGTTTTAGACTGTTCCTCTCTTCAGTGTGTGTATTTTAGGCTTCTAAAGGAAACTCTTCAGAATGAGCCATCACACTGTAATGACCAATAGTTGAAAAGCCCTTTAGTCCACCCAGCAACACATGAAACACACGGAGAACCCTCCATGTTTACAAAACTTTGCTAGGAAAAAAAAAACATTTTACTATAGTAGTAGTATTTGTAAATTTATGATAAATTTGTGTTATTCTTTCTCTTTAGCACAAACGCAGCTGAAAAAGTGACTAAATCACTATGAAACCTTACAATATTTTAGCGTGAACGGATGCCTTTTAAAAACACATGACATCATAGAGATTCCCTCTTTAAGCAGAAGGTTATACATGCACCTTAACCTTTGAATTTAAGTACAGTTAAGCACAAATAAAGATGATCTATATCTCCTTTTACCCAGTTACTGGTATTATTAAAACAAACTACTAATACATGTATTTTTAAGAATAAAATACTAATACATAATATTATGTTCACTCTTAATATCCTAACCTGCAGCAACTTTATTATAAAATAAGCTGCATGCCAGGAGCCAGTAATGACTAAATTCTGATTTTGCTACCAGACGATTTAAACAAGTGTAAAAAGGAGACGTGAGGTGTCTTATTAACACAAACATAGATTTGTTTTGCACATAAACCTCCTCTCCTGCCCTTTTTCTCCTCACAGCCTCACACACACACATAGGCAGCTGACTGAGAGGTGGATGTGCATACACAAGTCGGACAGACTGATGTGTGCGCTGGAGTGAGAAGATGAAAAGATCTCAGAGGAAATATGGTGGCGCTTCACAGCGAGCGCAGTGTGTCTGCTCTCTAGCATGTGTGACTGTGTCAGGAAGAGTTCACTGCTCCAGTGCATCCTCTGCTATTCAGCCTCGTCCTCCCAGCGAGCACACCAAACATGCTTGGATACAGCTCAGCAGCAAATAAGAGGCATATCTCCAACTCTATAGAGCTACGCGTGCACACTGACCTAAATACACACCAGCTCACCAGCAATCGTCTCCACTCACATCTGAAGCTTTTAGCACATTCTGCACACATTTTGTCTCGTGTGTATCTGAGAACAGAAAGTAGCTGTATTGAGGTATATAATTTCTTTTGTGTGTGTGTGTGTTTGAATGTGCTGCTGTGTGTGTGGAGGAGAGGGAGACCTTTAAATCTCTTTTCATCAGATAAACACCCTCATCAGAAATCTCACATGCTCCACACAGCATCTCCCCGATAATCTCCATAACCAATTACAGGGTGATACGCCACTGCTTAACATGAAAGCAACAATTAATCTGCTAACCCCAGTCAATGGGTCATTATAGTAGAGAAAATAGTGCTTGAAGGCACACATTGGACAAAAGAAAAAGCCTTAGCAGGGATATTTTCTGTTAGCGACTCCTCGTTTATTCAGAGACATGACGGTTGTGATGGCTTTTTGTGTCTGACTGAAACAATTAGATGATAAACAGCAAACTTAGCTGCAATATTTTGTTAAAAGAATGGCAGAAAGACAATGTTGCTGATCAAGATCTATGCAGCGTAAAAGGCCTACTCCTGTAAATGAAAGTGGACTTGGATGATAAATGGTTGCTCCATTTTTTTTTCATTTTTTTATTCATGATCCAAATGACTAACCTCATAGTTGAGACAATAAACTCTAATATAATGTATTGTTGCAGTCCTATACCCATCATAGCCATTATACCCAGTTTAATTGGTTGTCTCTTTAGCAAAGGGTTAATTCAACCAATTTTGTTGAACCACACCAGGTTTCTAATTGGCAATGTTCCAGTCGCACTCCAAACACGATATCCTTGGTTTAAATAAATAGCTTGATCTTCCTGGAACTCTGAATGAGGTCAAGCTATGGTTTCCCTGATCTAAGCTCTTTTTGACACAGTAAGCAGAGCTGGGACATGAGAAGGGAGGAACGGGGAGGGCTGGGACTTTCAGTGTGTGTGTGTGTGTGTGTGTGTGTGTGTGTGTGTGTGTGTGTGTGTGTGTGTGTGTGTGTGTGTGTGTGTGTGTGTGTGTGTGTGTGTGTGTGTGTGTGTGTGTGTGTGTGTGTGTGTGCGTGTGTGTGTGTGTGTGTGTGTGTGCCAAAGAGAAAGAGAGATTGAATGGGTATGAATGCTTGTGCATGTTTGAGGGGGTAAAAAAGGAGGAAACAAGACTGGACCAGTATAAATGTGGCTGCTAATGTGTCTGATATATTAAGGTTAATGTGATACGTCTAGAGAGAGTTTTGACTAGCATCGTCATGGTGACGCAACATCCAAACAGAAAGTTGATTATTTCAATTAAAATGGAATAACGCTGTTGTTAATCTTTATAAATCCTGTGAAAACTAAACTACTACCGTGTACTCCACCTACTACAGCAGATGGACCTTAAAATCTTTCTTCACTTATTCAGAAAAAGCTATTTCCCTTAAAGTCCATGTGACCGTTCTCCCATCCACTGGATTGTTCATTTCAATTTCACAACGCCTTTTATTACAGCAGATAAAAAAGGCCACATCCGCCACATCCAACTGTCAAAATAAAAGACGACAGCAGCAAATGTCACAAAGTGTAAACAAAAAGAAAAATAGGGATGAGTGAAATCAGTTTACCACAAGAGATGTAGCATGCTCTGGAAGAAAATAGATCTATGTTCAGTTCTGGGACTGAAAATTTAGGAGAACCGTCACAACGGTGCGTTAAGATGAACACACTAACATCGTGTCATCGTTCGGTTTCACTCCTGACAGCAGAAAGACTGAAAGCAAGTTTTCAATTCCAGATAGAACATCACAAACATTCACAGTGTGCTGTGTTTATGGTGATAAACTGTTGTCTGACATGATTTCAAAGGGGAGCAAAGACATCTCCTGATTTATTTAAAAACATAATATATTAGGACTAAACCCTTATTTTTTGCCATCTGTGTTAAAATAAATGACAGATATTGGAAATCATTCCCGGTTTGGATTGGAGGGATTCTGAAAAAACCTAAATTGAGTGGTTTACGAAACCCAAATTGGGTGGTTCACACTGCCATCTGGAGCCTTTTTTCTTGTAATAAAAAAGTGAGATGTGATACACAATTCTTGCAGCGGATAAACACAAACTGCTGCAAGCTATTTACTTTTCATTGGCTACGTTAATTAAAGAAATATTGAACTCTGTCTCAGTCAGCAGAAACACAACAAACTGAGCAGCTCTCAAGAAAATTCCTCTTTTAGACCAAAACTAAACCAGAGCGACTGCAGCGGGTCGAGACAGCAACTCTAGAAAGTCCTGATTGTTCAGATTGACAGAGTTTGTAAGTTTGAACTCTTGCTCTGATCCCAACAAATATTAATATTTTAATATAATCTTAGACGTTCGTGGTGTATCTTGTATTAAAATATGCTTTTTAGAATAAAGAAGTAACAAAGAAATGTTGAAACAATCTGAATAAATCATTTCAGGGTCATTTTTTATATGAAGAAGTGCTCAGCTGTGATACAAAAACCCGTACATGGTTATCTCATCCTCTCTCTGCCTCTGTGGTCCCTCTTTGTTTCTCTGCCTTACATCTCATGTCTCTGTCACTCTGACCTATTCCTGGATTCCACACAGAGGTGAAAGGAAACAGGAACGACTGCTGTGGCTGGTGACTGAACCTTTTTTTTTTGGTTTGTTTCTGCATAAAAGAAAAATACACTCTTTTGTACTTGCACACATGCAAACGTGCAAGAGTCAATATTCCTGTTTTGGTGACTTTGTTCCTTTGCCAGTTGGGGAGATGTTTCCTCAAACATGATAAAAGCCATTCCAGTTCCTGCAGATGACACGCTGGGGGAAGTGTGCATGTGTGTGTGTTTGCATGTGTATTTGCATGTGCGCATGGTAAACAACACAGAGATATGGTCAGCTGCATGGATCTGAATCAGCAGTGCAGATGGGTCTTTTATTATTGAGTGTGGAGGAAGACTGAAAACACAGGCGGGCCGGTCTCTTCCTCACTACAGCACCATTGGGACTCCCAACTCCCTGTTGTGCTTACAGAAACCTTGGCAGCCATCTTCCTTATCGCCCAATACGGAAAGCTTTTACTAAGGCTTCAGCCAATTGGATTAGAGCTACATTTCCTTGCCAGACAGGACTCCAAATGTGCTGCTGTAAGCTCAAATCTTAGACACGGAGGGAAGACTCATATTTCACTGATATCGGAACACAAATGCTGCAGGGAGGTGCATGGAGAGGAAAAAAATCACATCCTACGAGATTGCTGCGTCTCCTCGGCTACTGAGAGTGAGTTTCTGAGATTCTAAACAGTTTAAACAGGGAACAAAACACAAATCAGACCAGGTTCCCAGCAGCTGAGGTTCCTTCCTCATAATGACATAAAACAGACACGGAGGCGGTTGCAGAGAGAGATCGAGTTGGACCAGGTTGGAAATGACAGTAAATAAACAACAAGAGGAGAAAAAAATTATGTGAAAAAACACAGAGACTGGGTTAAATTTTAGAAAAATAATCTCTTCCTTTATTCCTCTAAAATTTGTGTAAAAACATGAATATACAGCTGCATTACCTCATCTGAAAAAAATATATATGCTATTCCATGAGATAACGCTAGATTTGAAATCAGAATCAGATTTATTACCCAAGCTTATTTGCACCATCAAGGACTTAGACTTTGGTGTTGCATTGCTAACAGCATGCAGACATCAGCTATGAATGTAAATCAAAGACAAAGAAGACAGCATGTGTGCAGGCTCATCACTGTCCTGGGTCAGAACAATAACAGCATTATCTTCGAGACTTTAGGAGTTTCACAGATGGGTCAGCTGAGGTCCGGCTCTGATTTTTGACCAGCTCCTCCACTCCCGACAATCTTATAGCGCACGATTACTATAAGGGCACTAAAGATAATCCTACCTTGTGTGGTGTGTTACGACTACTCTGGTTTGTTCGAAAGCGCGTCCTGACCGCTCTAATCACAAATTTGAGCTTTCAAACATGTTAGATTGTTTTTTTCTGATTTGCAAAGCAAAGTGATGGATGTGCGCAGCACGCTCCTCCGCAGTTTGTGTGCAATTTTTGCCAAGTTGCTGCCAACCACACACTTTAGGACCAAAACTGGTATAACTGCGATTTTTTTATCACCATGTATGTGATCGCTCACGCTTTGAAAATCAGACGACAGTTTAAAAATCGTGCCATGTGAACCAGGCTTTAGGTGCAGTCATTTGTGTTCAAAGAAGAGTGGGAGTGAGATGAGTGGAACTGTCACTTGCCTGTGTCTGTGTTCATCCCGTGTGCTCTGTGTACCTACGGTAATATCATTTATCTCTCCGTGCCCTTAATCTGTGTGTAGGAACAAAGTTCCATTAGTAGAAATTAAATCCATGTCTAAATCTACTGAAGCAAGCCCTCAAAATCACGCTTCAATCACCTGATTGACACATCAAACACCAACGCCGAAATATAGAATGGTAAAAAGGCCAGAAAGCATCCTATAGAAAGTGAAATTGGCAAAAAAAATTACGTAGAATTTGCACAAAAATCATTACAGTTTTTGTGATACATGTCAAAATCACACCAGCATTTTGGTTATTTTATCTGTTTTAGTTATATGGTCAAATTAAAAAATAAAACAAAAAATTTTATTTGGTAAAATACACTAAAAAAACATTAAGTGAGGGGGAAATTAGCAAAAAACTAGTGTCAAACACCCCTAAATGTAAGAAAGCAAAAATTAAATTGATGCTACAACAAAATGTAAAAAAACATGCTTAGAGAAAAACGTAATAAAATGAAATGTTTGTTTTCTGTTTGGTTGTTTATCTTGTCAATAATGATGGAGTTCACGAGACTCAGTGCATATGAGAAAGAATCTGTCAGTAATTAATAAAGATACACAATTTTTATTAATCTAACATATGCAAGACATTCTGCTTTTTAAATGCTGCATCATCAAAATTTAGGAGCAGTACCTCGTAAAAACAAAAATGTTTCCCTTAATTACAAGAATGTTTCTTGTTATTGTAAGGTAGCTTATAATTATTATGAGACACAAAAACACGTATACGAGATGTCTTCCTACTACGAGATACTTAAACACGTTATGACGAGATAGCTTCTCGCTACAAGATACCAAAACACGCTATTACGAGATAGCTTCTCGTTAGTACGAGATACTAAAACACATTACGAGATAATGTCTTATTGCTACGAGATATTTTACCACATGTTATTATTATGAGATAGCGTCTTGTTACAAGATACCAATACATGCTACTACGAGATAATGTCTTCTTGCTACAAGATACTTAAACACGTTATTACGAGATAGCTACTCGTTACTACAAGATAATAAAACACGTTATAACGAGATAGCTACTCGTTACTACAAGATAATAAAACACGTTATTACGAGATAATGTCTTCTTAATCTGAGATACTTAAACACGTTATTACGAGATAGCTCCTCGTTACTACAAGATAATAAAACAGGTTGTTACGAGATAGTGTCTTCTTAATCTGAGATACTTAAACACCTTATTATGAGATAGCTTCTTGTTACTACGAAGTAATTAAACACATTTCAAGAAAGTTCGTCACTGCAAGTTACTAAAACATTATTACAAGAAAGTTTCTCATAAAAACAAGTTTTATATGTTGTAATTATGAGATAGTTTCTTGTTAAAACGAGATTTATATCACATAACAAGAAATGTTTTCCTTTTTAAAAGATACTATGCCCCTTTATCTTTTACATCGCATTTACGTCAAATACACTTCTGTAGTCCATCACATCCCACAGCAGGAAACACAAATATAGACACAATCAAGACGTTAAATATCATACAAGCCAAAAGTCAGTGCGCTAACACACCATCACTGAATGTTTCCCTCCCTCTAACACAGTCAGTCTACTGTGTGCAGTACAAGAGGAGCCTTATACAGCTGTAACAGGCAACAGCTAAAGAAGTCTGTGTTTCCACTCAATAAATCAACTCTATCTAGGCGAGTGCTGGGACAAGACCAGGGCATTTCAACAAAGACGCCCCACATTTCTACCTAACTGGGGCAGGTATGTCCAAGTATGTTTGCAGGTTCACCCAAAACACGTGAAACTGGGTGGAGCGAATAAAAATAACCCAAAGCCAGCAGGCTATTAGTCAAACTTGTGGATCACCAGAGACCAAAAGACCTGATAAACCACAGACTGGTAAACACTGCTACAGCTGCAGCAAACAGCAGCTCATTTATTTAGTCATTAAATCAAAACAGCTGAATCTCACCACAATGGTAATAAAAAAGTTTTCTTTTACAGTAAACAGCTGGTGTTAAAACCCTCCCAGTAAGGAATTAAAGTTTAGATTTACTGGACAGGTGCAGGTATGCAAACGAGCTGGTCCAACAAGAAGAGTGAGTGGCTCAGCGTTTTTTAACTGTCAGTCGACACACACACACACACACACACACACACACACACACACACACACACACACACACACACACACACACACACACAAGTATGGTGTGTGTGTGTGAGGAAGCATCAGATGAAAACACAGTTCCTCAAAAACGTACTTTTAGTTCCTTAAAGCGATAAAGCGTGAAGATGAAGAGGAACGAAAACTAGGTATTTTGTGACACCTCCACCCGACAGAACTCCAACAACAAACCCGTTATGATGAAAGCAGACAAAGAACCGAGCTGTTCGGATTCACAGTGCGGAAGTGGGCAATCAGACACCTGCTGTAAAAACCAGCCGCTGTCAAAAAGAACCCCATTTTTAATATTTTACTGTAAAATACTCAAAAGCAAACAAAAAACACCCGCAAGAGACGCAGACAATACTTTACAGTCACAATATTAACAGAAAAGATATTTTTTACTCTTAAATAGTTCCTCTTTTTCTGCTTACGGAAAAAGTGAAACCAAAAACATGAAGGAAAACTTTAAATTAAATAGTTTTAAGTGAAACGTGTATCGGCTACAACCAGGAGACGAAAATAAAATCTCTAATATCCCTACTTCTAGTTAAATTTGATCACTTGGGATGAGGAAAAGCGGAAAAACAGCTAAAAAGAAAACCTGAAAAGACTTACGGTGCTGGTAAACAGTTGTGTAGGAGTCCGTCACTGACAACAAAGTAAACAGAGTCCAGAAAAGGCTCGGTTCGACAGAAAACAGCGCAGTCCAGTCGTTACGAGCACGAGTCGTTCACTGAGCAGCAGCAGCGCCTTGACAACCGGGGCAGCGAACAAGCGCGAGCCCGGAGCCGCCTGCTGGTCTCTAGCACGAGACAGCAGTGAGTGAGAATTCCCTCGAGATGAATGGGGGGAGTGCGCATGCGCGGACGTGGTCGACTCATTCCGGAGGACTGAAAATGGCAAGTGCAAAAAGGGCTGCATTCACTTACGGAGAAAGTATGGGAAGCCAGTTGATCATATAATAGTTGGCTTTTTCAAAGCACATTTCCATATATCAAATCTTCCAAGTCAATGAGCAATTACGTTACCCAGAATACCATCAGACTTATCCACAATCACTATTTTAGGAATCTGATTATTTATAGATATTAAAGGTATAGATAATAAAGATATTAAACTACCAAATAGTTCCCAAGTGCAGCCACTGCTGCAGCTCACCGCTCCCCATGGGGATGAGTCAAATGTAGAGATGTAATTTCACCAGTGTCACGCATGTGATGATGAATAATGGGGCTTTATATTCTGAAAAATATTCTAAGTAGGTTATCTATAATGAGAATTTCAATAATGCAAACATATTTGAATTAGCAAAAATGTAATTCAGATTATAACATTTTAATATTATGAGTTAAGAGACTAAGTCAGACATCAATAATGGCCATACAAAATATGGAACTTGATGTCATATATTGTAAAAATCTGACATTTAGCTAAAGCATGTGTAACGCCTTTAAATTAGAAGTAACACCAAAGCAAATCACTCCTTCATGAAGCCGATACACCAATGGTTGCCAAATCTTTTACATTAACATACTGCTATATGCAGCATCACGTAGCCCGCAACCAGCTTCAATAAACATGTTCTTATTTTACATAATACATGGGAATAAATCAGAAAGAAAATGGCTGTGGCCACACAAACATAGTAAAGAAAAGTACAATTGCTGTATTTAAACATTTTTGTGCATATTTAACATTATTACCAAGTCAAAAATAAATTTGTTGTGACAGTAAAAAACTTGCAAAAGAGCCAAAGAGTCGAAAAAATAATAAATGGATGTTTGATCTAAACAGGTGACTTAATTTTATTTAACTCTTGAAATAATCTTACTATATAACCTCAATGGTGAAATCAATTTTGGCAGGACATTTGTTTTGATATGTTTAAGGAATGCAGTTATTCTGTCATTTTTTCAACTTGTATTTTATTTCATTTTACTTAGAATATGTTTTATTTCTCGTAAGGAACATAACTTGTGACCGTATCTGCTGTTTTTAAAGTGTTTCATAAATAAATTGTGCTTGGGTATTATATGTTACAACAGCCTGCCATAATAATCACCCCGAATAAGAGGGGTTTAAAATTAAAGTGAAAAAGTGCTCTAGGTGTAGGGAGGGCAGTGTGTTTACAGCTTTGATGATCTATTGAAAAAATATATTAATTTAAATCATAATTTATTTAAAAAGGACAGCTGTAAATATATGTTGACATATAAAATTAATTTAGTAGAAATTAAAGACAATCAATTCAAATATGACTATAGTTAATATTAACGTGATTAACATTGCAGCAATAAAACAACTAAACACGAATTAAATCAAAGAGGGTTAATTTAGGCGCAATTAATCGATTGTTGGTTACATTTTGTGGACTTCTGTGCCAAAGCAGTAAAAGGAAACGCAAAGAGGATAAAAGTCATCACAGAAAGACAGTCTTATAAATAATTCAGCATAAAAGCTCGCCTCTGCTTGCCTGGCTTCTTCATGCAGCACCGAAACCCTCTCCGGTGCGCGGCATCGATCTGAGAGGGCGTCACCAATTAAAACAAATCTCCTGGCAAAATTAAGTTCAATCAACGTTCCTGTTGCCGTAAACGCGCGTGACCGGTCAGCCAGATCAGCCCGGGATTAGCGGGCTTCTGTCAACTATCAATAGCCATGTGCCTGCAAGGCGCAGAGGGGAGGAAGAGGAGGAGGAGGAGGTGAAGAGCGGGGGATGAGTTTCAGTGCAGACCGAGCAGCGATGATGCTGTTTGTCCTGCGCGCGGATCGGAGGAGAGACGAGCCAGAAATGTAGTCCTGAATCCTGAAGATGTAGTGATGGGAGGATGGATGGAGGCAGGGAAAAGTGTTGAATAAAGAGAGGTGTACCTGAACGCTGCTCCCGCTCAGCCTGCCGACATTACTTCCCACTCACTGACGCTTCCAGGGATGCCGCTCACTCCGAGCTGCTCTCCGCCGAACGGGAATTTAGACGACGGGATTTGTTCACGTGGCCACACTCGGTGCTTGTAATTGGCGGAGCGGCACGAGCTGCGCGCGCGCGCTCGCCTGCACCTGTACGGCAGAGAGGCAGAGATGGGATGTCCTCCTCCCAGGATGGGAATCTGCGTCTCCTTTTGATTTAAACTTTCTCATTTTGACCCAAAACTGCTTTAAAAAAAGCAAAACCGAGAAAAAAGATAAAATATTTCAATATGGGTTCTGCTGATTGTTGGTGTAATAAAAACGGAGCCTCCAGATTTGTCCAGAATAACAGAGCCTACATCTGTTGCACATCTGGTGGCTGAAAATGATCTTTACCCTCTTTGAATGACATTTTAACAAACTGTAGTCATTTTATTATTCATAAACCGAAGCCCTGACCTCCTATTAACCTGCCGGTCACCATAAAGGAGGTAGAAAAGCAACTCAATTTACATTTTTTTTCTAACCTTGCAGAGTAGCCTGCAGGGTATATTATGAACACATAGGCAACTCATTATAACCTCAAAGAAATGATTTAGGCAGCATACTTGGATTGGAAAGTTATACAGTGCAGAGAAAAAATAGTTTTCCCCTCACAGATATTCTGTTTTTGCTATTTTGTCACTTGAATGTTTCAGATAAGTAAACAAGTTTCAATGTCAGATAATAACAATGCAAATAAAGGTTTTCAAATGATGATTTTATCTATAAAACCAATCAACCCTGGTACATGTGAATATAGGTGCCTCCTTGTTAGATCATAAATGAACTGATTAACCTGATTATTTGAAAAGCTGAGGTCAATTTCATCAGACCTGATTACTTATAGGCGTGTAAATCTCTTCATCAGAGCGTTTCTGACAGGATAAAAGAGCTCAAAAAGCAACACATTGTGCTGTGGTCTAAGAAGTAAAATAACAAAATCACACAGACCTTCTGAAGCACTGCAGGCCTCATTTGGTTAAAACCAGAGCTCATAATTTAACAGTAGAAATCATGCCAAAATGACATTATATGGAAATTTCCTTTTTTTTTTCTTTTCCCTTTTTGCGAAAAGGGTAGAATGCCTTCTCCAGGTCAGGGATGAGGTCCTGCCCCAAGTGGAGGAGTTTAAGTATCCCAGGCTCTTGTTTACGAGTGAGTGAAAGGTGGAGCGTGAGATCAATATGCGGATTGGTGCTGCATCTGCAGTGATGTGGGCGTTGTACCAGTCTGTCGTGGTGAAGAGATCTAAGCGTACAGAAGGCGAAGCTCTCGATTTACCGGCCAATCTACGTTCCTACTCTCACCTATGGTCATGAGCTTTGGGTAGTGACCAAAAGAATGAGATCCTGAATACAAGCGGCCGAAATGAACTTCTTCGCAGGGAGTCTGGCCTCTCCTTTAGAGATATGGTGAGAAGTTCTGTCATCCGGGAGGGGCTCAGAGTAGACCCGCTGCTCCTCCACATTGAGAGGAGCCAGTTGAGGTGGCTCAGGCATCTGGTCAGGATGCCTCCTGGACGCCTCCCTGGTGAGGTTTTCCAGACACATCCAACTGGGAGGAGACCTAAAGAGAGACCCAGGACACGCTGCAGGGACCATGATTCTCGGCTGGCCAGGGAACGCCTTGGGATTTACCCCGGAGGAGCTGGCCCAAGTGGCTGGGGAGAAGGAAGTCTGGGCCTCTCTGCTTAAGCTGCTGGCCCCCATAACCCGACTCCGGATGAGCAGCCGAAAATGGATGGATGGAAATTTCCAAAATGTCTGCAGAGCAAAATGACCGCAAAAATCCATCTCACATTTAAACATCTTGATAATTCCTAAGACTTTTAGGAAAATATTCTGAGGACTGACAGGACAAGATTGGAACTTTTGGGAAGGTGTCATTCCGTCTGGTGTAAAAGACCAACTCTGCGTTTAGGAGAAAGAACAACACACCAACAGTGGATCATAGTGGTGGTAGTGTGATGGTCTGGGGCTGCTGGACCACCATAAGGAAACTCTGAATCCTGCTACCAACTAAAAAAATTCTGAATGTCTGACCTTTGACCTTAAACATGGCCCTGTTCATGCTGCAAAACCCTCCAACGTGCCTCAGATGAAACTCATTCTGGCAATTTATTACAAGCCAAATGAAATGATATTTTAAGCAGCAGACTTTGGTTTGAAGGTCATAAACAAAGCTGCAGGAAACCCTGAGAACACAGTCGATGCCTCATCCAGAGTTTAAGCATGCACGAACCATGCACACACGGTTTTTCATTTACCTACTGAGGCCACGGCATAGGAGCAGTCAATGGTGCAGGAGTATTTTTAGATTCCATGTGGGTTGCAGATGCTGCTCTCAACTTGCTCACAACGATCTGAAAAGCATTAAACCTATTTTTGCTGTTTTTAACGCCATTTGACTTCCTCCTTTTTTATTTGTGCTTCTGGTCATTTTTAGTAAAATATTAAACATTTGAGCATTAAACACCTATAGATGAAGCCAAAACATGTATATTATATTTTGTCAGATATTTCCCCTCTCTAATATATTTTTATTTTAATCGGTGCTGATAGATGAGACGCTGAAGTGGCCTCCTGGCTATTGGCAGTGAGGCTCCCTGTTTTTTCCCCTAACTGAGTTCTGGCCTGAGTTAAAAGCATATTGGGGATTTTTAGGGCATCTTGGGCCATTTATAATTGACTCAGAAAATCCTGGCACATTTGCAGTTCCAACTGTGGATTGTTTGCAGAAAATCATCTTGCAAGCTTGTTTAGTATAAGCTTCAAAACGTTTCAGATTCAAGCCATGGAAATCAAACCAGCACCGCGTTTGGCTCCATATGGATTCATCACAAGCGTAAATGCTAGAGGCTACATTTTTTCACACCTCCAGACTGGAGATGTTTTTCTGGTTTTTGGAGTCAGGTGGTGAGACATACCATCTCAAAGAACAAAAGCTGAAGAGCAGAGCACAAAGTGACGTTTCCTCTTACTGTTTTCTTCCATTCCATCCTTTATCCTTCCCCCATCGTCTCTCCATCCCCCCGCCACACACCAACACAAACGCCTGCCATCTGACACCCCTCAGAGGAATTATTTTGTAGAGCTTTCTTTTAAAAGACACACACAGAGACACACACTCACATATGCGGTGCCGATAGATGTGAGGACGATATCCCGTGATCTCCATCCAAAGTGGGGATCTGGGCCAAATGGCATGGAGAGAAACAGACGGAAGGGCAGACAGGCACCTCTTCTGAGTCCTAAACAGACCTTCAAAAGAAAAGAGGAGAAGCGGAAGAATGATTGAGAGGGACTCTCCACTGGTGGACCATACACTATAGGTTGCAGCTTGTGTGTGTGTTTGTGCATATCAATCGTCGGTCACTTGGTATGATGCCACCGGGCCGTGCAGGCTACATGCAGGACTCTGGGATTTGTGTGAGCGATCCATGCTGGGCCGGACCAAACTTTGTCGAGCAGCAGATGGTGGTGCCAGCGTGGGATGGACATAAGAGCAAGGTGGACTCACACACATGGATGCACACCGGCTGCTCTGCCTGTGGTCACACAGCCAGAGAGGCCAGAAAGAGTTTCAGCAAATGCTAAATTGATGGTCCTATCCCACTACTTTTGTCATTTTGAATCAGAAAAGAGATTTATTGAATTGTTTCCCTGTTTTCCCTTTTTTTCAGTTAAAAATAAATATTGTCCTCAGATCACTGAGGTACTCGGTAACGACTGTCTCAAATAAGTCGTGCGATTATACAGACGTGGATTCAAATCTTTGGTACCTTTTTTTTAAAAAAGGAAAACCTACAAAATTACTTGAAACTTACAACTGTAATAATAATAATAATAATAATAATAATAACAATAATAATAATAATAATAATAATAAATTTACTGAAAATCAACTAATGAAAATCAGACATTGCTTTTAAATTATGGTTCAGAAACATAATTAAAAAAAATTAGTTATAGTGGGTGGAACAGAAATGATTAAGAATAGTGTTACGGTGGGACGTTTGGGACCTGTTAAAGGTGTGTCCTGTGATCAGCAACAGCAACACGACTCTACCACTGAGTCTGTTTGCAACGTTGATGTTTTATCTCCACAAATAACACAAGCCTGGAGGAGTTCTGCTGTGTGGTGGAGTTGCTAATGCTAACGGTTAGCTTCTACTAGTCAAGGCGTTCTCTGCTGTTTCCTGGACGCTAAACCAACAACAGCCTTCCCCGTCGTGAGTCAAGATGGGTGAGTCCATGAACGTTAAGTGACAGTCTGATGTAGATCTGCCAGACTTTTCAAATCCTAGAGTTTCACCGTCTATTTTCTATCAGAAGCTAATGCAGGAGATAGGTGTAGGAGACTATTTTTATGTTCAGCCTGCATGAAAAACCCGTAAAAAAAATTAAGAACAGAATGCATATCCATTTTCTGAGAGTTTGTTTTTACATTTATTTTTGGCTGTTTGGACTTTCTAGTGAGTGTTCAATAGCTCAACAACTGATGGGAAGAAGTTGTTTGTGTAACGTAAGGTTCTGGTTCAGACAGATCGTAGCCTGTCAGAACCAGAACCGTAGCCAGGGGAGCAGCTTGAAGTTTATTTCCTGAATGGGAGGAGTCAGCAGCAGCCATACTCCTGGCCTAACTCGGGATTTGATCCGTACTGGACACAGAGAGCTTTAGGACATTGTTGTCTCTAGAGACTGGAAAGACAACTACTGACAGGAGACCGTCACCAAGCATGATTCTGTGACTACAGCTGAATAGATTATTCAGAAGTTTGAAGTCTACAGGACTGAAGACAATCTCCCAGAACTTGGAAAATCAGTGGAGGAGACAAATTATATGGATGGTAACCAAAGAGTCCAGAACAACTTCCAAAGAGATTAGAGGTACACCATCCGCTGCTGCTTGAGCCAAAATGGACTTAATGGAAGACAACTGGAATTTGCCAAATTGCACATTGACAAGTCCAAAAGCTTCTGGCAGAATGTCCTTTAGGCACATGAGACAAAACTGGAGCTTTTTGGCTAATCCCATTAGCTCTTTGTTCACAGACATAAAAATGAAGCCTAAGAAAATTCTCCAGGACCTGCTGTAAATATGGAGGAGGCTCAGTTCTGTTCTGGGAGTTCTGAGAGTCTTGAATCTGAATCAACAAAATCAAGAATATCAAAGCACATTGCAGCAGAATGTGCCACTCGTGTAGAAGGCCATGGGTCCTCCAACAGGTAAAATGACTCAAAACAGCTAATAAAAAAAGCAAGAATGGCTAAGAACCAAACATCGGATGGTTCTAAAAGTGGCCTTCTTGGGGGCTTGACCCTGTTGAACATTTATGTAAGTAGCTGAAACATGCAGGAGGATTTGGTCAAAGTTTCTGTGGACAGGAGCAGATTTATGTCACTGAGTTACAGAAATCACTGGTTTGCCTCAAAATATTACCTTAAGCAAACCATCAATTTTAGTCTGGTAGCTTTCATCGATTAGACTTTTCTTAAAGCTCTCATTCCCTCGTTTTTTCAATAAATCTGTTGTGGTCTCTATAGGTGAAAATGGAAAAATGAGAATATGGTGCAAAAGTCCATTTATTTCAGTAATTCATCTTAGACTGAGAGACCATCTAAAGGCGCAGGAACCCTTTGCAGGTGCTTTGGATTCATTAGTTGATTAGAGTGTGACACTTTGAGTCTAGAATATTGAACCTTTGCACAATATTCTAATTGTCTGAGATTTTGAATGTGGGGTTTTCATCAGCTGTAGCCACAATCATCACAATTATAACAAATAAAGGCTGAAATATCTGGCTTTACATGGAATGAGTCTGTCTCATATATTAGTTTCACCGTTTAAGTTGAATTACTGACATAAATTAACTTTTGCACCAGATTCTAATTTTACCAGTTTCACCTGTAAATGGATGCCCAGAGAGTCATTTTCTGTGGAATAAAAGCTCTGGCGCTCCTGTTTCAGGAAGCAGACATTAGCTGGAGGAGAGGGGGGCAGAAAACGGCAGGATTTGGAGTCTTACTCATTATTATTCATGGTATTTGGACATCTCTCCTCTGATTGCCTAACAGCAACATGACTCTTCCATTGACTCCATTTGCTCTGCAACGTTGATGTTTTATCTCCACAAATAACACACGCCTGAAGGAGTTCCGCCATGTTGTGGAGTTGCTAATGCTAACGATTAGCTTCTACTAGTCGAGATGTGCTCTGCTGTTTCCTGGACGCTAAACCAACAACACCCTTCCCCGGTCAAGAGTCAAGATGGGTGAGTCCATGAGTGTTAATTTACAGTGTGACATAGATCTGTATGGTTTTTCTGACCTGAGCATTTTCCCATCTATTTTGTTTTGGCATCTAATGCAGGAGATAGGGATAGAAGACAATTTTCACATTTAGTGTGCA
Source organism: Aphyosemion australe (assembly GCA_006937985.1). Classification (NCBI taxonomy): domain Eukaryota; kingdom Metazoa; phylum Chordata; class Actinopteri; order Cyprinodontiformes; family Nothobranchiidae; genus Aphyosemion; species Aphyosemion australe. Next base: position 1,878,580 of record SSNS01000021.1, on the reverse strand, counting down.
AGTGGGGGGTACGGTGGCAGAGGAATTAAGTGCCCGCCCTGTAATAGGAGGGTTAGTGTCCCATCTGTTGCAGTCGTTGTTGGGCAAGACACTTAACCCGTCTTGCCTGCTGGTGGTGGTCCAAGGGACTGGTAACGCCTGTGCACGGCAGCCTCACTTCTGTCAGTGCACCCCAGGGCAGCTGTGGCTGCTATGTATCTCATCACCACCAGTGTTTGAGTATGTGTGCATGGGTGAATGACTGGTAAAGTGCCTTGAGGGGTTGTAGAACCCTAGAAGGCGCTGTATCAATTTACCATTTACAAAACTCAGAGTGACCAATCGTATTTCAAAAATCATAAGTAAAAAATGTGAACTTGCTCTTTAAGTAACTGTTGAAAAGCTACATCTGATTGCCATTGAATTTTTAATTATTTTATCAATGTAAATAAATTTCAGTGACGCTATTGGGTTTGTCTTTGTAAACATGTTCATCTGTATAACAGAAGAGCACAAACATGCTGTCATGGCGGTGTAGCAGAGCAGCTGTCCTGGGAGTGGAGGATATCTTCATTGTTGGAGAGTGATGGATGAGATGGAAGCTTTACATCCGCTGCTGCTGCAGTGCACACCGCCTGTACCTTTATTACTGCAGTCAACAAAAAAAAATGTTTTGGAGAGGCTTTGTGACCAACAGCAGCCATTTTCCCCCCTCGTGCATAGAAGACAAAAGGAGGACAAAGGCTGTCAAATTAGGACGACACCAAATGAGCAGATGATGACATGACACCTCCACAGTACCGGTGCTGTAAAAGAAGATTGATTTCCTTTGAGAGAAGGTATCTGTTTACCTTGGGAGGACTGCTTTACGTTTTCTTCACATCAATAACTCACGAGATGTTTCACTCTCACAAACCAAAATCTCTTTTCTGTAACAGTTCATCACCAATTCAGACTTTAAGTTCATTCTGGAATTTAGGCAAAACATTAGACCTGACAACCAGTCTGAATAAATTAGATAAAATCAAGAGCAATCTCAGAACAAAGTGTATTAAAAAGAAAATACAATGATAAAGCTGCATTGTAGAAATAACTTTAATCTATTATATCCTTGAATGATCCATAACACTGTGTTTTATTTTGTTCAGCTTAGACCTGCCATGAGTTTTAATTTTACATTTGTTACACTTTCAGATTAATTGATTTTATGAAATAAAAAAAGCCTGCTGCTAAGTGTATAAATACAATGCTACAAGTTTAAAAGCATTTTAAAATGTGCATCAAACAAGGAGGTAAAATGTGTTTTCTAGTGAAATTTTTTCCACATTTTTTGGAGTCACCGCGCCACTCTGAAGTTGCAAGTGCGGTATTCTGGCCACAGAGGGCGGTGGGGGTCTGAGTAACATTTCATTAACCCTGTAAAGGGTCATTTTAGCACATACTGGCTCAAGAACATTATTTAAAAATATGAAAAAGTTGCATAAGATGGCTTTAAAGCAGCCAGATGGAGTATTAGGATTATTTCATCCAAATTCTGCCATATCCAGTCCTATGTCTACCACCCTCTGGTCTACAGGTGGCAAGGGCCAATTTTATTTTTTTATTACTGTTATATTGTTATGTAAAACAGTACAACTGATTATCATATTATCATTAGGCAATAACTTGTTCAGTTTTAAGTAGATGTTAGAAAATATTAGTATTTCATATTTCTGGCTTAAATATTTTATATTTCAAGGTTTAATAAGAGATCAAATGTAAAAGAAAAAATGTCTTTCTTTCTTTAAATGCCTGAAACAAAAGATTAAAACCTGTTCTGGCAACAATTCCACACAAAGTACACACCCATGTGATTTGTTAGTGAATAAGGTGTGAACCGCTGCTGTTGTTAGGGACAGGTGATGGTAAGGTGAGAGCAGGCTGTTTTTTTCCACACCTGAACTTCCCACTATAACAAAGACATGCGCATTCACTCACAGCTGTGTTTTCAGGACTTTCATGAAGATCAGGTCAACCCTTTACAACACAATTGATTAAAACTTCACATTAACCCTAGTCTTCACTTTAAAATGTTTGAGTTATGACTTCTTTCATTTCCCCCAGAGGAAGGTCAGATTCCCTATTGTGATTGCATAAACAAGGTCTCCACCTGGATAACACACACACACACACACACACACACACACACACACACACACACACACACACACACACACACACGCTCAAAACCCCATGAAGCTGCGTGCAGCCCTAGTTTTTGGCTGTCAAGCTTGTTCTGAACCTCTTTACTGCAGTGACAGAAACACACACACACACACACACACACACACACACACACACACACACACACACACACACACACACACACACACACACACACACACACACACACACACACACCTGAAACATTGCTATGCTCTTTGTTTCCTTTAATACTCCAGGATCAAAACACAAAGAGAGACACGACAGCAGGTTTTCCATTCTGCACCACACATAATAAAATAAAAACTCCTATTTTCACAGAGGAGAATTCAGGCAGATGTATAACGTGAATCATTTTGAGTTTAGAAACAGAAAACACCAGGCTTTAATCATGTTTTTAGCGCCTGTGATGCATCATACATTACCCTGACCTTTGACCTCTCTGCAACAACACAGAAAATGAATGACAAATTAATCTTCTGGTGACCTTTATGGTGTCATTTATTACGTGATGCATCCTGCAGGCACACAGAAGAGCCCTATTATCATAATATAGTGATCCCGTATTTAGATTTTTCATTAGCTGAAAAATTAAACGTACTAAACTATGCTCTAATATTCTTGATGAGCATCCCAGTTGCTTCTGTTGTGATGATATTCTTGCGTTTCTTTGACATTTACTGTGATAAATGCCCTGAGGTGCAGCCTCCCCCCTACAATGATGTTATGTGACGTCTGCTTACCTCACGCAGCTTTCATGGCTTCTTAGAGAGGTAGAATCAGATGTCTGATGGTCACATAGGAACAAACCCCTGCAGAAAAGAGTTGCTTTAGACAGTAATTTTACTATTGCCTGTTTTTAACAGCAACCATGGTTTCTCTACACTTGAGTCAGCATCTTCTGAAGAGCAAAACATTCTTAAAACCACAAATTCACATTTGCTCTGACATACTCGCCTTTGCATGCCCAGACTTTAGAGCTGTGGAGATTTCAGAGGTCAAACTGTACCAAAGTAAAGTTAGCAGGCTGGAGACTATTGGCTTGATGATGCAAAGAAGTGAAACCAGCAGTTTTATGCTGTTGTGTGGCTGTTGTATCAGGCTTACATGAACCAGCCTGAAGTGTCAGAGGTCTAATCTCCACCCTCAGGCTTAATCACTAAACCCTGACAGACTTCACTGATGTCAGAGCTGAAGAGCTCCAGTTGGAGTTCATGATGGGCTCAGATGGTATAAAAAGAAGAAACGAGACACCCGCCATGACAGCACACATGGCTTTGAAGCAGCATGTCACCATTAACAAAAAATAAAAATAAAAGAGGGAGGAGAGGTATTCACTCGCTTAGAATGTGTTGTACAGTAAGCAAATGTAGCATATAATCAGTCACAGTTACTGTTTTAGAAGTTAATAATAAAATTCCTACAGGTCAAAATGGCGTCCTTTTGAGTAACAATGTGAAATCACACTTTTAATACCAACCAGTTTTAAGAGATTGTTGAAGAAAATCAAGTTTGACATGTCTAAAAATCATTAAAATAATTCAACAGTTTAAAGATATATTGACCAGGTTAGCTGTTATTATTCAAACAAAATCATAATTCAATTCTTCCTGGTAAAACAAAGGCATTTCAGAAAAACAACTAACATCTAACTCACAATCAGCATTTCTTGTTTTTATTTACAAGTCCTGAACAGAATTCTGGGTATTTAACCAACTAAAATAAAATTGTACAATAATTATTTCAAACATCAAAATAGACCTTGTGGATATCCTGGGCTGAAAGCCCAAATTAAAGGGAAAATGACAACATTTGTCATGGGAAGAACAAAGTGAGAAATCTGAAATGTTGATTTGGGATGAGACCAATGGTATTTTAAAAAGCTTAAAAAGGGGCATCATGAGTAGAAAGACTTGCACCATCATCTCAGTGGAATTAATCATTCATAGTTTATTTCTACTTCTCCTTATTCCTCCTTGTGGCTTAAGTGAACAAGCAGCAAAGAATTACATCATCACTGTGCAGCACTTGCTCAACGGACTGATTGTATCACATTGATTATTGATTACATGAGCCAAATTGCTTTGGAATACCTATATTCCTTTGGCCTGGAAATCTAGACAAACCATTGTGGCAGCAAAATATTCTGCTCACTACCATTCCATGAATATCACGGCTGTTGCCAGTTATGGATCAGTGCCAGAAGATTCTAGATGTGAAGATGAGTCAAACACAGTAAGTTGATAAGTATACATAAATTGTTATATTTGCACTCTTGGGTGTTTTACGGTAGTGAGCACTTACTACACTTATTACGGTAATATGCCTCCAACATTAGAGGGAGTGCTGTTAGCTTGCTTTTATAGTTCTGAACGACTCATTAAAGGATGTGAAATGTCACAATTGACTCATTATTCACTTCATACATACATTTCACTGTAATATTGAGTTGTTGGTAATTTAAAAAGTAGCTTGAGATATTTTTAGAGCTGACAATCTGCTTCTAATTCACCGTTAGCATTGTTAGCTCAACGTTAGCCTCTAGCCTGCTTCACCCAATATTAGAGTGAAACAAAAAGATGCCGTGGCTTCTTAGGGGTACAAGAAATAACTTCTGGGTCGCTCCTGTTTACTGGCTTAGGATCTTGAAACAACTCTGGAGCTTTTTGCTGGCCGGTGTTGAATTACAAATTCCGGCGCTGCAGTGGTAAATCAGCGCAGACTCGGCAACCCCGCGGACTCACAGATTGTAACAATGACTGAGTCCCTCTTTGACCATTTTCAAAGGAGAAAAACTGACAACCCCCAAGCCGGCTGAGAATGAAACATGGGTGGCTCCAGCTGATAGCTTGGGCTTGCTAAAGCTATGGCAAGATTCAGCCAAGCAACGGCATAGCAACCCCAACTCTTGCCCTCCCCACCGACGGAGAAAGGCAACCTCTTACACTCATTAAGCAACTGCTGGGAAAAAAATCCTGGCGCTGCTCCTGAAAGGAAATCTGTTTCAATGTAACCTTCCTTCCAGCATGACATTACATTCTTACATATTGCACCTTTAAATGTTACCCTTAGATCTGGAATATCTCAGTCATCCCTGAGCACCATAATGCAGCCGTTTTGGGTGACATCATTAGAATGACTGTTGCCGTCTTCCTCTTTGCCTCACCCTTCAGATCTACCACTTATTTTTTATGTCTATCACAGACCTCTCTGCCACACTTAGAGCTAACCACTGCAACAAAATGCAATAAAACCTTTTTTCGTACCTCTACCTCACTCACAAGCACCTCGATTTCCACAGACCTGCCGGCTTATGCATTTGGAGAGTATTCATTAAGGTGCTTTGCATAGACCTTTTATGGCAGAAAGTGGGTGAGTAGGAGGCGGGATATGATCACCTTAGCACATTTCTAGTAAGAGTGTGATTTATAAAGCAGGAATTAAAAAGCAGCCATGTGTAAGCAATGTTAGGTTAAACCTTTTCTCTGTATAAGTAAACTTTTTTTGCTGAGTAGAGTTTTACTAAGAGATTCTGTGTAAAGTTTTATAAATGAGGCCCCTGTTCACCTTCTTGAGCTCTACCAGGTAGACTGACTGAAGGAGAAAGGGTCTAGTGTTAGGTGAGCTTTGAAAATAAACAAGCAAAATAATGAATAAATAAATGAATTAGGATATCAGGCACGTTCTGTCTTTTAAATGTATATTTATGAAACTCAAAGCAGTTACATTTCTATGAGCTGAAGATAGAAGCAAATCCTCTGAGTCAGGGATCATCGGAGCCTTGAAGACTGTGTTGAACTATTAATGACAAACCAGCTCATCACACTGATTGTGCTCTAGTGAGCTAACACTATCTGGACAGTCTTAGATGTATGAAACTGAAAACATCCATCTTTACTTTAACAACCTTTTATTATTCACATTTTCCAGTTTCCCTGATATGTTCATTAAAATCTAGAACTGAGTGGACTTGGAGAGGATGAACAACAGATGCACTTGCTGCTGGAGTGTAGAACAGTCGTGAGTCGTCAGAGTTATCAGTGACATGTAGAGCATTCATCACGACTGTGGTTTGATCGTATTCCATGCATGTGTAAAATAACTAATATTTCTCAAGTATTATTGTCCCAAAACAAAGAGCAGCTGCAGGAGTACAACAGTATTCTCCTTAGGTATCAATGTTGCTCCAGTCAGATGTAGTCCGCTGAAGAAAAGTGAAGGACGTACATGTTCTGTTGTTTTTTAACCAACAAACTGCCTGTTCTCCATTTCCTCATCCGTCTGATCATCACCATACTTTTATCTCCTTTCGTTCCTTCTATCGATTCCCTCCCCTCCATCTCTTGAGACGCTCGTCTGTGTAAGCTCCTATATGTTCACACATGACTTCAAAAGCTGAAAACAGATGAGACAGCCACCAGGGGAAGGCACCGAGCAACATATATGGCTTCCTATAGCTTGACTTGAGGCTGTTAGAACTCATGAAGCCATCATCTTTTTTATTCTGGCATAAAAAAATCGTAATTGAATATAAAGAGCTGGTAAAAAGGACATAATGTTATGAACTTAATGACAAAAGAACTAAAAACTAAATAAGTAATGCATATTTTTGCATCTGTGCATCAGTTTTCCTATATTATACATAATTTTCTTCTCTAAAAACCATTTTCCCTCACATTTAGGTCAGATTTTCAAAAACTTCTACAATGACAGCTTTTCTGGGCAAACTTTGACCTGAAAGAGTGGGAAGTAAGAGGGCTGCATTCCACTTCTGCAGCTGTGCATGCTGCTGATTCTTCAGCAGATTAGAACGTGTATGAGATCAGATTTTCCTCTGAGTGGAATGCAGCCTTCACTCATACACCTGTGTTTTTCCTACTCTTTCAAGTCTAACTCTGTCATGACATTTAGTGCATTTATATCATCAAAGTCTCCTCCAGTTTTATTGCTGCACTGATGCTTTCTCTGGCTTTTATGAAAAATCTTATCAGAGAAATGTTGAAAAGTGTCTTTCTGCATCTGCTGATGGGCCAGAATTAAAAATTCTCCAATAAATGGCAACAGGTCTCACTTTGGACACCCCATCTGTGTCCTGATGGAGGTGGGATGGAACGTCAGTGATGGAGAACAAATTGTTCAGTTATCTGTTTTCTGTTTGTCACTGACTCAAACATCTCTGGGTTCTGATTTTCTGGGTCTTGCTAATGAGTTTGTTTAGTTTGCTGACTTCTGTGATGTTGATGCTGCTTCACCAGCAAACTAGAACATAATCACCACACAGACTGATGAAATATCTGCAGCATTTTGAGTTTCAACAAAAAACAGGACAAAATTTAATCAAATCCAACCATGTTTCAAGTTCAAACGTGGGCTTTTTTTTTTTTTACAAGTGCACAACTCAGAAATGTTTGAGTATGTGCCACTGAAATCGAAATTTAATAAACTCTCAAAAGAAATAGATGCCGAAAAATGACTATTGACCTCCAGAAAGTGTTTATGAATTTAATGGGGACATATTATGAATTTTTTTCTTTAGTTATAATAATTATAAGGTCAATTCCAAAAATGTTAATCAAGTTCTTTGCACAAAATCCCTCTCACATGAAGTGATTTCAGCATTTTTATTCTTGACAATTTCCGAACCTTCCAGAATGAGGCGTTTCAGGGCTCTGTCACTTTAAGAAAACAAGCAGGAGTTGGCCACGCCCACTCAGGCTGCTATAAGCTGAGAAGCTCCGATCTCTGAGAGTGGCTCAGAGTAGAACTGTTGATCTTCCAGCAGCAGCTCTCTCTTGCAGGTGCGAGGTGTTTCTATTCTACTTTCCCCATGTGTGATGTCACAAAAGGGGACTTTTTGAAATGGCTTGTTTAAGCCACATAATTCCTAAAACCAAACACTGAAATAAAATGGATGGGCAGGTTTTTATCACGTTTGGAGTGTTTATAGAGGCAGTAGAGACCCACATGGCAACAGAAAATGATGCAAAAGGCGAGTTTTGCATCATATGTCCCTTCATTTTTACGTCAAAATTTCCTCTTTTTTATTTTCATGTAAGCAGCTGTGATGATATTAACTCATGTTCACTCACTCCTTTCCCAAATGTCTTTATTCATTTTGAATCCTTTGTTTAAAAACAAAAACCCATCTTTGTCCAAACGTCTCAGTTTAAAACATTAACATAAATCCTCATATCTCCCCATTAATAACAATCATGCCGTTTGGATTTGCTACACCAATAAAAACAAGTCAAAAATACTTACATAGTTGGCTAATCCACTTTTAGTGCCTTTAATCATCTTCTTTTATTTCTGAAACAAAGGCATGGTGAGTTTAAAGGTGTTAATTATTGTTCGTTTTTAGAGAGGCAGCTGTCTCCTCCTTTCTAGACAACAGAGCGTCTAGGGCGTCTAAATGCATCCACAAGCTTGGACTGATGGCTAAAGGAAAGTTCAGAAGTTCACGCTGTAGTAAAAGTCATGTTTTTGTGTATGATATAAGCAGAGAGACAGATTACTGACTTGAAATAGGCAGTGAACCTGAGACACAGATTAGAGCGTAAGGCTGAGAATACAGACTCTAATAGAGATAAGACTCAACCACTTTTGATCACTGACAGGATTTTTTTATCAATGCAATTTCAGTGCTTTAATTTTTGAACATAAAACAACCTTTGCACTTAAAACCAATACATATCTGTTTTGTTACTGACAGACTGGGTAAAAATCAAGCTGTCTTTCCTTTAATCCAATTAAACATCATAGGTTTACATTTACGCATTGCTGTAAAACATGAAAGAAGAAAAGTACAGTTTATAAATTAAAGGTCAACTTTACTCATATTTTAATACATTTGCAGTCGTCTCTAGTAGGAATGAATGCCTTCTAAGTTGTTCTCTGGGGAATAAAAGCTCCGGCGCGCCTGTTTGAGGATGAATAATTCAGCTGGAGGAGAAAGTGGCAGAACACGGCAGGATTTGGAGTCTTATTTCCTGATATTTGGACATCTCGCCTCTGATTGGCTAACAGCAACACGACTCTGCCACTGACTCTGTTTGCTCTGCAACTTTGATGTTTTATCTCCACAAACAACACAAGCCTGAAGGAGTTCTGCTGTGTGGTGGAGTTGCTAATGCTAACATTTAGCTTCTAGTCGAGACGTTCTCTGCTGTTTCCTGGACGCTAAACCAACAACAGCCTTCCCCGTCGTGAGTCAAGGTGGGTGAGTCCATGAATGTTAAATGACGTCTATTTTCTATCAGAAGCTAATGCAGGAGATAGGTGTAGGAGACTATTTTCATGTCCAGCCTGCATGAAAAACTCAGCGTGACCCATTATAATCAGAAATAATCATTAAAAATGGTTTGTTGAAAATGTTAATGTTAAAAATGAAAGTTGACTTTAAAGAAAACATTTTAAACACATTTTAAAAGCTGCAGCAAAAATGGGATGAAGTTAGAGTACTAACATGTGTTTGTCTCACAGAAAGAAAACACATGAGTAGAAGATGAAAATTCAGAAAGAAAAGTGTGTGTGTGTGTGTCTGCCCCTTGATCTGCAAACTGAAGCTGGATTCACACCTGCTGAGGATTTTTCTCCCAGACACTCAGAAATCTGTCACTGCCAGTCAGACAGCCCCCCAGCTCCTTTTCTTCAACTTCCTCATTAATTTATATCTCTCCTCCACGTGTGATTTCAGGAAGCAGGTTTCTTTCCCACATAGATGTTGTGTTTTCGTCTCCTATTTTTTCTCTCTTACGCTTTTTGACTTTTCTCTCGTTATCTCCTCCCTTTTCTCAGTCTCACCTCTTCCTCCTGATATTCTGATGTTAGCAGTGTCACCATGAAATCTAATGAAGAAAAACAGAGACCTGCACTATTGTCTTTGTCCAAATCAACCCACCTGCAACCACCCCTGCCTGTATAAATGCTCCCCAGTTTCATCAACTCACCGTTCCTGGTTTGCCTTTGGTGTCATGTTTGGTTGCTGTAGGGCCCAAGAGCAGCTGATGACTCCAGGAGACAACTTGGAAATATTTAATAAAATGAAGAATTAAAGTCATGGAGACAGGCACAAAGACAAGACATGGTGATCATGGATGAGCCCAGGATGAGAAGCGGTAAACAACAGAAAACCAGACAATCTGACAAGTAATGCATTACCTAAAGGAACTGAGAAATGATTACAAAACAGGGACAGGTGAGATAATTACTGATTAAAACAGGTGTGCATGATCAATGACTGAGGCAGCTGAGGGAAGGTGAAGAACAAACTTAACAGACTCAAGAGAAACCAAAAGACAAGGAAAAGAATACTAAAGAAACACAACGGGACTAGAAAGATGACTAAATCGACTGACACAAAAAAAACATGGCACAAAGTGAACAAAGAAATCATCTCCAGTCTAAACACCCACATATCATGACAGTTGGCTCTTTCATGCTCAGTGTTTAAGTTTATAAGTTTGGTTTTGGAGCTTCGTCAGCTTTTACTAAAAATCTTGCTCTAAGTGAGAATGGTGGCTCTTTTGGTTCCAAATGGCTATTTTAGTGCTGCTCGTGTGTCATCTAAGAATGAACCATGTCCAGTCTGACATCTGTAGTTGGTGTGTGTGTGTGCGTGTGTGTGTGTGTGTGTGTGTGTGTGTTCCAAGCCATTACAGGGGGGTGACCAAAATGGGCCATTTGCAGGCCTTGAGGTGTTTTTGTACAGTCAATGATTGCAAAACGGTTGGTTTGTTCATCTATCACAGCCTGTTGATGCAAATGAAAACTTTTTTAAATGCTTTAAAGTGACTGTGTGTATTTCCCCTGACGATAGGAGGCAGTTTGTACCTAAATCATCGCAAGCAAAAAACCCTGGGAGTGCAACCGCCATCAAAATGACAATCATATCAGACTCCCTTTCATCACTGGCAGCAAGTGCAGAGGTAAATGTGTAAAACAACAACGTTTATGAATGGTGAAAGTTTTGTAACCGTTTGTTACAAATCTGTAAATGCATTTTGTCCTCACAGGCTCCCGTAGAAGGAAACATGGTATCCAATATGGTGTTGCCCAGAGACTCAGACCCGCTCCCATGTACATTAGACCACATTTTCATGGTTATATGTTATGAAGCCGCCAATATTTTCCAACAACTGGACATCATTGTATTCATTCCTTTTTCCACAACATTTCAGTGGATATTTCCAGAGATTAACGGTAAAAACTACACATTGTCTCTTTAAGATTTATAATACCAAACAAAACTGCAATACCACTTTTAACTTAGAAGAACAGTACAATTGTAATTGTCTTTGATTTACCAAAGTGTTTTACTTCTCGTAGCATACCGAAAACCAATACCTTGTTGAAATATAATGACTGCTCCAAAACTATTGAAGATGTTTATTGCATGTAATCACAATAAAATCTTTTTTTCTTTAATAAAAAAGATAATCTAATTTTTGTGGCCCTCAATTACTTTCTTTGATGATTTTAAAGTTTAAACTCCATTTGATCCCACCATGAGAGCGGTGGTAAAACCTGTTGGGAGTCTACTGCTCTTTCCTTTTATAACCTAAAGCTATAATTCTTCTACCTTATCACACTTGAACAAGCACAAGCTACAACACAGAGCTCGTTGTTATTTTACACTTCGTTTTCTGCTTTTTGGGTCTGCGTAAACACACACAACCCTGACATGATCAAAGGAGTGCGAGTCAGACCCGCACCATGCCAAACCCTTTAACAACCATCTGAACAATGAGGTCAAGTGTGGGTGGTATTTCTGTCACGCTGACAAACATTCTTAGACTTTGTTTGTGCTCTGGAGAGCAAAGATACCTTTGGGGGGTTAATGTTTTACCTACAATCAGCAAAAATGTATCACTGAACAAATTTAAATGTAATAGTTATGTTTCATGTCCATCAGACATGAGCTGTGGTTTGTTTTTTGGAGTAGAAACTGAAGATTGAATGAACTTTAATACAACATGGGTTCCATCCATCCATCCATCCATCCATCCATCCATCCATCCAAAGTCGGGTCGTGGGGTCAGCAGCTTAAGTAAAGAGGCCCAGACCTCCCTCTCCCCAGCCACTTGGGCCAGCTCCTTTGGGGGAATCCCAAGGCGTTCCCTGGCCAGCTGAGAAACATGGTCCCTCCAGCGTATCCTGGGTCTTCCTTTGGGTCTCCTCCTGGTTGGATGTGCCTAGAAACCCTCACCAGGGAGGCATCCAGGAGGCATCCTGACTAGATGCCCGAGCCAGCTGGTTCCTCTCGATGTGGAGGAACAGCGGATCTACTCCGAGCTCCTCCCTGATGACCAAGCTTCTCACCCTATCTCTAAGGGAGAGCCCAGACACCCTGCAGAGAAAACTTGTTTTGGTTACTTGTATCTGCGATCCCGTTCTTAAGCTTGTGACCATAGATGAGGGTAGAAACGTAGATTGACTGGTAAATTGAGAGCTTCACCTTCAGTCTCAGCTCTCTCTTCACCACGACAGATCGCTACAACGCCCGCATCACTGCAGACATCACTGCATCGATGTCGCGCTCCATCTTTCCCTCACTCGTGAACAAATTGGGCTAAAAATGTAAAACTATTTTTGTGACTTCTCTGTAGAGTTAAATTTCAGTCTCATCATACATAAGTAATCAGTGATTGTATTTCATTGATCTTCAGCCTAAAGGAATGGGGTAACACAGGGGACAGGGTGCATCACAGACTCAAATCAATGCTCTCACACTAATTGGATTGGGAGCCACTAGAAGGCTGAGCTTCCCTCCGAGAGGTGAGGTCACCAATTCAGAGAGAAACTACAAAAAACTGGTCTAAGATGAGCACGGAAACCAGATCCTGCACTTTAAACTGACGCTGGCATCAGAAGAGGGCGACTGACTCCATAAAGAAGAGATTTATTATGAGTCACCGTAAAATAAATCCACTGGTATCAATCCCTCATCTATTACTGGTTGGCTCATTCCACAGTGAGATCAACACATGTTGAGATCAATTAATTGATAATCCATTCAGCTTTGTGCACCACTTTGGTCGGAACATGTGCTGCAATGCAAAACATCCCAGAAGAATCATTAAACACACAAAATACCAATTAAAGAGGGAAACATTTTAAAATGCAACAGAACTACCAACATAACATAGATTATCCAGTAATACTTTACAATAAGAGTCACTTTATTAACGTTATTTCGTGCATTATTAAGCATTAATAAAGATAAGATCCCTTTATTAATGTCCCTGTTATTGTTAGCTATTAAGTGTCCTTAAGGTTAGGACAAAGGGCCCGGGGGGGGTCTGCTTAGTAATGCTGTCATGAACTGGTGGCTGAGGGCTGAGGTGAGGATCCAAACGCAGGTGAACAGTAAAAGGCAGGTGAGGAGGTTTTAAAGGGGTTTAATGTAGAAGACTGACACAGACACAACATAAGCAATGAACCGACACTGAACAGAACAGAGAGCGGACGAGTCTCTGCTGCAGACGGACGAGTCTCTGCTGCGGGCTGCGGGCAGGCAGGCGGATGAGTCTCTGGCGATGGATGGAGCCCGGCGGCCTGGGTCTCTGGCGATGGATGGAGCCCGGCGGCCTGGGTCTCTGGCGATGGATGGAGCCCGGCGGCCTGGGTCTCTGGCGATGGATGGAGCCCGGCGGCCTGGGTCTCTGGCGATGGATGGAGCCCGGCGGCCTGGGTCTCTGGCGAAGACTGGAATGCCAGGGTGGACAGCGTCTTACTCTGGAACTCCAGGAATTTGACGAGGGCTTGGAGCCGCATCACCTCCTCACGCAGTTGAGCCGCATCCACCGGTTCATCTGCTGACCCAGTCTCCCTGTCCGAGACCGGTGGGGCTCCAGACAGCGCCGACTGGTATCCGGACTGGACCCCCGGGGCCACCTGGAAGAGGGTGGTGAGTGTCCCCACCTGGAACTGCAGGAGACTGACGAGGGGGCGGAGTCTGTCCAACTTAGCCCGCAGGCGAGCAACCTCTGCTGGGTCCTCTGCTGGTTCGGTCCAACTGCCTGGAACCGGCTGGGGGAGCTTGGGCAGAGTCTCCAAGGACGACTGCCACTCCATGCCGGGTTGCAGAGCCGGGGCCTCTTGGATAGGCGGCACAGCTCTGAACGCCCGGCGCCGTCGCCTGGATCCCCTCGCCGTCTCCCGTGATGAGGAGGAGGGTGCTGGAGGGGAGAAACCAGGCCGGTTACGCAGTCCCATCTGCGAGTCGGAGAGGACGTCTGGGGGGGCAGCGCCACGCCAGCAGCGATGTTCAGGAAGCGGCGGTGGAGCCTGGCTCTGCTCCCAGCGGCGTGGACCAACCCCAGGGGAACACATCGCCAGTCTGGAGCCCGTGAAGCAGGATAGCTCCTGCAGCTCCTCCCAGCCGCACCCTCCAAACGGACCCAGGATGGCAGGCTGGAAGGCTGGAGTGGAGGTTCGGCGGCGCGGACGTCTGCGGCGCCGTGGTGGAGGTGGAGAGGAGTCTGGAGAGGAGTCCGGAGAGGAGTCTGGCCATCCCAACAACTCTGAACAGGAAAAATAAAACTCACCGCTGGATCCTTTCTTAGGTCGGTTCATTCTGTCATGAACTGGTGGCTGAGGGCTGAGGTGAGGATCCAAACGCAGGTGAGCAGGTAAAAGGCAGGTGAGGAGGTTTTAAAGGGGTTTTAATGTAGAAGACTGACACAGACACAACATAAGCAATGAACCGACACTGAACAGAACACAGACAGGGCTTAAATACAGGAGGATCTGGGGAGCTGGGTGATTAGGAGAACGAGAGGCAGGTGGGACCAATTAACTAGAACTGAAGCAGGGGAAACGAAACACTGGTGAGCAGGGAGCTGGAAAACAGGAGGGCAGAAAGGGCAGATCCTGACAAATGCATTACTTAATATTAACATTAATATTAAGCCGTTGTTAATACTTTATTTAATAGTTTATTAAATCTTAATAATGCACTAAGTAACGTTAATAAAGGGACCCTTATTGATCATCCTTTGAATGTTATAGTTCAGTTTAATAAAAATGAAATGTTCTCGTTGTCATGTCATGTATCAGCTTTAACACCAGTAAGGGTTTCTGTGGATGAATATTTAAGATCTGACCTGTTATGGATAACACTTTAAACAACATCAGCTTGGAGAAATGGAGTTTACAGGGGCTGCTCACAAAGTGAATCACTGCCTTTAAAAAAACACAATCTGTCACATTTTATAGAAGTTTACATTATTATTTACATAGACGTCCATAATTCTGTTCAGCAGAAATGACTGAAATACCTGAAAATAGCACTTTTGGACAGTTTCACATTTCTGCCAGTCTTGTAAAATCAGCGTCAAGGTTTAAAACAGTCGATATCTTTGTGTGTTGAACTGGCAAACTTTGAGCTGGTATAAATGCTTTCTCTTATGAAGACAGATCTTTGTGTTGCTGCAGAGGGAAATGACCTTTTTTGATAAAACGCTAA
>SSNS01000021.1:1803381-1860214 GCA_006937985.1 Aphyosemion australe | reverse complement strand
CATGATATGCAAACAGCTCACCTCTGATTGGCTATCAGCAACATGACTCTTCCGCTGCCTTCGTTAACAAAACTCAGAATGCTGTAAAACTGTCAAACTCTATTTTCTTGGGTAAAAATTACAACGTTGAGGTATACCTCCACAAATAACACAGGCCCAAACGTCTCCCGCCATGTTGTTGTGTTGCTAAAGGTTAGCTTCTACTAGCTGAGATTAGGTCACAGGCCAAGGTGAGTGAAGCCATGAACACTAATATCCTCTGTGATGTAGACGGGACGGCCTTTTTCTGACCTGATGGTTTTCCCATCAGTTTTCTGTCTGTGGCTTATGCAGGCAATGGGGATTAAAGAAGATTTTCACCTTCAGCATGTATGTGACTGTTCGTATTTAAAGAAGTGTTACAACGGTTTCTCAGTGAACAAGACCTCTAATAATAGTTTTAAAACGTAATATTTAACGTGTTTGCATTAAAGTCTGTTAGGGTTGTTGCCAGTATTTAGACAGTGAATACCTCCTATCCTAGTTTTAGTTTCATTGTACTTTTATTGCACACCCATAATGTTCTTCATTCATCCTGGAAATACACAATCACACTTTCACAGTTCCCATAACTGCTGGTTTTCTTTTCACAAATGAAACATTTCTAGCCCAATTTTCAGCTTTTGGAAAATAATAAGTTCTTTTACCTTGTTCCACTTTGAGTTACTGACCTGGTCTCCATGCACGGCTTAAATCAGAGGTAACACTGTCCAGAAAGCAGCAGCAAGTCTCCCAACAAACCAATATCATATTCTGGACCTTTACAATGAGCTCAAACTGGCTGCTGGCTCTTAGATTTATGATTTCTCACATTACTTTTATGATAAATCATGCTATGCTGGGGACTCAGATCATATTTCTGAATTACTGTCTCTCTGCTGGCCATGTTCATTGCTTGTGGTTGGACAGTAAAATGTGCTTTGTATTCAGGACACCTTGACACTGGAACAGCCAGAGGAATAACATCTGGAAAGTCTTCTGCAGTTTTTTTTAATAATGTTTCCCTGATACACATTAGTTAGTAGTACGTGTATTATTACTGGTATAACTGGTATAAAAAATAATATTTCTATAAGAAAAGAGAAAACTTCCATCTGCTTATTGGACAAAGATATAAATCCAAGAGAAAAGAGTCAGGAAGCTGTCTGTGAGGTTGGCAGAGACCTTCTGATAAATGATGATCCTTCTGGAAATGTCAAAGGATCCCTGTCTCTCACTAACACACACACACACACACACACACACACACACACACACACACACACACACACACACACACACACACACACACACACACACACACACACACACTTTTCATCTTCTCAGCGACACAATGCATTCCCCATCCTCTCACCTTAACCTTTACCATCATGAGCTGAGCCTCAGCTCTCAGACTGCTATAAGCCATCTGGACCAGACTCCCTCAGATCTATTAAAGTTTGAAAATAAAGGTTTGAGAATATTTGCTTAAAGGGAGATTCCAGCACCGCCGTTCTTTCCAGATATTAAAATTCATTCTTCCAAAATCTGACTGTCATGTTTCATCTAGTTCTCCTCCTCGTGTGTCCTTCACCCTTGACCCCTGTGTTCTCTTAGATGGGTCCCATGTATATTCATTCTTTCAGCCAACACATTCATCCCCAGCCGTAGGCACCTTTAGCCACTCCTTTGTCCCAGTCCTTCATTTTCCCTTTTTCATATATTTCCTATTTGGTTCATGTTTTATCCCCGTTGATGGTTTAGTTTATTTCCCCGGCCTCCTAGGTCAGTTAGTTATATTTTCTATTGTGTTCTGTTTCCCATAGTTCAGATTCATGTTTTTTTTGGTCTCCAGGCCACGGCTTAAATAAACACTTTTACTTTTGAACCAAACCTGGCTGCCTCTGGATTTACCTGCATTTTGGGTCCTGTTTCATCCACCATTTCATGACAATGCATTTGTTCAGGTTTTCTGATGTGATAAAACTGACTGTTGTACACAAGTTCAGTGTTTCTAAAGCATCAAGTGTCTAAAGTGAGGAAAAACAATATAGCATCTTACAGAACCGTTTCCTGTTTCACAGGGAGGGGTGGAGCTTAAGTAAGCAGGTAAGTAAAGATTATTTCAACACCTTTTACAGATAAGAGTCATAAAGTTCTGCACAGACGGCATGAATTAAAACGATTGAAATGATTAAAAAGATAAAAAATAATAATTTAAATTTGAATAAAAAGTCCTCAGCTGCTTTTGAAGAAATCCAATTTTTCAATAAAACATAAAACTAAAAGTTCATTCTGCAGTCAAGGAGCAACAGATGGATCCAGTCCAGTTTTACATCTGATCTTTTGATCTGCTTGGAGAGTTTGGTTTGAGACCCTGTGGGACTGAGTTGGAACATGTTTCTTTAACAATCCAGGAACATGAAGAGGAGCTTGAGTCCTGAAAGTTAAAGTCAGAGTTTGCACCAGTTAGGAGTGTTGCTGCAGAGTTCTGGCCATCAAGCATTTTTCTGCTAAAATGTGAAATGTGCTTTCCAATAATATAGACAAGAGAGAAAAACTGCATGAATCTCATGTTCATTCTCAGTTTTGAAATATCACTTAGGGTTGACTTGGTGACAGAATTTAAACGACCAACTTGTTTGACTGACCAGAGGAACCATGTTGTCTTGGGCAAAGATCAGACATTCAGTCTTTTGAACAAAGCAGGGTGTTTTGTTTTGTCTTCACAGATCAGGCTCAAATTGAGTGTGCCTGGTTTCTATTTGTGTCAATGTGCAAAAGTCTCATTTTTCTCAAAATATCTGACAAGCTAAAATTGTTTCTCCATTATTCTTCGTAGCCAAAAGTGCCAGTAATTTCACCATTTTGAGGCTTTTAGCCCTCACAGCTGACTCTGACACGGCTTTAGCTTGTGGTGCTCGGGCAATACTCAACAAAAGCTCCATTTCGCCTCAGCTCTTTGTGGAGGACTTCAGGTTTTTTGTTTTGATCAAACAAATGGTTCTTTTCACAGCTTTGATTGGATGCCATTGTAAGGCAGAATGGTGTCTTGTTTTGCAAATGACACTTCATTCATACCTTGAGGAGGTGGCGCACTGGAGCTCTCGTTTATCTCAGTTTCACCAAACAGCACAATGCCACAGATGTCGCAACCTTTGAGGGAGCGTGCAATTGGCATGCTGACTGCAGGAATGTCTACCAGAGTTGTTGCCCGTGAAATGAATGTTCATTTCTCTACCATAAGCCGTCTCCAAAGGCGTTTCAGAGAATTTGGCAGTACATCCAACCGGCCTCACAACCCCAGACCACATGTGACCACACCAGCCCAGGACCTTCACATCCAGCATGTTCACTTCCAGGATCGCCTGAGACCAGCCACCTGGACAGCTGCCGCAACAATCGGTTTGCATAACCAAAGAATTTCTGCACAAACTGTCAGGGAAGCTCATCTGCATGCTCGTTGTCTTAATCGTGGTCTGGACCTGACTGCAGTTCGTCATCGTAACCGACGTGCGTGGGCAAACACTCACATTCGATGGCGTTTGGCATGTTGGAGAGGCGTTCTGTTCACAGATGAGTCCTGGTTTTCACTGTTTAGGGCAGATGGCAGACCGCATGTGTGGCGTCGTGTGGGTGAGCGGTTTGCTGATGTCAACGTTGTGGAACGAGTGGCCCATGGTGGCGGTGGGGTACTGGTATGGGCAGGTGTATGTTATGGTCAACAAACACAGGTGCATTTTATTGATGGCATTTTGAATGCACAGAGGTACCGTGACGAGATCCTGAGGTTATTCATCAGCGACCATCACCTCATGTTGCAGCATGATAACACACGGCCCCATATTGCAAGGATCTGTACACAATTCCTGGAAGCTGAAAACATCCCAGTTCTTGCACGGCCAGCATACTCACCAGACTTGTCACCCATTGAGCATGTTTGGGATGCTCTGGATCGGCATATACGACAGTGTGTTCCAGTTCCTGCCAATATTCAGCAACTTCTCAGAGCTATTGAAGAGGAGTGGACCAACATTCCACAGGCCACAATCAACAACCTGATCAACTCTATGCGACGGAGATGCGTTGCCCTGCGTGAGGCAAATGGTGGCCACACCAGATACTGACTGGTTGTCTGCCCCACCACCCCCATAAAGCAAAACCGTGCACATTTCAGGGTGGCCTTTTATTGTGGGCAGTCTAAGGCACACCTGGACATTATTCATGCTGTCTAATCAGCACCTTGATATGCCACACCTGTGAGGTGGGATGGATTATCTTGGTAAAGGAAAAGTGCTCACTAACACACATGTAGACAGATTTCACAACAATATGTGAGAGTCATGGGTGCTTTGTGCATGTGGACAAAGTTTCAGATGTTTGAGTTCAGCCCATGAAAAATGGGAGCAAAAATAATATTTTTGTTCAGTGTATGATCGTTCCCCGTTTTTATTCAACTTTCTCTTAATGTTTTATGATTGTTTTTATTTTTTATCTTTCTTTTAATGTTCCACTACACTGTATTTGTTCTTGTGTGTTTTGTGGTTGTGTTCAGCACCTTGGTCTGCTGATAAGATTGTAGAAGATGCTTTATAAATAAATAAGTAAAATAACTAAGAATGAACCTAAACACTGATTTTTGGAAGTAGTGTAGCTCTCACTTCCTCTCATTTAGGCGAGGATGGCTTCAGAATGCACATTAAATCACATTTTTTATAGTGATATAGTGCTTTAAATCAGACAAACCAATTCATTAGGTAGTAAATAATTGGTTTGTATAAACTGAAGTTTTATTTCTAGTCCTTTTCATTATTTCGTTGACTGTAACTGACATGTCAGCCACTTAGAGCACATATGAGTCCCTTTAATTTGTTCAAGAAGGCTCTGAACTTAACTGAGTAGAATAAAAAATCCTCAAAAATATGATGATGTTTGAAAAAGTTAAACATTAATACCTTACATTATTAGAACCTTGAAATATATTTTTGACATTAATATTTTCCTATATTGTATTATAAACATATTGTCCATAATGAGTAAAAAATGCAAAAGAGAATAAAAACGTGCACTGCCCTTTTGTTTATTAGTGTGGACATGAAAGAATAAGAAGGCGACACACATTTTTAGTTTTAGGTGAAAAAAAGGACAATGAAGAAGTTTTATTATATTTAATGTGACATTTGGTCTTCATGATGGCGTAAAACTGAATATTTTTCCTCATGAATCTTATTTGTCACTCATCTTCTGGCTCAAAATTATGTTTAGTTATTTTTGGCGCTGTGAAGTGAATCACTGATGGAGTGTGAAGCAGGAGACTAACAAGACAGCCAGCAGCTTGTCTCTGAGTGTGTGTGTGTGTTGTGATTATGCTCACTCAGACTGGGTTGCAAAGCCTGATTTTCTAATGCAAAATATATATTTTGTCGTTCAGTTTGAGCCTTTGACTTGTTGCATTTACATTAACGTATAAATTATTTATGATTCATGCAGTCTTCACACGTTTTTTTTTAAATGTAGCATTTTTACCTCATTTTTCTTTCAGTTTTCACTGCAGACGGTTTTTTCCTCCGTCTTTTGGTTGAATTGATTCTGTTTTCATTGTTTGCTGTTGCAGGCTGGCCTATCAGTCACCGGGTACTCTCTGGGATTTCTCTTGTAAGGCTGTCTTGTCGCAGTGCAATAAACAGTAATTGATATAAAGGAGCGGGTTAGGGAGAATCGGGCTCTCTATTACTCAATAATACAGACTGCGGCTTGTTTTGGCTGTTAGATAACACGCGCTAATATTCCTCAAGAGAGTGAGAAAGAGTTGAGGAGATTGCAAAAATATGAGATGCAACTTAGAGGGAGACAACAGGAAGTGTACGTGGGCGTAATACAAAAGGAAATTCCCTCAATACAGACAAAAACAAAACCCAATCTCACTAACATATAGAGATGTAATGTAGAAAACAAGCTCGGGCATTCCTCTATAAATAAAATATTGTTGTGTTTTACTTCTGCAACAGGCAGTGATGGGAAAACTGAGGAGAAATAAAAATGAAAAGAACATATATGTGGAAATTGAGACACTTCTGTTGGAAACATGGGCTCGGGAGAACAAAGGGAGTGGTGGAGAGAAGAGATGGAGAGTGAAAGGAGATGAAAGAGGAAGCATCAGATGAAGAGAAGTGAAGGATCCACAAACACCTGAGGCCCTGATCTGCCTGCATGATGGTAGATTTCTGCTGCTGTTCAGACATATCTCAGATAATTGTGTCTGTGACGACATCTGAAACATAAAACAGGCTGTGTCAGATCAGGAATAATTAATCACACTCCTGATCAAATGTGTAAACAGTAGAATGTAACTGAGAACTAGTAAGTGTAATTATGGCCCTTATAAATAATAAAATTAGCTCCTACTAAAGAAGAGGGTTACTGTGGAGTAGTGATGATTAGTCTGTGTTTTACCCACCACAGGTAGCAGTCAGGAGACACAATTCCACTGTAGGAGTTCTGGGAACTTTCTGGAATTGGGAAAGTATCAGGGAAAATACACTGGCTCTGTCTTTTTAGCCGTTGTGTTTCCATACAAATAAGCTAAAACAATTATACTTGCTTTTTAACCTTGTGTTGGCGCAGGCAGCAGGCTGCGTTACTTACTGCTGCATGGCACTGCACTGCATGTAGTACTGGGGAATTCCACTAGGGGGCACAGTAGAGTTCTCAGATCGGACAGAGTGCCAGGTGTGTAGGGTACAACCAAAACAAACATGGTGTCAATAGAAGAGTTCAGTAACTGGTAAATTTTGAGATCATGGCAGAACAAAAATTACGTTTTAAATCAACGCAGGGTACGAGAGGCAGCCATGTTAAACACGTGTGCGCATTGTTAAAAGGCAAGTATATTCCGGCCCTAAGATGTCAGGATATCGCCACCAGCAGCGTGGACAGAAACTGCTTTAAAGCCGGGCCTTGTAAAAATAGGGGGGGCCACATAAATGTAATTGAAAATAAGTTTATTTGTAAATTCCACTTTTGCTTCAACCTATATGTCTATATGTACTGTATATATCAGGAAAAACTGTTGATTTAAATTTTATTCAGTTTCATTTTATTTTATGACAACCTGAAATGACACCCCTCATTTGGTACACAGTGGGTGGGCCCTGGCCCACCTAGGCCCACCCATAGCCATGCCCCTGCTATGGACATTAGTAACATTAAAAAAGAACTATTCGGTCAAACCACACCTAACTTCATCCATTTGGGATAGGGGGAACTGTGTGACGTAAAAAGTGGCGTTCAATGATCAGAAGAAGCAGCGTTTTTTAGGACGTTCTATAGGAGACCACAAACTGCCGTAAAGAGTTACAACCAATCAGGATGAGTTAACATCAAGTCCCGCCCAGCGACTGTACCTGGCCTTTCTGAGTACATACTCCAGTTCAGGTACAAAGATGGTAAAATGGCCTTGAGAGCTGATCTCTCGGGCCAGGTGAAATGGAGACAGGTGAATGCCACGAAGGTCCCATCAAATTACACTGAACTTCCGATAGTGGCAAGGGGCCAAGCATGAGGTCAGTAAGGACAATCAGGGAAATTTGACAAAAAAGGAAACCTCATAATTTAAATTTAAATAAAAAAATCTAGAAAATGTTTTTTATCTACTGCAGTTAGCACACTGCACCGTATCTGTCACTTTAACACAAAAGGGTTTTATCCCAACTCCTCCCATAAAAAAACTGTAGAAACTGGATGTATTATTTTATACATAAATGTTTATTCTCATCTAAACATGGTGAAATCACTTCTGCATAATCCCTTTATTCTGGTGATCTACATTAACTTTAATATCAGATACTAAACTTTGTAGGTTTTATGGATAATTTAATCCAGGTTTTCATCTGGTTACGCCCAGAAAAAAGAATCCCCTTCAATTTTTATGTTTTTATAGAATATTCAAGAATGAGTTGAAAACACGATGAAAGTGTATAAGCTCCCAGATGTCGGATAACTAATGAATGTCTCCGTTTAATGCTCAGCCTAACTCATTCTGAACATAAATCATAATTAATTTCAGCAGATTTAATCCCAGTGAAGAGAGGTCCCACGTGGCGATGAAGACGAAGCGGATGATGTAATTGCTGAGCGCCTCGTGGCTCTGAGGAAAGCTGCTCCGTCAGCACAAAGGATGCTCAGACCTTCACCTTTCCACCCCGTTCTCTGAAACACAAATCTGCTCCACCTCAGACAAAGCTTCCTGTGCGTCAGTGAGAAACACCGCGGTTACGTTTTTATATTATTAGAGGCTCCAGAGCTCTGGCTCAGACCGGCATCGAGCCTCTCAGACTCAGTGTTATGACTCTTCCTCACATCCTGCTGTGATTTCCATAATTCTGAATGTCAGTGAAGGCCTCGCTGAACCTGAATCGGAGGAAAACAGCAGTGATCCTTTTAAAATTGCTTTAGCTCAAGCTGCCCTGTCCCTCGTGTCGTTATGAATTCTTGTAAAGAAGAACGCATTAAAGCCTCTATATGGGAAGTTGGTGCTTCCTGTTAAACTTAATGTACCTAAATGATCTTAAACCTGTTATATTCACTTGGCTGCCTTTAAGAGCTCTTATTCGGTGTGGGGATTCATCTTCTCTTCTTCTTAGTGAACTTAATGCCCGTTTTTTCTGTGCTCCAGTCATGAGTGCTTTTTAAAAATAAAACCAAAATTTAGACTTTTATTTGCCGAATATTTACTGTGTGGGGCATCTTCTTCCTGCCCTGGATGTAAATTTACCTGGAGGTCAAACCCACAGACCTGAATGGTCTTTATTTATTTATTTTTGCATTTTTCTGAGCAGCCAAACAGAAGAGTGGTGTTATTGTGGAGTCAGTGGGTCTCAGTAGAGGTAAATCTAAATTTATGGATGTACTGCTGCTGTAGAGACAGGTACCCTCTCTGAACCTCAGAGGTGTTATTTTTGCATTTTGGTCAAACTAACCCTTAAAAGACTCATCTCAGAGTCAGGACAGAAGCCTTTTGTGGCTAAGTAAATATCTGTGTGCACATTTAGATCATAAATTGCAGCTTTTAAGGTTGATTTGCTTTCTTTTCTCCTTTTTTCTACCTATTTTTGCGCCGTGATAAAACCAGAATCAGTATTGACGTGGTTTAATTGCTGAAAAAAAACAGCTTCTAACGACCCTGCTGAAACTGTCAGAGGAATAACAACCTAAACATGTTTGTTTATGTTTATATGGTTTGGTTTGTAATACTCTTTAGGAAATGTTTGAACTAAGTTGATTCATTATTTTACTTCTACTCAAGTTAAAGTTTTTCTCCATATTTTTTTTATTTAATAACATTAATGAACAATAACATCTATAATTTTTTTTAAATGACTTTAAGTGAAAAAGTATTTGGGAAGGAAAAATCATGAGTGTCTTCTTGTTTTAGATTTAGATTTATTCTCATTGATGAATTTATATCATTACTTTTTATTTTTTGTATTTTCACATTTTTTAGGGAACAAACCAGATTTGTTTTGTTTTTTTGCACCACATTGTGATTTTTAGAAGTTTAGGGTTAAACTTTAGGCAGTCATTGGGGAGTGATAAAATACAATATTAAAGGGATACTATGCAGATTTGGCTTGCTTTTAGCACCCCCTAGTGTCATTTTAGTAGAACCAAAAGTGAAACTTATCTCCTCGCTGTGCGTTCGTCTTTTTAACACCTTAATCTAACTGCTGAAATGTCTCCTCAGCCTTCATTAGTGTTTACAGGAGCGGTTCATCACTAAATCAAACAAATCAGCTGTGTTCATGATCTAAAACATGCAGGAAACATGCTGGAAGCAGACTGCAGCACCAGGCATGTCAGCTCCACTTGGCTCAAGACAATTATTTAAAAATATGAAAAATTTGCATAGTATGGCTTTAAAATAAAAATGAAATAAAATAAACAACAATAAAGTAAAACAAAGAAGCTAAAAGTGTATTTATTTAAAATATATTTCTACCATTCAAAAATAATCTGAAACTTTATCTCAGGACATCAGGAAAAATCAGCTTCTCCTGACTGACAAAATAACTGAAAAACAAATACTCTAATTGTTGCTAATGTGATGTTTGTTGCAACAGAACCACAGCAGAGCATTAAGGCCAGACCATAAATAAAAAAGCTGCTTCACAGTAGAATCTGAATATATTCCTGCATCAAAATTGACATTAAATGCTTTAAAACCTAAAATATGAATGACAACAACAAGTCTCTAGTTTTTACACCTGAGCATTTAATTGGCTAATGTTAACATCACAATTTTTAATAATTAGTTTAATCTTTTGATAACAATAAAATTAACAATAAAACAGAAATAAAGAAATAAAATCGACTCTCTCTACCTGTAGATTCTCCACCAGAGGGCAGCAGACATGCGTGGGACTGGAAATGGCAGGTTTGTGATGAAGGTACTAATCCTGATATAATCCATCTGGAAGCTCTAAAAATAGAGGTGGTTTAATATGAATTTGTGGCAATGGGACCTCTAAAGATAAAAAAAAATCATCTTTTTACAAAAACAGACACACTCAAACACAATCACAATGAGGTAGATGAATCAAAAGCAGATTTAAAAGAACATGTTTTAGCAAGCTCTTACAAGAAACCAAAGAGCTCACAGATCTCTGGTCTTTTTTATTTTTAAACTTGTGTGAGGTGTGAAAAAGTTCTCCTGCCTGTAAAAAGCTCTCTGTTTCAAAAGCAACATCATCAGATGCATCGTCGGCGTAGCAACAGAGACAGGGCAGCGGAGAATGCTCTTTAGTGAACAGCCTGTTATTAACGGGTGCTCCTGAGAAAGAGGAGTCATCTAGTTTACTTACATGAACATCTTGAGGTGTCAGCACATTCACACACAAGGAGACATGAATATTTTCTTAATGAGGAGCTGCAAAGCTGCACAACCTAACCTATGATTCAAATTAATATGCAAATGTGAAGTGCAGAATGCTAAATAAACAAACAGAAATGACCTGTGAGTCTTCTGTGGAAAGCTCTGCACGTACAGCTTTGTTTTTTTTTTTATTATTCTGTTCTTTTTCTTCTTCCAGAGGATTAAATATTTATTTTTTTATAGATTTTTTGCAGATTAAAACAACAAAGACTATGTAGACTGTGAAAATTGTCTTTTTTAATTTATAAAAAAAAGTGCAACAGTCACTAAAAACATGATCAAGTCTTCTCATTTCAGCGTTACCTTTTGAAGAATGAACATTTTAATCTTGCACCAAATAGAGACGCTGTGTATCTGTCAATACACTCGTCCCCATCTAAACTCCTGCCTCTTATTGGATTTCAACCATAAATAATTGATGACTTTGCACCTCCCCCATCTGCCTCAGCCTCCCTCTCTCTCTTTCTCTCTCATGTCACCTCCTCTCAGTCAGCTGTGGAGGACGCTCAAGGTTGAACAATGTGATTTCATGTGCATTTTTCTGCATGTGTGTGTGTGTGTGTGTGTGTGTGTAAGCCATGACACTGAGTGCAGAGTTAAAATGAACAGGAAGCATCTTGCCAAGAAAGTGATGGAGAGAGAGGAAGCAAGACGGAAGGAGACACGCGAAGGAAGAGAGGCTGTCATGAAAGATGTGCAGGAAGGCACAACAGCAAAAGCAGTGCACCGACAGAATAACACCACCGTGACGTAGCTTTAGATTACAGCAGATAAAATATTTATGATCCGCGTGCGGGAACAATGGCCGCTTTTGTTGGCTTTTACAGGAACAGGTTTGTCAGGAAAGCAGGTGATGACCGTTTGAGTTTTTCTCTCTGAAGTCACCTGACACGAACAAGATCCCATCCGATGTGCCACTGTGACGCTTTTCTTCTCACATCATCGAATATGCAGATAGAAAAACATTAACGCTGAATTATGCAAATGTGCATGGCTTGCTTCTGACAGATTTCATGAATTTCAAACTGCAGCTAGAACTCTCGGTGCTGTCTGTGTCAAGTCAGCTTGTGGAACAGTTACTATTCATTCCACTGAAAAATAAATAGAAGTCAAGTTGCTAAAAATAAAACACTGACGGTTGAACTGAAGCCAATTAGAGTTACCCTGAAAGATTCCTGAAAGGCACTGAAGAAACATCTGAATCTGATGAGGAAACCTAACATTTAGTACTTCATTTCAGACTTTACTGAAAATGAGTTTTGACCCTTATTCAGCACTGGTCCTTCAAACATCCTCTGTTGTGAAAATAGTTGTAGTCTGAAAAAAACAAAAAAACCCAACCAGAATCACCAAATTCAGATGTCACCAGAGTCAGGGGGGGGGGGCATTAGGGTTAGCAACATGACACATTAGGCTGGCAGAAAAATCAGTTTGCTAAGTAAAAAATTCACAATGTTAATTATGAGCAAAACATGTCAGATAAATTGATAAAATGTGAAATATTTATTTTCATGTATATAGGAATAGCTGTAGCTCAGGAGGTAGAGCAGGTTGTCCAGTAATCGGGAGGTTGCAGGTTAGATTCTAGCTCCCACCAGAGAATGCTGCTGTTGTGTCCTTGGGCAAGACACTTAGCCCTCCTTGTCTGCTGGTGGTGGTCGGAGGGACCAGTGGCACCAGCGTATGGCAGCCTTGCCTCTGTCAGTGCGCTCCAGGATTTATTAGTCGAATTAAATAATTTACATCTTAGATATCATGTATGTTAGTAAAGAATTTTTTAGAATTATAGATTTTACTGTTTAAGTAGGTATAATGATGTATTTTTATTTATTTATTTATTTATTTATTGTATCATGTAAAGCACTTTGGGCATGATAAGTGTAAGAAGGTGCTTTATAAATAAATGATGATGACTAAAATACATGATATTTATCTATACTGAGTTTTATATCATATATTTAACATCATTGTCATTTTTACAAGACAAAAGAAAAATCGGTTGAAAAAAGAGACAGGCATCACATATGAAGTATGTTGCAATAATGTGAATACAAAAAAATCTGCTCATGATTAGAATTATTTTCAGCACTGACGTTTGCTACATGTACAGTTGGTCAACACCTGATCCATTATCTGTATTTCCTTGTAGCCTGTTTACATAAACAAGTGTTCTCGTTCAGGTCAAGTGGTAAATTACAGCCTCGCTGCAGCAGCTCTGACTTTCTCATGTGTTTGCTTTCAATCCTGATTAGACCTAATCACACTTGTGTGGTGAACTCAGTCTCTATCCATCTTTCTTCTCCCTTTGTCTCCTGCTGAATATTCGGTTACATCTTAGAGGCCGCAGAGAGAGTCTCGAGGTGGCTGTGGATCTGTAGGGGGGGGGGATCAGTGGAATAACAGGCCACTTGGACACAAGTCGGAGACTGACCACCTCCGGCTGGGTCGCCTGGGTGAGGGTGTATGAAGATTAAAGACCCGACACACTCTATGACCCCAGGTTCTTCGCTGATGACGTCTCCAAGTAGCATCAGTAGGTGTATTAAAATTCTTGGTTAAGTGGAAACAAACACGAGAGCTGATGTGATTTATCTCAACTCTTTCAGTCTGTTTCTGATGCTTTATTTAAATGAGACACTTAATTGTCCATAGAGAAAATGAGCGTTCGGTAAAAGCGTCTTATTAAAAGTCTCTCCTTCACAAGCAGGGATTATGCTTTTCCTTTATTCCTGCACCAGTTGCAGTAACTGAAACAAAAACCAGGATTACAAAGCTACTGCATTTTGTGAACTCACTCACCAGATAAAATATTTGTATTTTGGTCTAATTTTAAACTTTTTTTCAAATGGTCAGAAAATAGACACTCCTCGCTGACATCAGCGTTTCCCAGAAATCTCTGCTCTTCAATAATCTGTGTACTAACTGGACTGAATCCAGTGTTTTGGAAGAATAATCTGACCACAGCCGTGAGGCTTTAGCAGGGAAACTTTACAGTGGTGGTTATTTTAAAGCTGCTATAGCGAGTCTGCAAACAAGCCAGGTTTTGAATGCAAATGTGATAGGCTGAAAGACTGCTTTGATACCCCTCTATGCAGCCCCAAAGAGACTGAGTGACTGGTTATTCATAAGTTGATGTCATGTGAAGAGTACAGTGAGGTTAGATACACGACTAACAGTAAAATGGGATACAGTGAATATTAATTCATAGTAGTTCACATAAACTAGGAAAACAAATGTAATTCAGAATACTGTTCAAAAGCTAATATTTTCTGTTACATTCATGTTTGGTCCATTTTAGTCAAAGGAATTGTGAATTGTGCATCAGAAATCAACTAGTAAGCCTTTTCTGAGATCGACTGGTAGTGGCTCAGTCTTCCACTAGGATGCATGAGAGAATTCAATTCAATTCAGTTTATTTCTATAGCGCCAAATCACGACAAGAGTCGTCTCAAGGCACTTCACAAAGTAAACATTCCAATACAATTCAGTTCATTAAGCCAATCAGTAAAAAAGTTTCCTATATAAAGAACCCAGCAGATTGCATCAAGACACTGACTAGCAGTCCTCATACTAAGCAAGCATGTAGCAACAGTGGGAAGGAAAACTCCCTTTTAACAGGAAGAAACCTCCAGAGGATCCCGGCTCAGTATGAGCAGCCATCCGCCACGACTCACTGGGGATTGAGATAAACTTTATTGTCTTTATCTGAGTGAATCTATAAATAATTCAACAGGTGAACTAGTAGTAGCACATTCTATGTTAAAGAAAGTGAGATGTAATATCAGGAGAGGGAGAATGTTCAGTGGTTGGCAGCAGTGTGCCAGCTGATGGCCCCCTCCATGAGGCCACCACAGCTCAGCAGAGCGCCAGTGTAGCTTCTTCCGGGGAGAAAAACACTTAGAGAGAAAATAAAGTTAACAGCTGAAATAACAGGAAATAATGCAATTAGAGAGTGGTGGTAGAAGAGAGTAGCAGAGTGTGGAAAGTGGTCCGTATGTCCTCCAGCAGTCTAAGCCTATAGCAGCATAACTACAGAGATAACTCAGGATAACCTAGCCTTTTAGATGGAGGCATGTGGGAGGCAGGGCCAGGGAGAAAAGTCTTTAACGACTGTAGTCCCCTCTGTACGCTCCACCTCCCTCTGCTCCACACTCGTCTAAACCTGGGCTAACATCAGAATTTAACCATAAGCCCTATCAAATAGAAAAGTTCAAATAGAAAGAGAAGCAGCCCAAAATCACTCTCGTTATTCTTTCTCCTCCGTTTTCAGGGGTGTAACACAAACACTGTCACGGAACACTCACCCCTCCCCTCCCCTCGGGTATACTCCCTGGTTTCGCATCCACCAGAACCGAAAACCCGCATCGTCAGAGGAAACGAGATAGCGCTAAACACCAGTCGTTGTTTTCTAGGTCCAAATGTCTTTTTTTGTCTGTGAATTCAAATGGTGTTTTTCTTTTTGGGACTCTGGTAGTTTGGTATTCTGTATGTTTTTGGACTGGGCCGCAAACTGTGGATCAATCTGGCATTCTTTTAAGGTCTGGATATTCCCTGTGCATCCTGGAGCGTGAGTGCTCCAAAATTTTCCTTTTCTTTTTTGTAAATGGCCTGTATTTGGTATAGCACCAGAGTCCTGGAACCCCCCAAGGCACTTTACAACACAATCAGTCATTCACCCATGCACACACACACACACTCACACCCTGGTGGCGATGAGCTACAATGCTACTGACAGAAGTGAGAATGCTGTGCACTGGCGCCACCAGTCCCTCTGACCACCACCAGCAGGCAATGAGGGTTAAGTGTCTTGCCCAAGGACACAACAGCAACAGACTGAGCAGGGTTCGAACCTTCCAATACAGGGCGGACACTTAACTCATCTTTCCTCTTGTTTTCATTCTTGATTTCCCTTTCTCCAACAGGGACGTTAGCTGTACCTAGCGTTGTTCTGAAGGTAGCGGTACTGAGACAAAACGTTTAAATATTGCTGACATTAGAGTGGGTTTGGACAAATTTATTTAGGGATGTGTGTTTAAAGCCTCAATTCCACCGCAGGTTCTGGTGCGGTGCGGGTCACCATCAGCGTTGTGGACCGGTATGGTGCTGCAATTTTCAGGCAAGCATTTCTGTCGCAGTTTGGACTCTCATGTCGTCAGGCGGGGTTAAACAAACCGTCATGCGCAATTTCATAAATAAGTTGTGCAACTATTCAGTATTTTTGTGCTGCAGTGAATGGTCTGCAGAGCTAAAGACAAAAACAAAATGCTTACCAAAGGCGCCACATGTGACTCCACTGTGTGGTAGCTGAGTCCAGGCCTGCCTCGCTGCCTCGGTTTGCAGGGGTTTGGCTATAAATAGCATCCAGCGTGTCGTAGCACCTCGTATTTCTCCCATTTCCAATCCGAAAAAAAAAAAGAAAATCCTCTCTGGCTGTTTCTCTCCTTAACTTTTCTATATTGGGTTTCAATTTATTCAGCTTGGCCCGACACCGTTCAGAGGTCTGCTCAGATCCCTCGGCTGTCATCCGCCATGGGGAAATTGGGATTGATTAGTAGTATTAAATTTGTTTTCTTCAAATATTCTTTTTTTTTAACAAGTTTAAAACAGAGTTTACAGTCATATCTATTGATAAAAACATGATTTTTAGAGTTATTTGGGACTTTTTGAACAGGTCCAAAACTCTCTTCCTTTTCCTCCTGTAATAAGGACAGGCTGAGTCAGAAGCAGCACAGCTTTGTTTTGGGATCATCCTGAAGCAAACAGCAGGTCGGCTCATCTTGATGCCAGGAACGTGATTCAGATGTTTCTTTTCACCTTGACTGCTTTGACGGAATCGTCCTCCTGCGTTGAATAAGAGAAAGCAGACCGGGAACGGGTTCTGCTCAGCCTCGTAACCATCTGTTTTCAGACTTCTCCTCTGAGGGACAAATCTCAAGCTGAATCTCAGTAATCGCCAAGATCCCTTTGAACCTCAAAGGGTTTTTTGAGGGTTTATTATCAGACTCAGTCTGCTGAGATTTCCTACTCACCAAAGATCAGTCTTCACACTTTTACAACCTCATGTCTAAACCCACTGAGACTCTGATCAGTCGCCTCTTTTTCACAACACATTTCATTTTATTTACACAGAATCTCAAGTAAAAACTAGGAATGATGTATCTTTTTTTATAATCTTGCATTAATTATTTGGAAAATTGATCTGAAAAAGAAGCAAAGACAAATAAGGAAAAAAAACTTAAACATCTTCATGCTGAATTCTGATAAATGGCATTTTGAAAATTCTTATGGGGTTTCTTTTTTTAAATCAATAAAAAGTACAAAAATAAAATAAACTCCATATTTTTATCTCCCAAAGATCTGTCTTATAATCAAATGCAATTGTCTTTGGCGCCCCCTGGTGTTTAAAGTATACAATGACATGTCACTGAAGAGATTTCTGAATATTTGCTCACTGAAACTATTGTTGTTTCTGTAAATAAGCTGGAAATGTTATAAACCCATTTAAGGCTTCTAGTTTGAATTATTTTACTAAGTAACTGACCACTCTAAGGTTTAACAGTATTTGTTGATGAGTGGATCACATTATCATTATGGGGTGTTGTGTGTTGAATTTTATGGGCACAATGAATTTAATCCATTTTGGAATGAGGCTGTAACATAAACGAAAGATTTGTCTTCAAGCAGTGGAAGAGGGCGATGGTCCCCTTTCACCTTCTTGCTAAAGGACAGACTTGCTGCCAGTCTCCCCTGACAAATATGCACAGCACATTTGAGCTGCATGTTTGCAGGGTTAAAAAAAGATAACTGGGTTTTCTTCCTCCGTTTTAGATCAGCAAGCAGCCATCGCTTCGAGAAACTACACAATCAGAGGAAATTTAACACAAAACTGAATAAGACTGCAAAATTCAACAGCAATGTTTTATTGTAACATATTTTAAATCTAAAAATGCAGTTTAACCAGCCACAGCTGATTCTCATAGATGAACATCTGCAGGTGTTACTCTTTTGCGTGTGTCTGCTCTGTCTTCTCAACCCCCAGTGAGTCGTAGCGGATGGCTGCTCATACTGAGCCAGGATCCTCTGGAGGTTTCTTCCTGTTAAAAGAGAGTTTTCCTCTCCACTGTCGCTACATGCTTGCTTAGTATGAGGATTGCTGAAAAGACACCGACACAAGTCAGTGGGTGTTTCTCAATCTCAAGGAACCTCGCCTTGATGCCTTGGTCCCGCCCCGGTTGCCTAGGAGATACGTAATCAGAAACCGCCAAGGCGTGTTCCAATTGGTTCCAATGTTCATGTGCTTCCAAGGCACCTGTCCTCCGTTTGTTAGCCGTTTAGCTAATTTAGCAAGGATGCATGAGAGGTGCCTTGGTGCTTTCGCTTGGTCAAAAATTTCCCAGAATGCAGCGCAGTATTTTCAAACAGATGTGATCAGGAGCCGGCAGCAGCTACTTCAACGTCAATTTTCCACTTTAAATGTAAGACAACTAATTGTAGCTATTGGGCTTATATGTAAAATGTTTTTTAGATCCAAAGCAGTTATCTATGGTTGGTTAGTTGATTAGTAGTTGCAGCTTCGGTGGCTAGCAGGTACTATTTCACTTACACATTTGATTTACCGGGTAACCAATATATACACAATTAAACAAGTAAAAGGCTCGATATTAAAACTTAACATTACTATGATGGGAGGGACAACAGGGCGCGTAAACAGGGGGCGGGCTCTGGCCAGCTGCGGTCACGTGGGACAAGTCTGTTCCATTTAACAGTTTTCTTTGACCAGGCAAGGACAGCGTCCTTGTAAGCAAGGCGTCTGGCCTGCCAAGGCACTGCCTTGCAAGGCAAGGCAAGGCAAGGCAAGGCTCTTTGAGATTGAGAAACACCCAGTGACTCAATGCAATCTGCTGGGTTCCTTATATAGGAAACAACTTTTTTACTGATTTTGTGAGCAGTGTATTATGTACATATGTTGTTCTTAATGCTTTGTTTTGCAATGTCTGAAAAATGTTCTATTCAAAATTGAATGTATAGTTTTGTAGTAAATTTGCATTTGTCTTGTTATACAGTTTCTTATTTTCCATTGTGTTCTTCTGTACTGCAAATAAATCTATAAATATAAATTCTATTTTCATGTTGCTCTGTTCTAGCCTAGTGAACTAGACCAATTCTTGCTTTGCAGAGTTTGGTCTAGGCACGCTTCATTGGAACCCTCGCAGCCCAAACCACTGCTGTGTCTATCCAATCACAACTCGCTATAGTTTTGGTTGGGCCAATCACAGCGCTCTATATCATGGGCCAATCACAGAGCGGGAGTAGCCGATGACGTCAGCGCTGCGGCCGCGATCGCCGCGAACCCAAGCAACATGGCGGCAACTCGGAAAACACGTTCGTTTGAAACGGCTTTGTCATCAACATTGGATTATTTAGACTCCAACGTGCGTAAGTCTGTCTGATATACTTAGCGGCTTTTTATTTTTATCAAACAAAGTAGTGGAATGTCCCAGTACACCTGATATTCGCGTGTTTTTCATACAAAAACGACAGAAATCATTGAAGCTAGACGCTATCAAAGCCTCCCGCTTTTCCGTCGCCGTGATTACGTCATGTTGTTCGTCACTCTGATTGGTCCTAGCGCTATCCAATTGCGTGCTGACATTTTGAAAGACAACCGTAGATCCCGCCTCACGACTGAGAGCCGTCAGTGGTTCGTGGCCAGACTATATATACACACATATATAGGATGGCTTGCCAGGCTAGCTCTGTTCAGGAATAACAGAGAAATTAGTTTACTTAGACACTTGTCCATAACCAGCTCTTGTGGCCTAGTGGTAGAGCGTCCGCCCTGGGACTGGGAGAGCAGGGTTCGATTCCCGGTCAGGTCATACCAAAGACTTTGAAAAAATGGGACCCAATGCCTCCTCGCTTGACACTCAGCACTAAGAGGTTGGATTGGGGGTTAAACCACCAAATAGTTCCCGAGCGCAGCTGCAGCTCACCACTCCCCACCATGGGGATGGGTCAAATGTGGAGATGTAATTTCACCAGTGTGTGATGATGACTTCTTTAAAAAGACAAAAACAAAATTTAGCTTACAATTGTTTTAAAAGACCCTGGCACACCCACATTTATTAACTTCTTAAAGAGTGTATCATGATTTACTCAAATGCGTTGGGAGCATCAATAAAACACAACAGGACAGTTTAATTTTTGGCCTTATAGAGGCTTACTATGTTATAAATAACTGGGACAAGCAAGATGGACAGCATTGAATCTGGTTGTATACCATGTGTGACCGGGCGGTCCCGTATTGAATCCAACACAGACTGAACCAAGGCAGAGGTAGCTTAAAATAAAACAGTCTCTTTATTGCTATTTATATTTAAAACAATCTTTATTCCACAATCATTAAAATCAGTGCTTCCTTTAATCAAAAATAAAAACCCTTCTTCTAAACTCAATTGAGCAGCAGTGGCAAACAACTGAGATAAAATAAAAAAAAAAAAAACATGAAATACCCAAACCACATAGGAAACATATAAAAAGTGTAATCAGGCTTTAGCTCACCTAGTCAGTCAGAAACCAAAACTCACACACAGAGGCTTGGAGTACTGCCCACATCAACAGCAGGTGACTGCAGCAAACCTCCTCAAACCCTGACAAAGTAAACCAATCACATGTAAATCATCAAACCATTAAACACTAAAACACCATGAAAAATAGAAATCCTCAGTGATTACTCACATGCAACAGCTTCCAAGACAACTCCCTCTCTCACCGACACCCTGATGTGCACACCTTTTTATAATCAGGTACTCAGGGAGTGGGTGAGCCTGACAGCTGCGCTGCATTCAGAAACACTCTCCACTGTTGGACTTTCCACAACCCCAGACTGCACCAAAACCACAGTATGCCCTTAATCCACCTGGTTACACATGAATCATAAAACCGGTTCATTAACTTGCTAAAAGGGGAACAAACAGAGGACTGGCATATTTCAGATTATTCATACTAGAAATTAAGTGTACAAAGATGAATGGAGAACCAAAATCATTTGGGTTAAGGATGAGCCAAGTGACTTACAGCATGAAACATTCAGTTAGAATTTCTACATTACATGTACTGCTGAAATTTACTAAACACTATTTAAAGAAACCCCATATCCTTTAGATCACTGAATATAGAAGACAAGATGTCTGAGTTGGGACACAGCTAGCAGATTTGAATCGTCCTGCACTCCGAAATATTTTAATGAGGAAGAAATTTATACAATTAGAACTATAGGCTAAATACATTTCTGATGTATGGCTGATGTTTTGGTCACTTCTGAATGCTGGTGATGCTTTCACTCTAGTGGTAGCATGAGACGGAGTCTCTACAACCCACACTAGTGGCTCAGGTAGTGTAGCTCATCCAGGATGGCACATCAATGTGAGCTGTGACAGAGTCTGGAGACGCTGTGGAGAACGTTCTGCTGCCTGCAACATCATCCAGCATGACCAGCTTGGCAGTGGGTCAGTAATGGTGTGGGGTGGCATTTCTTTGGGGGGCTGCACAGCCCTCCATGTGCTCACCGGAGGTAGCTTGACTGCCATTAGGTACCCAGATGAGATCCTCAGACCCCTTGTGAGATCATATGCTGGTGCGGTTGGCCCTGGGTTCCTCCTAATGCAAGACAATGCTAGACCTCTAGAGTGTGTCAGCAGTTCCTGCAAGATGAAGACATTGATGCTATGGACTGGCCCACCCATTCCTCAGACCTGATTCCAATTGAGCACATCTGGGACATCATGTCTCGCTCCATCCACCAACGCCACGTTGCACCACAGACTGTCCAGGAGTTGGTGGATGCTTTAGTCCAGGTCTGGGAGGAGATCCCTCAGGAGACCATCCACCACCTCATCAGGAGCATGCCCAGGCGTTGTAGGGAGGTCATACAGGCACATGGAGGCCACGCACACTACTGAGCCTCATTATGACTTGTTTAAAGGACATTACAACAAAGTTGGATCAGCCTGTGTGTTTTTCTACTTTAATTTGAAGTGTGACTCCAAATCCAGACCTCCATAGGTTGATAAAGTTGATTTCCACTGATAATTTTTGTGTGATTTTGTTGTCAGCACATTCAACTACGTAAAAAACAAAGTATTTAATAAGAATATTTCATTCATTCAGATCTAGGATGTCTTATTTTTGTGTTCCCTTTATTTTTTGAGCAGTGTACATGTCAAGTGCATGTGCAAAGGGATATAACATAATATCAGCATGTGGAATGAAGGCTGCCCTGGGGCGCACTGACAGAGGCGAGGCCTGCCATACAATGGTGCCACCAGTCCCTCCAACCATTTTACTCATGATGCTGAGCCACGGCGATCTGAGTTCTGTTTGTATTTAGAGCCAGGGCTACTTTTTTCACAACTTCCTACTTTGTCATGGGCAGCGTCATGTGTCACTACATGCGACGTAAGCGTCGATTGGTTGTTAGGGAATGTCGGCTTCCACACAAGGAAGGGCTAAAATTATCGTACATTATAGGATTTATGGAATTATCGATCGTACAGAAGGCTAAATTATCCTACAAATACGATAATTATCGTAAGTCTGGCAACACTGGGGCACATGACACACGGCTTACTTCTTCTATGGTTTTTTTTAGTGGTAGTCAGCGCCCTGAGAGTTGCAAATACTGCCACACCACCCGTTCGTAAAGTGAGGGACAGTTTAGAGATCCGTGTGGATCAAAAATTCGGACATTTTTCTAAATGGACTACAAAAATCTTGGCGAGAAGAAAAAATGGTTTCTGGCTTGGATTTCTGTTTAGCCGGAAGTCTAAGACCATTTTTGGCAGTTACTGGGACGAAATAGACGTAATAGAAAATTGAGAAAACTGAGCAGGTTGGAAAATATAACCAAAACTTTATACTAAAACTTCTAAATAGCATCTGAAGTGACTAATTAAAACATTTTTTGCACATCTAGATACTTAAAATTTGCAACACACTGTATTTAAGGGCTAAAAAAGTGTTTTTCCATGATATGTCCCCTTTGAAACAGCTTTATTGTCCCTGATATACATTTAAATCAGCATGATGACACTTTTAGTGTCAAAAAACTGTTTGGGGTTCTACACTCGCTGCATCTGATCTGCATCTTCACTGTTCAGCAGCACATAAAGAGCACCAGCGTGTGTCGGCGCTGAGAGGAAGAAGATATGTTTGCAAAACGAGTCAACAGGAAGTGAGACATCGCGGATTAGCTCAGGCTCAAAGGCATGCAGCCAACACGTATGTCACAGAAGCACGTACTGTAACTTTCCCAAGAAATTATTGCAATTTTATGCAACATCAATTTAAAAACAAACTACAAAGTATTTAAGACATAGTTTTCATTTTTAAATATGCGTTTTTGGAGTTGCCGTATGATAGAGAAACCGAGCATATTCAACCACAACAAATTGAACTGGGTAAAAATGACTTCATGGACCACAGTGTGGTCTACATGTGTGTATGCACACACATGATTCAGACACATGCCTCATTAAAACTCCAGTATGTAAATCTTAACTCAATTACCAATACATTTTTACATTTGTAAAGGTCCATTTAGCATATATCACCCATCCTTATTATTTATTATTATTTGTAAATAAGTTCAAACTCCCCAGAAAAGTGATTTATGATGTAAATTTAATTTACTGTGCTTTATTTATCATCAGTCTTCCGGGTAAATGAGGTAACCACTGCTGCTTTTGGATATTTTAAATCCAATGGTTTCAAAAATTCAGTCTTAAATGTTTGCCTGTGATAAAAAATGTTTAAAATTCTGACTGAATTTTCAGTTTTCCGGGTTTAAATAAGAGTTTGAATTTTTATTGACAAACGAATACTTCCTTTTGGAGGTTTGAGAATTAAGGTTTGAAGCATTTTAAAAGTATTTAATTCAACTTTACCACTTAAACAATAATCACAGATGATCACAACACATCGGGCCACTAAGCACACAGCAGTGCACATTGGAGAAAACAAAAAGACCCTTTTATGGTGAACTGCAGCAGAAAAGTTAAAGAAACTCTTCCTCTGACAACAAAAACGTGACTTGTGTTTTTATTTAGTTGAGCCTAAATGCCACATTTGACCTCGACACCTTTTCTAATCCCTGTTGGCGTGGTTTCATGTTTGTTATGTTTCCATCCAGGAGCACTAAGAGCCCTCGCATATGATTTTATGTTTTAATATTACTGTATCAACCCTCCCCTTCTCATTTTGGGGCTTTTCATTTCCTCTTTACTCTGGTGCTTTCAGAGCTTTGCACAGGAAATATGAGGTTTGCCCTGCCCCTGCTGCTCATCTCGCTTATATTTTCACACACAACCAAAGTGTGAGCAGTGCCTCGCCCTCGGCGGACAAAGTCTCCCAGGTTCTTCCTCCTTAACAAGAAGTCAGCACTAATTATTTGCTTTGTTTGACTGCTGCATCGCAGCTGATCCAGCTCAAGCCCCAACATGAGCTTACGGAAACTGAGTGAGTATCTGTGCGTGCGTGTGTGGGTGTGTTACTCTTTATAGAGTTGCTCCATCACTCTGTTTTGTAATGCTTTGATGCACCAGAGAACGGGTCAAATCTACAACATCTTTTCTAACAGCAGACCTTCGCTTTCTTTGCTTCTGCCATCACGGATTATTAAAACGTGGAAACTTTTGCATTAAGTCAAATTTGTGGTAGAAACCTGCACACTGAGAAAAGCCCCTTAGTGAGTCCTGGACTAAAAGATACAATCAAACACCCACATGAATGCAAAGAGTTTCTGGTTGACTGATTTGACCTCCCTGCACAGCAGTTTTACAGAAAAAAACATGTTGCTGTCACAGTTGGTCAGATAGATAAAAGCAGCTCTCTTAAAAGATTGAAAACTCAGCAGCAGGGTTTCCACCATTCCGGGGTAGGTGCTGTTTACAGCAGCTGAGGGTGCATCCACGTGAGGGCCAGGGTGCAGAGAAGAACATCCTTTGTTGGGCCTTCTTCACCAGAGATGAGATGTGCTGTGACCAGGTTAGGATCAAGATGATGTGGATGTCCAGGAACCTGGTGTTGTCAAAACACTCGACCTTCTCTTCCTGAATGAACAGAGAAGGGTGTCCTGTCCCGTTCGTCCTCCTGTAGTCTACGATTATCTCTTTGGTCTTGCTAATGTTGAGCAGCATGTTGTTAGACTCCACTGAGCCAGGTGCTGGATCCCGTCTCTGTAGAGGGTCTCATCATTGTTTGTTATAAGACCCACTACGGTGGTGTCATCCGCGAACATCAGCATTGTGTTCGAGGAGTGTGTGGCTGCACAATCGTGGGTGAATAGCGTGAAAGGGATTGGGCTGAGCACACAGCCCTGAGGAGTGCCAGTTTTTAGAACCAGCTTGGATGATATACAGTTTCCAAGACTCACCACCTGGGCACGGTTTGTGAGAAAGCCACGGATCCAAAGGCACATTGAGGTTGAGAGGCCCAGGATGTGGAGCTTCATCATCAGCTTGTCTGAGATGATTGTATTAAATGCTGAGCTGAATTCCATGAATAGCATCCCAACATAAGTGCTGCAGGTGTGCCAGGGCTGTGTGCAGCACTACAGAAAATGCGTCTTCAGTTATAGAATAGAATCGACTCTAGTATCACTCTTGCTTCTTATGTTACTAGCAAATTAAACAAGATTCAGATCTCATCATCAAAGATTTATGCCTTTTCACTCATTTTCTGTCTACCAAATTATTTTCAAAGGAAGGATTTTGGTTTTTAGTCACAGAACTGTGACCTATGAATGAGTCAGACATCAAAAAGGCTCCTAAACATGAGGGATGACCCAGATGTGTCACCACATGAAAAACAACTTCAGAATGTTTTATTGGGATCTCTTATCAGGATTCTGTCACCAAAAACCTGACCTATTCCTTGTTTTTTAGTTTGAATTAACAGAAAAATGACCAAACAGGGTAGTTTTACATGGATAAAATGGTATTTGAGCACCAATGAGGTGATTTCCAATGAGTTTTAATCTGAAGTTATTGGTGTCATTGTAGGCGGCAAATATCTGAAATGGGAGTTTTGAGGTTGTTTCCATTAATACATTAAAATGAAACAATTTCCAACATCATATGGTTCCTGTAATTGTTCCTAAAACTAAAACTAATAGTCATGAATGGGAATAAAATGTTAAATATGCATTAAATTTATTTGCTCTATTTTATTTGGCGTTTTAGCAAAGTTTGTAGACATCAAGCCAGTCATTTTCAGGGTTTGAAATCTTTTGTGTTGTGGGTCTGAAGCTGAAACCTTTGGGAACTCTGGCGGTAAGCGATCACCTGGAGGATGAAACATCTCCCAGGTGGTGTTTCTGATATTTGCTGATTTTATTCCAACTATACCCTTTAAAAGACACAACTTTACAATTCATCTGCTAAAGTTGGGTTTTTAGTCTTGACACTTTCGGTCCTCTATTTGTCCACTTCTTTCACTTTTAAACTCAAACTGATTTGTGATGTCACGGTCAGTTACAAAGAGAAAAATGAGTGAAAAGCTGTAAAAGTTGAAAGAAAATCTTCAGAAAGTCTGGAAATCAGTAACCTTTTAAACAAATTAGACAACTTTTGCACATGCACTGGAATACGAAGCTCACTCCAACCAGACCAGAATGTGTGGGATTATGTACGAAACCAAAATGTTAATTAAGGTTGAATAAAATAATCAAACGTCTGCAGAGAATAGAGCTTCATTCACTACAACTGGACAACTATGGATTGGAAAATTACTCAGATGAATTATTCAGCAGGCAAAAGTTCCAGCAAATGGTTGTCCTATTAAGTAAGTAAGCACTGAATACTGTGGTATGAATTATTTAGGGAATGCATTCATTAAACTGCTGGATTTTTAAGTCTGAAGCTCTGAGTTGGAGAAGTCCAGTCAGATGGACACGATCTCCACCTCTCTGTGGTGCATATCACCTCTCTGCTTCTTTCATTCAGTTTAGACATCACTAAACCTTTAAGATGTCAAAGCAATTATTAGAACCCCCCCAGCAAAGTGTGAGTTTGAAATGACTCTTTCTGTCATGATTCAAACTGACTGTCTCCTCCTCTCAAACCTTCTCCTGTTTAAGGATTCAGATGGTTTGGCAGCATCAGCAACATTTCATTTCGCCGCTCCAGCGACAAATCTGACTTGAAGGCCTCCAAATTGAAATTGGGCTCAGGATGTGAAGCTGGGGAGGACGGTGAATGTGAGGCGAACTTGACTCTGATCGCTGAGACGACACTGGACGACATGGACGCCATGCGCCCTCGCACTGCCAGCTACGTCCGCTCCAGTGAGGGCTACACACACGTGGGGACTCTGCCTCGGCTGCTGATGAAGAGGAAGGACAAGAGTAAGAAAGGTAGCAAGGCAGACATTTTACTGAGATTTAGAGAAATTATTGTTGATGTTTTTTATCAGCTTGTCTCTGTTTGTCCCTGTCTCACTCTGGTCCCAGGATGTCCCAGCAGCAGTAAGCAGAGTAAGAAGACCAATGATAGCAAAGGTCAGTTCCAGACACCTGCAGGTGTCTTGTTTGAACCATCTGAGATTAAAGCAGCAGTTAAACCTGACACAGAGCTCAACCAGACCCCTCTAGCCGATCCTAAGGTCCAGTCTGAACCTACAGATGACCCCACAAACCGCCACATCCTCCCTGGATGTGCTGCTGGTGGAGAGGTGCCGCCATCTGGTGGCTCTAATGGAGAAATTCAGTCAGATGGAGGAGAAGATTTAAACCCAGGATCAGTTCCTCTCAGGCAGGAGGAAGGGGAAGTGGAGAGCGATGGGGTAGAGTCCAAAACTGTCTCTGAACCAGAACAGGAAGCAGGGAGAACAGAGCTGAACGACAGAAACGGAGACTCTCATGGTGTCTACTGGTGAGTTTTTTTAATCAATCAAATGTGTTTTTGAATGTTTAAAAACATTTTTTTGAGTTTGATTTTACATCCTCTTAATCCACCCCATCTCCGTGATTTTCACAAATATCAACTGAACTTATTCATCAATGCTCCTCTTCATTACTTCTATTTGTAAAATTGGGCATCTAGTTCATTAAAAAATGTTGAAGCTAAACATGTATGAAGAGTTTTGTGATGTATATACTTTTTTGTCTTTGATTAAATTATTAAAATTTTCCCGTGAGAGTTGGACTCCGCCAAGGCTGCCCTTTG
Source organism: Aphyosemion australe (assembly GCA_006937985.1). NCBI lineage: Eukaryota > Metazoa > Chordata > Actinopteri > Cyprinodontiformes > Nothobranchiidae > Aphyosemion > Aphyosemion australe. The sequence goes on along the minus strand of SSNS01000021.1, from coordinate 1,832,044 downwards.
TCACCGATTCTGTTCATAACTTTTATGGACAGGATTTCTAGGTGCAGTCAAGGTGGTGAGGGGATCCGTTTTGGTGGCCTAAGGATCAGGTCTCTGCTTTTTGCAGATGATGTGGTCCTGTTGGCGTCATCAGAACGTGATCTCCGGCTTTCGCTGGAGCAGTTCGCAGCCGAGTGTGAAGCAGCTGGGATGAGAATCAGCTCCTCTAAATCCGAGACCATGGTCTTGAGTCGGAAAAGGGTAGAATGTGGTGGCCTTTCATTAACCCTGTAAAGGGTCATTTTAGCACATCCTGGCTCGAGAAAATGATTTAAAAATATTAAAAAGTTGCAAAGTGTCCCTTTAAAGCCGGTCAGAACACTGCGGAGATGCCTTCAGATGTTGTTGAATTCATAAACACTGTTCCAAACGTTTATAAACACAGTCAGCTCTTTTGTGTAACTCCTGTTTGCAGCAGTTCAGCTGAAAGCATTAAAAACACTGTTGTTGGAACTAGTGTCTTCCTACTCTGTGATCCTGTACAGAAACTAACATGCACTGATTTTAATAACTTTAATGTACTAAAAGGATGACGTCTGCAGAAAGGAAATGGACCCATAGCTATGGTTTCATTATTTTCATGTCGTAATGTTGCTCTGACTTGAAGATGACCAAAGGAAAGTTAACACGTTGGTAAAAAACAGATTCACCATACCAGTGTGGCTAATCTGAGCACAGGTTATAATCTGTAAAAAATGTAAAGTGAATTCATGCTGACTTCCCTGTGGACAGATCTGAGACGATGAGTGTAAAGTGAGAAGATAACTGTGTTCATTCTTCCACTTTTTAAGGCAGCAAGTAACATTGATTTCTTCTATTGATCAAACGCTGCTGGAAAGATGCCGGCCGCTCGCTGGTTGGATGATTTCTCATTTAGCATCGATTTATTCTTACGCGCTAAAGACCAAGGGAAATTAGCTCTCTGTGCTTTCATTGTGACTCTTTCTTATTTGAGCGGCTGACTTATTAATAACGTTAAAAGTTGGGGAGTTTAGGAGAGAGATGTAACCCCTGAGTGCCCAACCCTCCTTCAGAGAAGCAGACTGTATTTCTTCAGTTTTCCTACGGCATGCCAAAGACTCCAACATCCCAGATACATCACGGCAGAGTGCACGTATCATGTTTCTGTGTGTGGATGTGTAAACACAGTTTTGCTGGCATGCAAAGGCTCTCGTGCGTGAGTTTGGAGTATCGGCCCATTCGTTTGGCTCAGAGATCGTGGGGAATAAAGCTCTGTATTGCAGGTTCTATAAGGTTACATCAAAGAGCTCTCCCTCCTCTATCAGTTCAACCCTCAATCATCCCTCTGTCCATCTCTCAGCTCGCCTCCTCACAGAGAATCTATCTGCCTGACTTACTCTGGAAAACCTGTCCAGATGCTTGTCAAACATGATGCTATTTGTGGCTGGTGAAGGTTTTTTTTAAAAACCCCTCAAAAAAAGAGATTATTCCAGATTTAGAAAATGTTAAAAATTTTAATAAATAAATAAAATTTGGCCCAAAAATAATACATTTCCTTATGAAGGGTTTGTGATATCTAAATCAGCTCAAGAAAAATTGGAGACAAAACTTGATTTAGATCTATTTTGTGTCAGTATGTAAATACAGATCGTGTGCAATAAAAAGTATGCAGAATGTCCTGTTGGGACAACAAACTATAACTGTAAAAATAAAAATGTTTCCATCTCTTTAAAGGATGCATAGCAGATTCTCTTAGCTGTACTGCATTAGAACATAAGGGTGAGGAGTTTATATATATATATATATATATATATATATATATATATGTATATATACACACACACACACACACACACACACACACACACACACACACACACACACACACACACACACACACACACACACACACACACACACACACACACACACACACACACACAATTAGAACATAGAAAAAAATTTGTTTTGAACAAATAGTATTTCAGCTGGAGAAACAAACACATTCTCTGAATCTGATGAGCACCAGATAATTACCATTTAGAGCTCAAAAATGTCATTTTTCATCTATTGTCTATTATTTATATTTAATTGCAATTTGTAATTTTTGGCAGCTATTTCTAGTTCACACAGAGCAAAAATTAAGCTACATTAGCCATAAGCTACTCAATTGACTAAACAATTAAAACCATTCAAAAAGGATTTTTCCATTCATTTATTTTTGTGATAAAATCATTTCAGCTTCTTAAAATGCTTATTTGCAAACTTGTGACTCTAAATTTTGCTTTTCATTTTTTACCTTTTAGATTATTTTCCTGTCTCACTGTTCAGAGTAACAGCATTTTTGAATGAGGAGTGCCTAAGTCCTTATAAACCACGCTATAATCAACACATTCTGGGTTTTGTGTGCATAGCAACAAATACATTTAGTTTGATCACATCTTTGCTGAGAATCCACCATCCATGAATGATTCAAAGGCTTTTCCACAATCTCTCCACAGCCCATTCATTCTGTTGTCTCATGGACAAACAGTAATGCTATCTGTGGAAATGACGATGGAGAATTCTATATTTGTGAAGACGTTAATAATTAAAGAACAGCAGCAGCTTGGAGAGGCAGAGTAGAGCTCCTCTGCTGTGGAAACTGTTAACATTCCCCCTCGCCCACTGCCATAACACGACCCTTTGATCTGATCTCTCTCTGGTGGTGTGTTACACCAATTTACTCTAAGTCCTGTGAGACGTACCATGCAATTGGGAGTTGAACCAATTGATCTAAAAACTTGCCTGAGAGTGTAATTGCCTCTTTTGCTGGCTCTTGCTCTGTGTTATAAAGCAGCACAGCAGAAACCGCAGCGTGGCGTCCAAAACATCAGCGCAGCGGGGTTTTGACACATGATCAGGATCCGTCACAAGTTATGATGCCTGAGACATCGATATGTATTCAGCATCCTCACAACACAAGTGGGGCGTGTTGTGATTTTTCCGTGAGTCTGAGCTCCATCCACATGCATATGAGTATGGAGGACTCTTCCTGCCAAAATAGACACTAGCTAACTAACTAACTAACTAACTAACTAACTAACTAACTAACTAACTAACTAACTAACTAACTTCAAAATAGATAAATGACTGAGGAAATAAATAATTAAATATGAGGAAATAAATTTGAAAATAACTAAATAAATAAATACAAATATAAATAAATAAATACATGTTTTTGTTATGTATTTCCACATTTATTTATTCATTTCAACATTATTCAACTTAATTTAACATTTGTTATCATTTATTTTATTTAGTTTTTTATTAAAATTCAAAATGGATTTATTTATTTAGGCAGGAAGAGTCTTCCATATTTGAAAGCCTGCTGCAACATTGTAAATAAATTTTTCCATGTTTTCTTTTTTTCCCTTTTCGGGGATGGGGTGTTATGCAATATGCACCTGTTAGAGGAGTAGATCAATATAGATTACATTTTTTCTGGTTCTTCATTGTACACAGAGCAAAAAGAGTTTGTTTTTACCTTTGCTGACATGTTACGGCGTCTACTGCTGCCTTTGTCAGAGCAATCGCTGGACGTTGCTGCCGTCACTTCCATTTTCGTTTCCGCCACCAACATCTGGCAGTTGCTCTGATGAAGGCGGCGGTTGCTCTGGCGAAGGCGGCAATAGACGCCGAAACATGTCAGCAAAGGTAAAAACAAGCTCTTTTTGCTCTGTGTATAATGAAGAACCACAAAAAATGAAATTGGATAGAAAACACAGAATGAACGTAACAAAGAAGATCAATATAGAAGCCCATTCCTGCCACGCTGATAAAAAAATAATTATGGGATTGCATGTCATGGTTATGAGATAGGTAAGTCATAATTATGAGATACAATTTTTTTTTAATCAGAGTGGCAATAATGGGCTTCCATAGAACAAACACAGCAGCCCAACTGAGATTCAGAGCACATGTATACACAAGCTGGATAGAGGTTTACACTCTTTTTTTTCCCCCTCTTGTGACATTATCCAGTGTTTTCTTCCTTTCACATCTCCTTTCACCCTTTTTTACACTAATTTTCTTTTTACTCTCTCATTTTTAGCCTCATGGACCGAGAAGAAAACCAGGCAGAGTATGTCCAGGTCAGTCTGCTTCATTCCTCTTTTCTTTGTGCCTAAAATGACAGTTCTGGTCTTTTAAAGTGTAAAATGATGAATAATTAATATTTTACATGAAAGCTCTTGTATAACCAGATTAGCCATGACCAGATAAAAGAGCTAAGCTAGCAGCAGAGCTAGTTTCGAGGATTTTTCTCATCCTGAATAAACACTAACCTCAACTTTTTTCGAGTTTACATCAGTTCTGTATTATCAATCTTTACACTGTCAATGTTGTATTTTACAGTAATTCCTGCAGAAGTACTACAAAGTTCTGACAGGAAGTTTTATATCATGGGTGGTGTTAGTGTTTAATTTGTAGCTGACTGTAACACAGGAAGTGCTATTATTATCTATGTTTACAGGAAATCTCTTCTGCAAATAACCACACAGTTCTAAGTAAATAGCTGTAAACCTCTATGAAATTTATGAAACTATAGAGTTGTGCAAAAATCCACACTGAAACTGAGTAAACATTAGAAAAAATAACTTTTTTTTCAACTTACATTAAAAGCTACTTACAAATGGTGAAACAATCATAACCTCTTCACAGAAACCTTCAAAAGATGCATGTGATCTCTTCAAATGACATGTTTTCAGCATGTTGTTTGTCCATAAATCCAAATTTGTCATATATGTCATTGTAATCAGACTAAAACTCTTTTCCTATCTCATGGGCCTTTTTGGTTTGATTAATGCAAGAAACATTTTGTCGCTCCGATTTTAGGGAATTAGATTTTTTTGATGACTGCCTAGATGTTATCATGCTTGATCATCACCTCCTAGTCGTCCTACACTTTTGCTCATTTCAGCAGACTCAGTCTGCATTTAGCCTAATTCAACTAGCCATTAAGCTAATTACATCCTCTGCCTGAGTCAGCTCTTGGCAGTTTGAGATGCCTCCAGCAGGGGGAGGCATGCGCTCGAGCTGCGAAAAGATCAAAGAGCATGTCAGGCCGCTCTGTGACCTTGGAAAGAGACTGTAAGGATCCATGCATCCTGTACTCAGACAAACACTTCAGATGAGATCAAAAGTGGGATGTGAGAGGAGGACAGTGAAGCTAAAGCAGGTAGGCAGAGAGAAGAAAGCCTCAGCGAGGGAAAGGGAAGAGCTGAGTGTTTGAGGATCTGGTTTAGTATTGATTAGACATCAGCGGTGTGGTGATAAAAGCCTTCTGCTGTGACCCTGACCTGTATTCTCTTTGTAAAACAAATGTGTCAGACTTCTCCTGGAACAACAAATTGACGGCACATAAATACCACAGTAACACCTCTCTTGTTGGGGATTTTAATAAGTTTGACGCAATTTACTTATGTGTGGTTTACCTAGTTATAGTGAAAGGTCCATTTAGCTGTTTATTGGCCTCAAAATTAGCTATATAGATATAGGTCCAGAATTACTAATCATGAAAATGTATAAATTTCATGTAGCATGTCATGTTTTAGAAAGTTAACCATTTACTCAATGCATTTGTACAAAACAAAACCAGCATCTACTTTAAAAGAGAGCCATGAATTCCAGCTCAATAACCTGAAGTCACAGTTTGCAAGTCTTTTTTTTTTTTTTTTTGCTTGTTTGTTTTATTGTACTTTTTGGCTCTTAACCACTTGCGGTTCATTGAGGGAAAGACAGCGGTGGTGGTCTTTAGCAGCTCTGCTGACCTTCCCACTATGGCACAATAAACAGCTTATCACAAACTTGGGGGTTAAAGTGGATGCAGGCCTCAAAATTTAAAACCCAGATTAAGTCAGTGGTTAAATCCATTTTTTTCCAGCTACGGCAAATGGTAAAAGTTAAATCTACCCTGTCAATGCAGCAGTTTGATACCTTGATACATGCTGGATACACGTCTCAGCTACTGTAATGCACCGTATGTCAGTAACCTCCTGTTCAAAATGCTGTAGCTCACCTTTTAACTGGTGCATGGAAATATGATCTTATTACCTCTACTTTAGCTTCACTCCACAGTCTAAAACAGAGCTTTGAGCCTCTAAAAAGCATCAGAAAAGTTCTTTTGGCTTTCATCTGTCCCAGGAGCCCTGATACAGCCCATTCTAAACCCCCTAAAACAGCCTTGCTGTGAAAAGAGCTGTTGACCCCTCCCACTCGGCCAGGACATGAATATGATAATGAGCTGCTTGCTGATTGGTCGGTTTCCCCAAAAGGCCTCAGAGGCCCAATCCCAATACTCGCACTTGCACCCTTGTGCCCTTCAATTGCATGTTCCCAGCCAGGGGTGCGAGTGCGTAGGGTGTCCCGATTCTCAAGTGCAGAAGTTGACCACGCCCCTTTTGCACCCTTAATCCACACTTCACCCAAATCTGCAGCGATGCGGACTTGGGTGAAGGGTATTTCCCACAATTCATTGCTGCATGGGAATTTTGAGAAGAAGGTGGAGCAATAGGGTCAAGTGCCTTTTCTGACAACATGTATTTTCAACTGAATGAAGTTAATTTAAAATGATTAATGTTATTTATTTGTGTTCTGAATGTTTTAGACAAAGATATAAATGTGGACAGCAATTAATTTAAATTTAATCAAATAATTGTTTGTTTGTGTATTTGAAAGCTGTTAATAAAGATTTTTTAAAAAGCACAAACCACGTCCGGCATCCCAGCCTGCGTCACGATCGATGACGTAATGCTCAGTGTGCCAATTCGGCAATTATTTGCACACTTGTGTACTACGCACTTGAAGCCTTACTGCGCACTTCCTCTAAGCGCACTTCACAGAAGGGTTTAGAGCGTAGTGCGAGTATTGGGATTGGGCCAGACACTGGAGACATGCAGGTTTGAGGAGGCGTGGCTCCCCCCTTATGACGTGTTAAGGAAAATTTTCTCAGAACAGAAGTTTTTCTCTCGCCTTTTTCAACTTTCTAATTTACATAAAAAGTAGGTCACACACGGCTTTGACTTTTTGGCATGCTACTGTTGACCACCCAAGCTGTCTTATTCAACAACAACAAGGAAAATGTTGGTTTACATTCTAGGTCCTCTTTAAATCTGCCCGTAAACTCATTTCTTTGCACTGGCTTTGAACACATGAATTGTTGCCATTAGCTTCGTATTTTTATGTGTTGTAATCTACTTGTTTATTGTTTTACGTGGTATGATTGTGGATTGCAATTGTTTTTAGTATTTTTAGCGCTCTGTTGCATTTTGGTCCTTCATGGTTTCTTACAGTGTGTTATAAATAAAGTTGGATTAGATTGGATTTTTCTTTTACATTTTACTTTATTAGGTTCAGGCTTCACAAATACATGGTCAGGTTAAAGAAAACAAATCTTACATGAAACTAATAAGAACTTTTAAGGGTTTTGGTCGTTGTCTCCAGAAATTATAAACAATAGTGTCCAACACCCATGGTTGTTAGTGACCCAAATAAACTTTAAAATAGACTACTTATGTGTTTAATGGCCTGTCAGTGTCAATAGAACCATATCATTAATAAAACCATGTGTCTTATTATAAAGTCAAAAAAATGAGCAAAACTAAGTAAAAACAAAAAAAGTTAGCCGTTTCTTCATTTCAAACCCAGTTGCCCTAAGATTATCTTTCTTTTAATAAACCCGTCCCATATTCTGTCACCCAAATAGTTGTCAGCCACTCCTTCACCCCCCACCCTCATTCCCACCCACTCCTGAAAAGCTGCCAGCAGTGCCTCCATCTCCTTCCCTCTCTCTGAAACATTTATGACAGCTGATGTTTAAATCAGGAGCTGGCCTCGCTCTGCCCTGTTGTGATGGGGAGAGACCAGGCCCGTGGTCTCGCATGTGCACAGTCACACACGTGTTTGCACAGACACAAACACACACACACTAATAGAGCGAGAGAGTGTGTTACAGAAAGACATGATCTGATCCATAAAGTCTTGAAGGCAGTGGGGTTGAGTTTATAAAAGCTGAACAAACAAACCGAACATATTGCGTTTTATTTGACGCGTCTGACTCACCGATTTTAGTGTTTTTGAATGCTGTTTATGATGTTCTGGTTTGTGGCTGCTTGTTTTATGTTTATGGTGTCTATTTTTGCCCGGATCCCAGTTTTGCTTTGTCTCCGTCAGCGCTGAGTGGTTTGGTTGAACTTTGATGGGAGGGGCTGGAGGGGGGAGGTGGAACGTGTCGGTTCATATGAGGTTTATTAACATATGTCTATGACTCACAATGCTGCTTAAAAAATGTGTGAGTGTGTGTGTGTGTGTGTGTGTGTGTCAGAGAGGGGGCTCAGCTGTGTAACTGTGTGTTACTGCATGTTTGATTATGCGAATGGTTTAAATTTCCAAAATCTGTATGCGCCTGCGAGGTGCTTGATTATATTAAAGCAGAAATCTTTGGGGGGTAGATATGTGTGTGTGTGTGTGTGTGTGTGTGTGTGTGTGTGTGTGTGTGCATGTGCCGATTACAGTAGACTGAATTAATGTGCCTGCTTTAATTTAGAAGGAGTAAAATTTGAGAGAAAAGGTTAGTGAATTTTCACTCCAGGAACCCTGACAGATGACACAAAGCAAACAAGACACATGTCAAGACTTTTCTCAGTAAAAGGCACAAAAATATCAGCAAAATCGATGGCAAAGAGAAAAGATATAGCCCTTGTTTGTTTGTTGGTTTGATGCTACTTTGCCTTGGTTCCCAAAATGCCTTGAATCGGCCCTGGGTGTGGGACTGAGTTTTGCAGGTGATCTGAATTGTAGCAAATAAATAAATATTACATGCTTATAGGTTGTTATTATTAATATTATTATAAAGTTACAAACATGTAGTGGGATATATCTACCTACATTTTCCTTTTCAAGCACTTTGTTTTGTTTTTTATGCAACTATTTTCCTGTCCCCTGTCTCTTATGCATCTCCTCTCATTCCTCCAGAAAAACTGCTGCCTGGCTTCTTCATTTTCAACTCGTGAGTTACTTTTGAAATTAGCAGATCAAAAAGATCTGTTGACCGCAAAAATAGCGGAATGTGCGCTGCGCTGCCGCGCCAGTGAGGTGCAGTCACCGAAGCACGGGAGATGAGCTCTGCAGCAGCGGAGCACGTCAGGCACAAATAAAAGACACAAAGTATGAGCAAACATGAATGATCGTGTGTTAATTATGTTTTTTTTTGGTGGGGCCACTTTGAGAATGTTACTGTGGCCGTGCGCAGGACGCAGCTGCCCGACGGAGCGCATCAGCAATCAGCGCTCTGCTGCTCTCCATCCTCTCCGCCCACAAAAAGACCCGGTACGCTGACAGTCCAAATAAATAATGTAATATATGTAGGAACTGGATCTTTTTTCGGGCTCCCCCTGGGTGTGTAAGTTAAAGGCTTCCAGGGGAGCCTGTCACCCAGGGGAGCCGGGCTCCCTTTAGCTCCCCCGTAATTCGAACCCTGGGTCCAGAATAGACTTAGTAGTAATAATATGAACATGGCAATATTGGAAAGTGTTTACATCAACATTATAGAAATGCACACAAAATGCTAACATGGTAAGGTAATACTACAGCGTGAAGCATGCAGCGTAAACCTACTTAGATGAAAAGTCAGCTTCACTAAAAACATGTTTTTAATGATTATTTCTGATTATAATCGATCACTGCAGGCTGAACATGAAAATAGTCTCCTACACCTATCTCCTGCATTAGCTGATAGAAAATAGATGGTGAAACTCTAGGATTTGAAAATCCTGACAGATCTACGTCACACTGACACTTAACATTCATGACTCACCCATCTTGACTCACAACGGGGAAGGCTGTTGTTGGTTTAGCGTCCAGGAAACAGCAGAGAACGTCTCTGCTAGTAGAAGCTAAACGTTAGCATTAGCAACTCCACCACACAGCAGAACTCCTCCAGACTTGTGTTATTTGTGGAGATAAAACATCAACGTGGCAGGATCAGTGGTAGAGTCGCGTTGCTGTTAGCCAAATAGGGGATGTCCAAATATCAGGAAATAAGACTCCAAATCCTGTCATCTTCTGCCACCTTCTCCTCCAGCTGAATATCATAATCTACAGTTGACGTCACAATGCAAGTGCTGCTGGGTGCTAATGCTAGACATACAAACTGCATTTACCAACTGAAAAATACGGACAGAGTGCTTGGACGTCAATAAAAACAACCCGGTGAACACCATATTCAAATGTTTATGCTCAAAAAGTTACTCATTACTCACAGTGCTCAAGTAACATTTTAACTCTTAGGTTATTATTTATGTCACTACTTGTCACATACCACCCACCTCTGGTCAAAAGCCTTTTTTGTCCATGTTTGGAGGCTGTTTGGCCGAGACGTTCAGCTGGACCCCTTCGTTTACACACCTGCCTCCTGGTTAACTCCACATCTCAGAGCTAGTATCGGCTCATCATTCTCAGACATAGGACCTTTCCCACCGGCAAAATGCATGGAACAAATATACATACACCCCTTGATCTGCTCCACACTGTAAAAATCTGCTCTTCTAAATCAAAACTGCCACCTCTTTGCTTTGTCTGTCTTTAGCTTGGCCCGTTTCCCTTTCCAGTTGGCTCATGTGGTTGCGGACCTTACCCGGCTTTGGAAATAGGATCAAATATGTCCCCTCCGACATCCGATCTGGGTACCAATTAGCACCACCCCAACAGTTCAACATCTTTAGGAGACGAAACTGCAATTTTGAGACGAGTGGAGCTACTCAGACCTATAGGCACCCATGCAAAATTTACTCTTGCTTGTCTAGGGCTGCATCCCACAATGCATTGCAACGTTAAGCCTAATTTATACTTGTCTGTCTGCGTCAGTACGGAGACACGCAGCGCCATTTTGCGTCGACGCAAGGGCTCTCGGACGGGCTCGCGGAGGGTGACGGAGACATGCCCCCAAAAATAACTGTCCGTCGAGAGCCACGGAGAGCGCAAGCTTGTGATTGGTCAGGACGCCGCTTCCTTGAAATACGTCACCAGCAGCACCGCCACTGCCGACTCAAAAAGTAAAGAGTGCTGAAGATATTTAGCTGCAGACATGGAGCAGATTGAAGAACGCCTCGCTGAAAAAGTTAGAAAATATGAAAGTTTATTCACTTGTGACTGAAGGAGCACAAAAATACACAGCGAGCGTTTTATTCGTGGACGGAAATGACGAGAAACGTGGATTTAGAGGTGCCGACCGCATGAAGAGGTGGAGGAGAATGAGGGACAAATTTGTCCGTGTTGAAAACTCTCTAAAATACATTAAAACAATGTAAACACAGTAGTAAATACACTATCGTAGACCGGATACGTGACTGTAATGGTGGCAGGATACCATAGAAATTTGCTACGCCCTCTGCTGTCCAGGCGGGGGGTTGCTTTGCAACGTCCCCCAGCCAACAGAGAAGTAGAAACATAAAACGTCTCCGTCAACACGTATGCGTCTCTAGCCCGCGGAGCTGACGGAGAAGTATAAATCTAGCTTTACGTTGCAATTTATTTTTAGCTACTGTAGAACATGCAATTCTACGACCTCAAACAGGTGCACCGGTGCTTTTGTTTCCCAGAGAACAACTTACAAGACTTTCATTCACACTAGAGATCACTGCAATTTTTTTTTAAAATAAAGTTGACCTTTAAAATTAAACTTAGCTGCACTACATGAAGAAATATGGGACCTACCATACCAGCTCGTTAATGAAAAATTTTATAAATATTTTTGACAACAAATATACTTAAAAACAAATATGCAGATGAAAAATGCCTAACAGCACAACCACTTTATGTTTTTTTTTTTTTGCAGCCAGATATTAATATGCTAACATTTAAAACTGTAATCCTCTCCTGCTTTGTCGGTCATTGTTACAAAAACAAAAATCTCTTGTTTTCGGCCGCTATGAATCCTGGGATAGCCTTTGGCGATGAGGATACACCAGACCCGTCCTTGAAATTTGAGAGAAAGGAGGACACATTTGAGGACGCAATTTGAGTATCCTTTCAATTTGGACAGCCTTGTCACTTTGCTGTGTCTTAAAACACGTACTTGGAGAGATGCTACCCGTGGATTTAGACACAGCATTTATTTACTTCATTTCACCATCAGCGGTTATCAGGCTTAGAGTGTGTCATCATCTAAAATGGTCTGGGGGAAACAACCTTTTTTTGTACAGGAAGAGCCCTCTAAATGGTTCTGCGATGCCTCGGCTTTGGTAGATGGTCACATTCTACCGTCTTGTTGCTCGCTGCTACATACAACACATCTCTTTCATCAGTTTAATGAAATCAGAAGTTCTTTGTGGCAAGAAGGTTTGTGAAAAAGAGCAGATTGTTCACAAACATCATCAGTACAAATAAAGAGCCCAAAAACATCAGAGAAGGTTCAGACAGCTGTATCAGTGAAAGGGCAGTCTGACCTGGGATTAGCTGTATCGACATCTCACCAGATCTTATTTTTGATGACAACAGCGCTTATCCTTGTCAACATGAACTGGAATTAAACTCACAGTAACCCATTTAGAAAATCCTCCTTCCTCTTGAGCAGTTAGACAACTCATTTTTAATAAAACAAAGAGTCAACATTGGCTGCAAATTAAAACCGAGGATTGGATCATTTAGAGGTTTGGAAGGGAAAAGTTCAAATATTTCCTGCAGATTTTTGGCATTCTTTGATGTTTTTATCATTTTGCTCACCCGTTCAAGGTCATTATGCCAGTAAGCAGCACACGCAGCAGAGCGTCACGTCTCATTCATCTCTTTTTAGCAAGTTTTTATTCATGATAAAACGTGTTGAGTTGCTACAGCAACACATTTGTAAAAAGGAATGGATGTTAGCTACAGAACTGATTTTAAATCACATTATTTTGCACTGGAATTTTTAACAGGAGAACGTGTCGGACACCTTTTCTTTCTCCTTGTATTATTGTTACAGACAGGCTTTGGCACACATATCTGTGGTTCTGGGCGGATTAACCAGAAGGTCCATTCTGGAAACACATTGATGACAAGCCAGCACACACACACACACACACACACACACACACACACACACACACACACACATGCACACACGTACACAAATCATTAACTGCGTCCTCTTAATCCCCAGAGGAGTGTGGTCTTTGTTTTCGGGCACGTGTGCACACTTGCCCACGTTGACACAGTTACAGATGTGTTTGCACTTTTAATCTTGATCTGCCCTCAGCGTATCTCCTCTCATTTCACTGACATGTGCACACACACACACACACACACATGCACTCACACACCTCCTTTTCTTCACACTTTATCTGATGTGTGTGTCTCTCTCACACACACACGAACACACTTTCATTAGTGGGACGCTTGCAGGCACATGCAGGGATTCTCCATTGTCCTCTACATCAGCCGGCGGGAGGAGGCTCACTAATTAATATTTAACTGAAGACCGCCTCCAAGCAGGGGAGGAGATGTGGAGATAGAGGACCGGCATGAGAGGAAGGTGGAGGGATGGCCGTTGGAGGAGAAGGGAAGGGCAGAAGAGAGGAATAAGAAGAGGGATCAGAGAGGAGGAGGCTGGAAGCAGGAGGTTCGGCTATTGATCAGAGGGATAAGAGGGTGAGAGATGAGAGCAGGAGAGCGGTGATAAGCCTGAGTGGAGAAACGCCGGGTTTGATGAAGGGCCAGACAGCGGAAATGGAGCGACAGCCACTGTGAAAGAAAAGATTTAATGAATGCTTGACGGAAACAAAGAAGAAAATTCTGGTTTTTAGTGATTCTTTTAGTAAAACCTGTAGGATTCAGACCTTTGGGAGTGGCATACTTGCTTAAATTAGGTCTATAATAAAAGTTTCATTATCAAAAGTTCCACTGAAATTATAGTTCCTCTCAGCAGGGTGAGAAAATCATAATACATCCAAATCTTCTCTGTATCTAACAGGGAAAGCTTTGACTCAGCGGTAAAACTTTATTGCTTCATCTCTGCACAGCAGAGACGTGATATCTGTCACCGTGATTCACCTGAGGATGCAGAATGACATTCGTAAACAAGTGTAAGGTTTGAGAACGCGTTTCACTTTGAAACAATGACAAGATCTGCTCTTCTGTGTAAATCCCAGTTTAAAGGAGCCAAACAGAAAACTAAGGTTAGAGACAGAATGAAAAAGGTATGCAAACATTTAGGTCCAGAGAACAGGTCTGGTGGCGTTGTCACCATCTGAGTTGGAGGCTAATCAAATCAGCTTTGACTGATCACTGCTGTTCCAGCTGTGTTAGGATGTTATTCCCATGGGAATCATGGAACGACTTGACGGATAAGACAACGATGTAAATCTGAGGTTTCACTGTCACCTGATGTCAAACCAGTTAAAGTCTAATAGGAGGACATTTTAAACCAGTTTCTTAATGGGACTCATGGAGGAGTTTACTAAACAAAAGTTCAGCAACAAAGTTCCTCCAAATATAGTTGCAGTTTACAAACATGTTAGTGGTTGGCAACATAACTGAATTAAATGAAACACTTTTGAATGTCACCCATGACCTGGTTATTTATAAAAACTCATGCAAAGGTCTTAAACGTATCAGTTGAATGTGATTCCAACTCAAAATCTGCATATTTATTTGCAGCTTTTATGTTTTAAACTGGTCACCGACAGTTGCAGCCCAGTGAGATACTGGTCCTGTGTAAATATACTAGAGATGCTCCGATTCTGGGTCTGACAGCCTATACCAAACCTCCACTTTTGCAGCTTGTAAATAAAAAGACTAAAAAGCAGAAGTCGCAAATATGACGTCACCAAAGAACTGCTTCTCCCCCAGCGTAGCTGCTACTCACCACATGGCCAGATTTATAGTGGTTTTCTCTACGTTTAATTGATATAGCGCCTTCCAGAGTCCTAGAACCCCCCCAAGGCACTTTACAACACATAACCTTCGACCTTCCGATTGCGAGGCAGGCACTTAACTCCTCTGCCACCATCGCCCTGGTTTGATGATGTAAATTTGGTGAGACGAGCAGTTGTAGTCCTCTACGTGTTTTCACACAAAACCTAAAGTAACTTTTGCCGCCTGTTGAAATGAAGCGCTTTCTTAGCATCAAAATGTTTCTTTAAAATTCACAGACATCATATGTGACATCCATGGCACATCAAACGGGACCAGAAAATAACTTTTATCCCTTCACAGACTCCCATTCATTTTTTGTGGGGGACCCATAGTCCTGAAGTAGATGAGCGTGACTTACCCCTCCTTTCCACTGGATGCAAAAGTGGTGTGTAATGAAATAGAGGTGTTTTACCCGCAAGCTCCCTTCCAACCAGGAGCGATTCTGATGCAAAATGGGAGCAAAAGTGTTCCACACAGCTGATCCTGTGAGGTCACAAAATCATGGGAGAATTGCAACACCACACGTGATTTCAGAAGTCCACACAATAAAGAGAAAGATATCATGTATCCAAAAAGGCCTGTGGTTTATTTTCTGTTCTGTTTACATCGGCTAGGGTTTTTTTTAACAGCTAATGACGTACGTTTATCTGCACGTGACCTTTATTTTGAAAATTTCCAGATGTTTTACACTGCTTTCGTGTTTGACTTCCTGTCTGGCCTGATCTAAATTGTGGAGTTTGACGTATTTTGGAAGCGTAGCGTATAAAAATAGACTCAAAACGTAATGATAGCATCCCTTTGCTTCTGGGATGCATCCAAAACGTTACACTTTGCTGCCGGTGGAAAGGAAACTGTCCACTATGACGGCGGCTGATTGCAGCGAAGTACGTTTTGCAATGCTTTCACATCCAGTGGATAGGAGGGTTTAAGCTGCCAGTCGGCTCTAAAAAGACCTCAAGCTACTTTTTCAATTACCAACAATTCAATATTACAGTGAAATTTATCCACTTATCAACTTACTGTATGTGCCTCGTCTTCACTTGTCATCTAGAATCTTCTGGTCCTGCATTTAACTCTTGAAGGGGAGGGGGAGTCTTTTGTTGTGATACATGGATTGCAGTACCCAAATTTGATCACAGGATGTCAGTCTTACTTCATATGCCTTTAACTACGATGCGATGAGAATATTGTAATTAGTTCGTTATTATGTCATATGTCCCATATGACCCAATTGCATAATTTGTTGCAAAAATATCAGGTCAACTGAAATTTAGCACACTGTTCTGTAACGTTTGTGCTTCCAAGCAGTCATCATCAGTTCAAGCCCAGAACTACAGATTGTTAAAAAAAAGAGAGGAAGAAAACGGTTTTATCTTCATTTTTAGAGTTGCAGTAACAAGTACCATGATGGACTGTCAGCTTTAATACATAACGAAATGCCAAAACCATCTTGGATTTTTTCCTTTAAACTCTGCATCCATCACATTGCCATATCTCTCAAACACATCTTCAATTGTAAACGACAGAAAAGGCAGAACACTGAAAAATGCCAGAATAAAACTGCTTCTCTGCAGGGACGGAGAACGTTTCACAAACTTCTCTTGTCTGTAAGAATCTTTTCCTTCGTCTCTTCTCACAGTTTGACTGATGACATCGGAACATTTGAAGTTGGTGTCTACACTGGTAGTTGCAGCTGGTAACTCTCTCCTGGTGATGTTATGATGGGTTTCCATGGTATTATAGGGGATTGAAGTGAAGAGCCCTGAGAGATTATTAGTGTCCCCGCTGTGTAATCTGTCTAATCCAGCTCTGGATGCTTGGAGATTACATTAGGAGGAGAAGATGCGGTTAATGAATCCATCCTGTGTGTTGTAGCTCCTTATTTGTCCAATTATAATTTGTTTTTCCCATGACCCACTAGCATCCTTTCAAGAGGCAGATCACCGGATATGTGTGTTATTGTGAGACACAAAGATGACCTCACACGACACAGAGGGATAATATTCTGCATCTCTGCAGTGATGCGTGCCCAATTAAGTGCATTGTCAGATTTTTTTGGATGCTGCCAAGGATCCCTCGCTGCGTTGCCATGGTGAAGCGTCCTTGGTGATGTCACCTCCCCCCAGGCCCCTGGAGACAGCGCCCCACCCCTCAGTGACATCTCCCCACCGCTCTATGTGTTTGTGTCTCTAAGTGAAACGGGCCGGTGAGGATCTCACCCAGTTATCCTGGAAACACCTGCCTCTGTGTTCCGGCTTCTAATGAGCTGTCTGGCTGCAGCCTGTGTGGCTGTTCTAGAGACACATCATTACGTTCAGCTGCACACAGGTAGCTTTTACATCAGCGTTCTCTGAAGAGAGTGTGCTGCAGTGATGCATGTGTGCATGTGGCAGGAACTGGCGGTGTAAACCATCAGGGATGTGTGAACGTGTGCTGCTGGGTTTAGGCTTCACACGTCCTCTTGTTTTATCTAAGCTTTTCCATTCATCATCTCATCTTTTAATTTTCTCTCCTCCCTCCCATCTTTTTCCTCACTTTCTCCCCCTTCCCTCTCTCCCCCCACCGCCGCCGCTTGTAGGCATTGTCTCAGTGGCGAAGCTAAGGGGTGGACGGGAGGGGGTGTCGGGGGGTCATCGCATGGGTGGGTGGGGTTTCTGCCCAGCAATTCGACAGCACTCCTCTCAGCTTTAGCCTGTAAGCATTCACCCTCCACCTCCCATCCCACCCTCCTCTCCCACTGGTCCACCCTCCCCCCACCCACTCTCCTTTCATCGGCAGGCAATGAGGTAATCCCTAGCAGTGAGAGGAGCGCGAGGAGCAGCAGCGACAGAAGCCGGTGTGGGGCAGAAGCAGGGAGGATGTCAGGAGCTGTATCATCTCTCGCTGTTATCAGTAACAGCTGTTAGCGGCTCGCTCCTTCGTAGAATAGCTGATGCTGCAAGCTGCAGCTCCGCAGTTCGTGTTTATTGGTGGTGGCACAATGTTGAGGGGCTTTTAGCCAGGCAGGGGTGGGACAGGCTGAGCCCAGAGGCTGCTGTTTGGACCCCTGGAGGAGTAGAAAGGGCAGGAAACCGGGTAGAGAGGAGGTGAAAGTAGAAAGGTTTGAGGAGAGACTGCAGGGAGAAGGTGTGTGTGTTCCCACCATGACGGAGAGGTGCAGTCTGTGGAGTGCCCTGTCGGCTGCAGCATGCTGCTTCTACCGGGGATCCTTCATGCAGGTGCAGGTGAGTGTTTCGCTTACCAGACATATGCATGCTCTGATTCCAGTCTCCTTGTGTTTGACACATCTGTTCGTGTATCTCTGCGTGTTTGAAGGTTTGTGTTTGGCTCGTCTTCTCTCGTGGCAGCCGGTAATGTCAGCCTGCCTTGTAGTTGGCAGAATGATGATATCATACACTCTGCACAGCACCCGGGTGTCAGATGGACTGTGTGAAAACAGTGAGAGTTGGAGGAAATAAAAAAGTGGTCAGATAGTTTCTGTGTAGAGGAGAAAGAGCTCAGAAATAAGTGACTGATTTGTGAGTTGGAGTCTGAAGGGCACCGTAGAGTGCGGCTGAAAGTATCCTCTGGTATCAGCTCTACTTTGGTCTAATTCTGGCTCCAAGCCTGAAACCCAATATGTGACCTTATTATTGGAGAAAATGACACCTTCATGAGTTTTGTCTGTTTAAGCTTGATTCGTTTTAGAAAACAAAAGCCTCGTCTCCACCTTATTTCTCTCTGATTGTGCTTTTATTGTGAAGGAAAGTAGTGGAATTTTAAAAGTCAGGTTCTGAAGTGTCCCACCTTCTTTTAGGACATTTGTGTCTCATCCAGCTGAGACGTCTTCCTTTGGGGTTTTACTTTATAACTTTAAATGAACCTCCAGTTCCCAGGTTTGGAAGACATCTGCTTTTGTTTAGAGTCAAGAGTTTCAAAGCACAGAGTAATGAAGTTATTTTAATTAAATCTGTCATGGGGTTCTTGTATAGTGGGGCTTTTTGTAAAGCTCTGTGTGTGTGTGTGTGTGTGTGTGTGTGTGTGCGTGCGTGCGTGTGAATTAATTACCAGCCATTGAATAGTTAAGAGTTAAGTGGGAGCATTAAAAGGATAAAAAGCATCATTTAATTTGCACTGACTTATTTGCGTACAAACATTCTGCTTTTGTCTGTAATATTAATTCCTCAATCTTTTCTAATTAAACACAGCCTGTCAGGCACAATACAGTGTGTCGTGTTGCTCAAATACTGTTTAATCATTACTTTCTCCTGCATTCAAAGCCACGTTGATTTTCTTTCTTTGCTTTGCCTCCAGGGGGTAATAATCTGGCAGAATTTCTATACACTTTCTAGCTTTCCTTTGACTCTTGCAGTGGGAGATGCTGTCTTCTTATATCAAAAGATGTAGAGAGAATACAATCAAACCACTGACAGGCTCTCGTGTGTGTGAATTGTCAACAAGTAATAAAGCAATTTCGACCCTGCCTACAAGCTGGAAATCTCCCTTCTTGATGTGAAATGCATCTTTTTAAAACAGTCATTTACCTGACTGCTCAGGTGTGGGTTCAGTTAGTTCTGCGAGGGAATTAGGATGTGATTTCTTGTTTGTTGTAGGTCTGGAACTGAATCTTCTCAATGCGTCGTGGAGTTCAGTGTCTCTTGTGTTCACTCAACTTTGTGGAGGTTCTTGACCAGAAAAGGGTGGAATGCTTTCTCTAAGCCGAGGTTATGAGTCTCTGTCTGAATCAAAGCAGTTTAAAGTGGTAATTCACTGAAAAAACATTTTTAATGATTATTTCTGATTATAATCGGTCACTCTGAGTTTTTCATGCAGGCTGAACATGAAAATAGTCTCCTCCACCTATCTCCTGCATTAGTTTCTGATAGAAAATAGACAGTGAAACTCTAGGATTAGAAAATCCTGACAGATCTACGTCACACTGTCACTTAACATTCATGACTCACCCATTTTGACTCACGACAGGGAAGGCTGTTGTTGGTTTAGCGTCCAGGAAACAGCAGAGAACGTCTCAACTAGCAGAAGCTAACCGTTAGCATTAGCAACTCCACCACACAGCAGAACTCCTCCAGGCTTGTGTTATTTATGGAAATAAAACATCAACGTTGCAGAGCAAAGTCGCGTTGCTGTTAGCCAATCAGAGAAGAGATGTCCAAATATCAGGAAATAAGACTCCAAATCCTGTCATCTTCAGCACAACTCTGATCTGGCTCACTTCTGGTTCCTGAAACATGTGCACCGGAGCTTTTTTTCACCCAGAGACCTACTAGAGACCACTGCAGATGTATTAAAAATATGAGTAAAGAACCTCTTTAAATATCTTGGTGTTTGCATTTGAAAGAGGAGAAACGTAGAGCAATGGACTGGAGCATTGTGGTGGAGGAGAAGGATCTGAGCTGTAATGCTAAGCTCTCAGTTTACTGGTCCATCTATGTTTTAACTTTCATGTTAGATCATGAGATTTGGATCATGACCAAAAGAATGAGATCTCAAATGTAAGTAATGAGCCTCTTTTGTAGGGAGGCTGAACTCATCCTTAGAGATAAAGTGAGGAGCTTTGTCATCAGTGGGGAGGTCTAAGTGGATCTGCTGCTCCTGCACATAGAAGTGAGTCTACTGAGGTTCTTTGGGTGTCTGACTAGAATCATTCCACCCAGAAGAAGGCCTAGAACTTACTTGAGGGATTATATTTATTCTCTGGCGTGAACATCTTAGGATCCTCCAAGAAAAACTGGAGTGTTGCTTAGGAGACAGATGTCTGTGTTTCCCTCTGAGACTTGTTATCTCCATGAACCAACCTCACATAGATGATGGATGGACGGACAGAAGGATAGATGGGACAGGGTGTCCAGTAAACAAAAAGTACTGCAGTAGAAAGAATTGTACTGAATTTGTCTCTTCATTCAATTCAACTCGTTTTCCCACATCAGACTCTTCTTTCTTCAGAGCTTTAAGGGGCGGGGCTGAAATAGGGGTTGTTACGTTAGACTATGAGGTGAGAAATGACCACAAACTGGTCCAATTTAAGAAACTGTAATGGTTAAGACCAAAATACATTCTCTATCCTCCTCCACTGTCACGTTCGTAAATGCCAGGCCATTTAACGGAGCTTCCAACTGCTGGATGTCACATGTTCTTCAAAGGTCATGATGTCTTCTGTAAGGGGGTAAAACAGCCCATTAGGTCCACCTTAGGAATGGACTTTAGGAGGTGCTTTATTTTAAACTTTATTAGGAAATAAAGGTTTTTGCTATATGGAGCACAATCACAGTAATACAGACACCCTCGTCATTTTCAAAGGTTAAAAAAACCAAAGTATTATTTCTTCTCCTTGCTTATCACTATGAATAAATCCCTTTCAGACAACAGGAGGTGATGAAGGCCCAAAGGTTTAAATTGACCTGGTGAGAAACCGAGTGAGAGTGATTACTCTTTGCTCTCTTTGCATCGTTAATGACTGCAGATTGTTTTTCTCACACTGATTTTTTTCCCAACTGTCCATTAAGGGTGAGAAAAAGAAAAATGCTTTGCCCCACAGAAAAAAAACCTAATCGTTTTTTATTCTTAGGCACACAAAAGCTATTTTTATCAGTCAAAAACTCATTAATATCTACAGTTGAAGCAAATAAAGGCGACAGCAGCGGCTGACGGCACATCTCATGGTGTGTGATAAAAGTTAGAACACTCATTCCTCAGAGGAAGGGAAGTAATAAAATGCTGAGGAGTAACTTTAATGAAAGCCAAGAGATTCCCAACAGTAATGTTGTTCATACTTTTCTTTCAGATAAAACCATAATTGCAGCCAAAAATGCTCAAATGTTGGCATCTTTCTTCAAAATAAGCTGTCAGTTAAATAACTGGACCACATTACCACTGCACTGACCCGACGTTGACTCAATGACAGTGGTCCATGACCTCGGACTATCAGCTGTATCAGTGGAGAGATTACACTTGATCCCCTGGTCTAGACTGCAGTGTGCTACCCGAACACACACACACTTTTACACACACATGCACACAATAACATGCAGCTTAACAATTGTATCTGCGGCGTTTCCAGTGTGTAAGTGGGACAATGCAACTGTCCGCTCGACCCCTGCAGTGTAAAACACTCCATCAGCCCAGAGAAACACACACACACACACACACACACACACACACACACACACACACACACACACACACACACACACACACACACACACACACACACACACACACACACGGAGGGGGTTAAAACACATTAGCAGATGCATGGACACACACAGAATGATCCCTGCTTATGCTTTGATTATTTCTGAAATTAATCTTTTTTTTTTATTATTATTCCCGCCCGCTCCCTCCCATCACCATGCCTCTTCTCCCTGTGCTTTGTAGCTTTGCTCCCTGCTGACCTGGACAGCTTGGAGCTGCCTTCCTTCCAGCCAGCAGCCGGTCCTTCTGTCCTTTAGCATTCCTGCAGCCCTGCTTTATCTGGAACGTTGCTGTGACCTCCACCCTTGCAACATGGCACTACTCTGCCATCCACGCCCCTGAAGTTTATTCCAGGTTCCTGCCTGGGATAACAGACAGGGATTATGCACATTGTATTATTTTACTTTATAATGAAATTTACTGCCAGTAGGTCAGTTTTTAGTCCCTGTGAATGTTGTTTTATTAATGCATTAGAGTATTGTAAGGCTACAATTAGAAAGTATTTGTTGATTTGCTTCTTATTGAAGCATATTACTTGGTAAGGTATCCCTCTAACATTGTTACCTTCAAGTAAACATTAACAACAGAGGACAATCAACTTCCATAAAAGTATAAATTGGATTTTGGCGATTTAACAAATCTACAATTTGCTTTGAACTGAACGCTTCCCTCTGAAACTAACCACTGACTTCTCCTCAAAAGGTTTATCCTTAATTTTCTGGGTTATAGTGACATCCACAGCAGAGATCAGTGTCTGTGAATTTCAGCTGTTTTATATAAAAGGCAGCGGTCATGCACAAATGAAGCTAAGGCTCAGACTGTTCTGACCGTTTAGTCGGAGTGAACGGAGTTTAGTAGAAAGCAGAGTGCTGGCACAGACAGTCACAGAACTGGTATTTTGTTGAGTATTTATTTGTTGTAGCAATCATATGTTTTATAAAGTTGGATAGTCTGGTTAGTTACTTGTACGGAGTGAGTATATACCAAAATCCCTTTTCCTGTTTAAGTCTTGTTTTGAGCTTGAAGTGCTGCCAGGTGTGTCTCAGTCACAGGTGAATAAATGTCTCCTGACTGACAGCTCTTGGACAGCTTGGACATGCTGCTAGAGTGACCAACACCACCACACTGGTTCAATCGCTCCTGGTTGAGGAATGGGATGCCATTCCAGGGCCAAATGTGACCAGACTGGTGACCAGCATGAGGAGGAGGAGCCAAGTTGTTGTGGCTGCATGTGGGACCTCCACATGCTACTGAAGCCCCTGACAGTGGAACATGACTAGTGTAACTGTAGAAAAGAGCAGTCATTCCATCCAACAAGCAACTCAAAACAGGAGATTTGAGCACATTTTGGGAATGTGCTACCCAAATGTTATTTAACACCATTCCACTGGAGCAGGATCCTTACAAGCTACGCCTCACTGTTAAGGTCAGCAAGGCTGTCCAAGAATAAAAGATTTAATAAGTTGGGTGCCAGATGCCCACGTTGACTTTGGTTGGGTCCAACTTCAGGGGTAACATCTTTTAAATGGACCAATGTAGACCAGGTCCTTCATCGATAGCAAAGACCGTAAATGAGCGTCTGTGGAATTGGACGGTCTAGCCATCAGATTTATTCCCGCCTTTATCTTGGCTACAAAGAAGTTACAGCTAACTGAAGAAATACGGAACTCACCATATGAGCTCAATGACTTTCCTTATAACGTTTGACAAAAATTAAAACAAGCTATGCAAACGACAAAATCCCAACAACACAACCGCTTTAAGCTTTTTACTTTGGAACCGCTAGATCAAGGGTATTCAATTCCGGGCCTGGAGGGCCGGTACCCAGCACATTTTAGTGGTTTCTCTGCTCCAACACACTTGATTTAGTGGTTGAATCACCTGTGCAGCAGCTCATCAGGCTCTGCAGAAGCCTGTTAATTATGTGCTGATTAAAATCAGGTGTGTTGAAACAGGGTTAAAACTAAAACATGCTGGATACCGGCCCTCCAGGACAGGAAATGAATGTGCTAGATATTAATATACTTATTCTCTCCTGCTTAGTCTGCCAGCATTACAACAACAAAAATCTCCCATCGGGCTGCAATAAATAGGGTGGGACCTGAAGGATACACCAGACCCAGCCTTGAATTTCAGGTAGAACACATTTGTAGGCTGCATTTGGAGGAGTCTTTGAATTTGGACAGATTTAGTTGCATCACTGTGACGCAATCAGCTTTCAGATCTGGACTTGGAAAAATGCAGCCCCTGAATTTTGACGCAATGAATCTTTTTGAGACATTTTTTTCTTGCATGATTTTGTTGACCATAGTGAAAATACCCATGAAACGAGAACCTTCCGGTTTGAATCATTTATTGAACCAAATTTGAGCCTAAAAAATAAACAGTGATAATCCAATACTTTAATAAAGCTCTCATGCTGCTGTAAAATGTGCTATATATATAAAATTGAAATGGAATGGAATTGGAAAATCAGTCTATTTATATTGTGCCTGATATTTTTGAGGAGAAACGAGACATTCTTCATTAAAAGCCGGTAGGGTATGTTTTTAGGAAATCCTATGAAATACATATTAAACCGGTGAGCGTTATTGCATGTTCCTACCCCTTAGAGCAGGTCACAATCTAATAACACCAAATTGAACCTTGTAGCATTGTTGTCATGTCTTCTATATGATTTTTATTACCTCCAATGCAGTTTTCACTTTGGTTTTTATTAGTTTTAAAGTCACAAAGAGTTACACTTCATACATGTTTGATGGAAGATGACATCATCTAACTCTGGAAGACTTGTCCCAGCAGGCCCCCGGGGACCTTGGTGCGATTTTTTATATTAGCTTTACCCATCACCCCACTTACTGTCTAGTCAGTGCTAAGTTGGCTTAAGGAGACGTGGTCCTGCTAAAGCCTTTTGTGTGTGGATTTGTGTGTCTCGGTCTGTGCCAGAAAGGGGCATCCAAACCAATTGGTATGTTTTAGTATTGAAATATTCACCATGTAATCCCCTCTTCTCCACTCCTCCATATCTCTCACTCGCCTTCTCCTCCCCAAAAGCTTTTCTCTGCAAATCCTCTTTTGGCGCGCTTGCCTGTCACACCCTGCAGGCTCGTAGTGTGAAGGGCAGCTGTATGTGCGCGCGCGCGTGTGTATGCGTGTGTGTGTGCATGCATGTGAGTGTGTGTGTGTGTGCATGCATGTGAGTGTGTGTGTGTGCTCATTTAAATTGCCTTGTTCCAGAGTCCATATTCTCATTAAAGCACTGTGAATGGTTTTGGCACTAATGAGGAGTACTGCAGTGTGTGTGTGTGTGTGTGTGTGTGTGTGTGTGTGTGTGTGTGTGTGATGCGTGTATGACTATGTGTTTCTCCAGACTGTTACTTACTGGTTTGTAATGAGCGTTTTAAAAGATGATTGTTTTGGCATTAGACTCAGTTTAAGCCACTCTAATTGATCAGTCTCTCTGAAAAACAGCTCTTTTTTTTTTTTTTACATTTTAAGCCTTTTTTGCTTTCCTTACAGCAGTGATATGCAGAGTCTGAGTCAGTAGGTCTTTCAAATCAAGTGCACCCCCCCCCCCCCCCACCCCCCCCCCCCCCCCCCCCCATCTTTTGTTTACTTGCTTAATTTTGCACAACTCTTAAAGGCCTTTGGGATCTTGGATATTCTTTGATCCCATTTATGCAAATACTTCTGTTTGATATGAGATCAGACGATCAGACTTAATGCATAAAGAAAAGGTCTCTCTAAAGGAATGTATTAGTTTCTGACTCTTAGAAACTGAGAATAAAGTAAAATTCCCCAAAGGTGCCAGCTTTTTTTTACCACATCACACATTTTTCTACTCAATCTCATTTTGATAAGTAACACACACACACACACACACACGCACACACGCACACACACACACACACACACACACACACACACACACACTTATTTTCCCTTGGTCTTCTTCAAAATCTTGTAGAAGTGACCAGCGAAATCCCACCTCTAATTTAAAGTGCATTCTTTTTTTATTTCTTAATCAGCTTTTTTCTCAATACTGCAATGCCCCTTTAACAATGATTACCATCCACTCTGATCTCCTCACAGGTTTTAAACCTGCAGTCACATAAATAAGCTGCTCTTTGAAAGAACAGCTGTTCAACAATTAGAGCATGTTTGTCACTTTCAGGAATCTAAAAACTTGCTTCTATATCAGGAATGATTCAGGGAAAGGCTTTTACTTGCATGTTATGTGTGAGCACATCAGCTGGGGCATTCCATGCTTCCATGGGTGTGCTCTACTCCCCTGTCAGTTGTTGTAAGCGAGCCAGGAAATGTAAAGCATGAATGAAACAGAAGCTGTGAATCACTTGAGAAAAAAATCCTGTCAGTGTTCCTCTAGAAAGACTTGAAGTCATGGTGGGTAACAAGGTTAGGCTCAGACCTCTAAAGATCTGAAAGTCTTCACCCGAACTTCAAAGGATCCAGCTTCCTTTCTTTTTTCACTCCCCTTGTCCTCCTGGCTCTGGAAAGTTAAGCCAGAAAACACAAAATGAATCAAAGCCCCAGAATCCCTTGAAGACATTTTGAACTAAATTCATGTTATGTTGAGAAATGATGGAATTATAACCGTTTTGGTCAAAATTTGATAAATTACTCAAATATATGTATATATATATAATCATCTTTGCAATTTCCCAAGATTTTGTGCAACAGTTCAGCACTTTACGTGTTGTGATTAACCCTCAGCTGCTATCCCTTTTCATTTTCATTCACTGTCTATACTATCTTGATGGAGTTGTAGCCATGTTTGTGTTTGCTAAGGCCCGCCATCTTGGATCAAGTTGACTCTAAAACCTTCTTTCCACCGGACATGAAGCGGCGTGTATCAAAATAGAGGCATTTTACCTGCAAGCTCCCTTCCAACCGGGGGCGATTCTGATGCAAAACGGGAGCAAAAGCGTTCCACACAGCTGATCCCGTGAGGTCACAAAATCACAGGAGAATTGCAAAACCACACGTGATTTCAGAAGTCCACACAATAACAAGCAAGGAGAAAGACAGCTGCATACGGGGGTTTTAACATGAAATGACATACGTTTATCTGCACGTGACTTTTATTTAGAAAATTTACAGATGTTTTACACTGATTTCGTGTTTGACTTCCTGTCTGGCCCAATCTAAAATGTGGAGTTTGACGTGTTTTGGAAGCGTAGTGCGTCAAAAATAGACTCGAAACGTAATGATAGCATCCCTTTGTTACTGGGACTGTCCAAAACGTTTGCTGCCGGTGGAAAAGAAACTGTCCACTATAATGGCGGCTAATTGCCACAAAGTACGTTTTGCGGCCGTTTTTCGGTCGTTTATCGGCCGTTTCACAACACTTTAACACCCAGTGGAAAGAAAGCTTCCCAGTTAAACAATGACACCATTCAATGTACTTCACTTAGTGTTTGTTAGTTAAAACTCATACAAATAGATACAATTGTGGCTTAATATCTATAAAACTGAGTGGTAGCCATTTTTATGTTTGGTAATGTTGATTGGCGGGGGCGGCCATCTTTAATTCAGTTAACATCAAAGCTTAATGAGGACTTTCTGAGAATTTTGGCGGTGTTGGCAGCATTTGATGATAATGATATTAAAGATGAATGCATCTTTGGTTTGAAGCTAGTTCTGAGAGGATCGAGTTTCCACAGTCAGTTTTGCTTGTTCCTCTGATGCATTGTTCTCAGACTCTATTTAAGATAAAGCATTAGAAGTTAAGTGGTTCGTAGATCAATTTAAAGCAGGTTACTCTAAAAGGTAAAGAGTCCATTCATTTCTGTAAAGATAAAATGAAAATTAGCGGAGAATGGCTCATCTTATCAAATAATTTTGAATAGTTTTCAAGGTGGACTGTGCGGATTAAAAAGCTTGTTTTTTCTCTGAAATGAGATCCATCCTTAGATCTGAAGTTAATCAGGAGAAGTGGAGTTTAAATAAATCTAAACCATGTTTTATCTAAGACCAGACTCTCTAGCATAAATGTTCCTTCAGGCATTCTGTGGCTCCGTGCATAACATAGTCACCACTCAAACAAGTGGAAATGCAAAATGGTCTCTTTTTATTATGACTTTTAGCTGCAGGCCAGGATCATAGAGCTTTCCAGCTCAGTGCTTCAAGTAATCATCTGCTCTCTCTGGACACGATGGGGAAAAGCTTTAATATAGAGGAACATGAGAATGTAAACCTAAGGTTGGGATGCTTCTGTGCATTTAATCACAGGTTAGACTCTTTAAACAGAGGCTGCTGGAGGAGGGATTATAATAAAGCGTACATTGCATTTGTTTAAGATGCCTTTTGACTTATGATCATCTGCTTCTGGCAAAATTTATAGTTTTGGTATTAGTGTAAAAGCTTATGGTTGAAATTTGCATTTTATGTTATGTGTGCTTTTAGCTTGCTAAAATCTGCAAATTGAGTTATTCTTTATGACTCTTTTGGTATTTCAGGCTCAAATGATCGCATCCTTTTTTTCTCTCATGCCGTGTTTTTTTTAAATATTAAATTCATTCAC
>SSNS01000021.1:1635881-1798381 GCA_006937985.1 Aphyosemion australe | reverse complement strand
AGTGTGTGTGTGTGTGTGTGTGTGTGTGTGTGTGTGTGTGTGTGTGCGCGTGCGTGCGTGCAAGGCCAGCTTTGCATATTTGTCTTATATTAGTCGCATTTGCAACACTCTAAAGGGGTCATTTAGATTTTCTGAAGTGAATTCTGTGTGAAGGGGTTAAGGAACTCTTTTAGCTGTTAGATAGCTCTATGAATGACCTGAGTTTGGAGAAATAGAGATTAGTTCTGACTGGACCAACAAGCTAACAGCTAGTCACAGTGGTGCCACTACCAATGTGGATTTTGTTCATCTTCAAACATCTAATCACAGAATGTACAAAATATGTTTGTTTTGTTGTGTTTTATACTCATTATTATTATTCTCATTATTATGTTGTGATACATGTTAAAGTACTACATCTGTTTTGATTTGATTTTACCAACCATGTGTACAGTTTTTAAATTGTTGAAGTTTCAGATCATTTGTTTTGAACTCTCCTCTGGCTCCTCTCATCCCCCTTCTCCTCTCTGGGGATGGTGAGATGACATCAGCACACTTTTACACGCTAACTTCTACACACTGACATTCAGGCTGAGTGGATCGGTGAGGAAAAGTGCACAGAGAGGAGAATGATATGATACGTGTTTGAGAGATGTCAGGTTGCAGCAGGAGGAGGGATGGAGACTTGCAGGGAAGATTCCACGGAGTTAAAGTGGAAAGATGTCATGAGGGGAGAGAGAGAGGAGCAATATAGGGGAGTGTAGGAGGAGACAGGAAAAGGAAACGTGATTAAGACTGTAGTAAAACTGAGTGATTACGAAAGGAGAAAGGTTCGCATTTTAGCTGTGATGTTTATCCAGAAGAGGAAATGAGAAAGTGAGCCATCTTAGTTTGTTTTCTCCTATATAAAACAAAAGAGACAGGTTCAGAAGAGGATCCGAGCACAGCATCCTGAGAGGCAGGCTGAAGTGTTCGCCTAAAGCATGGTAGATGGAGAAGTGGTGGAAAATAAAGCAGAGAAGTCAAGGAAAGCCACGGGATGAGTCAGATGTATGTGTACGTTTGAGCTGTCTATAAATCGCATCGCGGCGAGATAGAAGTGAATTACGAGTGGCAGAGAGAGGCGGCCAGATATGCAGTGATTGAACAACGAACCCTTCATGCTGTCTGATTACTCTGAGCTTCGACCGGGACGCCAAAGATGGACAGGGCAGCCGAGCGGGGATAGCTAACACCCTGAGTTGTGTTATTTGCAGGGTGTGAGGATGAGTTTCAAGTCTTTTAAAGTCAATTTAAAGTTGATCCTGTAAACACACCTGGTGCTGATGTCACCGAGTCTGAGAGGAGAGGGAAATACAAGGAAGGTGAGTTAGTTAGACGTACCAATATAGTATTAGAATAGCACGTTTGTGATGGTTTGTGATGAAGGTACTAATCCTAATACTCCTGGGTGCTTTAAGGCCAGAAGTGTTTTGATGCACATTTGCAACAATTGTCTACAAGGGGTTAAAGTCACATTTCACTAAACATTTGTACAAAACTGAAGTTTTAAAGCCACAGTGTGTAATATTTTGACTTGTTTACTATCAAATTCTGTAGTTCCCAAACCTGTACTTTTTCATTAACATTTCTCACTAAAGTTTATTCTAAATATTCCTATTAGCTTGACATTTAATATTTTATATGCATAAACTGTGGTCGACGCTCCATAGCCAAGCATCATCTTGAAATATCGTGCGGACCACATTCGCCTCCATCTGTTGTCCGTGGGATGGTTAGGTGATCCACTCAGAAGCAAAGAACGTCCGCATACCTTTAAGATCAGATCAATTAAAAAAGACTAATATTAAATTAATTTAATTGGTTTATCTCCAATCCTCTTGGTGTTTAGGGTTCAGTGATTATTATAATTACAGTAAACAGAGCAACACATCACGTCTTAGCGAGCCTGATTTGAAGTGTGAGTTTTAAAGTGTGTGTTCTTGACCAGTCGCTTAGCCATGAGGGAAACCACTGAGTCACACAGCCTTCAGGAACAAACACACAAGTGAGCACGCTACGGTCCACACAAATCGGATACCATGTTAGCAGCGTCCGACTAGCTATGTTTTCCTCTTCGATACACCTCACTACACATGACAGAGCAAAGCACACATGGGGCACATTAACCTCTCGTTCTGTCACACACAAAAACACACCCAAGCTTTTTTTTCCCCCTCAGGGAAACACCAGCTGGGGAATGTTGATGATGTAGTAACTATGGCAACAGCATCCATGGGTGTGGTGTGGCTTTAAAACCGATGGTTTTACATTCCTGTCTGACTTTGTGTGATAATGACGGCACTTTGTGCGTTTTCACTCAGATTTGTGTGTGAACCCATCTGACGCTATAATCCAAACACACCTGTTATTTTGGAGCAATAGCTGGTAATTCTAGCCATATTTGTAAATGGGAGAATGGAATTGCAGCGTGCTTTAGAAATGTTTTGTTGCGATATGTTTGTTTATTATTCAGTTGGAATTGACTTGATATCTAGTAAAATTAGGATTAATGGAGAAGCACAGGTGTAATAAATTAGATTATTAATGGCTCAGGTCCATTTAACGCTCCAGCAAACCTTGACAATGAACCAGTATGCACAGCAGATGGATCTTCTGCTTAACATACTTGTGCGTTTCCTGTTATGATCTGTCAAAAGACTTCCTTGGACTTATTTTAGCATGAAAGTTACAGTTTTTGCAGGTTCCTGTTTCATTAAGTTTCTGTTTCTAGACTTAGGTACAGTTTTAAAGCAAATCTGTGTGCAAAATGTGCAAAACCTCTAGCATCAAGGCCAAGGTTTTGGTCATTAATCTTAATTATTAGCATGCGAAATCATGTGTAGTAGAAGAAGATGCCGCTAAAGTGACAAATTAACATTTAAATGATTTCAAATTGGTTTTCCAAGCAATGAACTGATAGAAAAATGGCATTGATGTCCCCTAAATGTAATCACCTGACTCAGTCGTTTACTCAGCATAGCAAAGTTAAGCTGAGAAAGTCTGTGTGTAGCAGGGGTTGAGGTGTTTTTGGATGTGTTAGACTAATCTGATTGGAATTAGACTCAACCAGCTTATCTAATTTCATCCAGAGAAACATCTAATTAAAAGTCGTGCAATCTTTAATCAGTGTGTGAATCACTTCTTTAGGAAGTACACATCTTTAGTAAATAAAAGGCTGCCATCTCCTCCCCTGCCTGTGTCTACCCCTGTGTTGGCAGGTATTTGTGAGAATCCGTGTGCATCCCTAGCGGTGTCTTTCTTTTTTGGGTTTCCGCTTGTTGGTTGGAGAAAATAAAGGTTGCTTTTGTGAAGTGGATGTTTACTCCCCTCACTGCAGCAAAGGAGCCTATAGAAAAAAACTGCTTTTGAACTAAACAGCCAAACATCATTAAAACCAGCTCTTATCCTCTGTGTTTGTGTGTCACCAGGTTCTATAGATGTGGTAGAGTTTCTCTGTTTAGGTTTGTCAATGCAAAATAGTTTCTCATGCATCTTTTTTCAATCTTCTTGCATTTTTGTGACGTCAGCTAACCTGTTTTTTCTCCATTATCCTTCTCGTTGGCCCAGGCTGTGCTGCCTTGTGCAAATGCTCTACTGATTTAAAGAAACCAAAATAAATGAGCCCTAGAAGAAATCGTTCAATCACCAGAGTGTCAGTATTGTGGATGCGTTCCTAATAACCCTGAAAAACAAATGTGAATTGCATTGAAAAGCACAGGCAGCCATTTAGCGCCGTAGGCAGCTGGTTTCCATCATACTTCTTTGGTGACAGCGACAGCTACACACAAATAAAACACTTAGGTTTCACTTTTAGTAACAGTCTCCTCATCAGAGTATTGATAGATGCTGTTGAGCTCGTTGATTAGAGATCCAGAGTGAGAAATACAGCCTTACTGGGTTTTACCTCTTAGGAGTCTGCAGCCGCTACATTTTTTATTAGTTTTCAGCTACTTAATCACACAGAAATCATTTTGATTTTAATTTAAATCAATTCTTTTGTGTAGATTTGTCTTGTATGTGGAGGGTTCTCAGATTGACCGAGCTTACGAGTGTTCTGTGAAGGCAGCGTGCTGTGCCTTCTGATGTTTTTCATAAACCTTCTACACCCCGTCAGTTTCACATTTCACGGTTATTCTGGCAGAAATATTATGATTTTCTTGCTGGAAGATCCCCAAGCTGCAGTAGCTCCTGCTAGTGCTGTTTGTTCTTAAAAATAACCGCACATTGATATTTAAATAAATGTGTTGTGTTTATGAAATAGCATTTGGATCCTGTGTTCGTGGAGAGGAGGTTCTCATCAGGATCTCATCTCTGCTTTTGCAGAGGATTTGGTTGGCCTCGATTTCAGGTTTCGTCCAAAAACTGCAATCAGTGCACCCCTAGTTAATGTTAAAGCAAATCATTGCTATAGAAAAATGTTTTGGGCAAGTGTGTCAAAACAGGTACAAAAGTTTTGTTTTCAAAATTAGAAAAATGAAAGTCTAAAGTAACAAATATGATTTTGTAGTTCAAACAGCAATGCTAAATGTGTTCCTTTATATTTGAGAACATGACCTCATGTCCAGTTGAAACTGGTATTGTTTCATGAGTATTCATGTTGGTTTTCTCAATAAAAGGAAATTGAAACATTGATGTAATCTGCTTTTAGTTAAGATAAAATCAGTATCGGCAAGTCAGGTATTTCTCAATATCAGTGATCGGCCAAAAACTGCAATCGGTGCACCTCTAGTTGTTTTGGCATCTTCAAGCTACATCTTTTAATGTGCTTCGTCTTCAGTAATGATGAGGGAGCTTCGTGGGTTTGTTGTGGTAAAGAATCAGCTGAGCCCTAAACTCCCGATTCACAGGTCCGTCTATACCCCAGACCTCACTGTCTGGTCATGAGATCTGGAACGTGGCTGACAGAAGCAGAGCCCAGATACAAGTGCCTGAAATGAGCTTTCCTCAGGCTCAGCTTTTTAGATAAGGTGTGGAGTTCCATTATCTGTAAGAGAGAGCTTGCTCCTCCTAAATGTCCTTGGAAGGAGACCCCAGGGCAGACCCAGAAATTGCTGGAGGGATTAAATATTCTCTCTGGCCTGGGAACGCCTTGGGATACCCAGGAGGAGCTGATTGTCGCTGGGAAGAGGGATGACTGGGAATCAATCATGGATGAAAGGACGGACGGATGGATTGACTCCTATGAAACTTTTCAGAACTGAACTGTTTTGCAAAATCCTCATCATCGCCCCGCTGTGATGAGCTGTTAGCTCATCAGTCCAGTCAGAACTAATCTCTGTTTCTCCAAACTGAGTTTGTTTGAAGGGCAATCTACAACACAGAAGGTGTATTAATTATTCATGGCATTTCCACAGAGCCGCTCTTCAATAGATCAGTTTAACCTGAGAAGAGGTGCAGAGGCAGAGGCCATGCAGAGCTGCACTGTGCTTCTTACAGTCTCTGTGGGGGTGTGGCTGTCCACCAGCTGTCACTCAGGACAGGGTGTGTCAAACTGACTGACAGCTCACAGCAGTGTGTGTGTGTGTGTGTGTGTGTGTGTGTGTGTGTGTGTGTGTGTGTGTGTGTGTGTGTGTGTGTAAACTCCTGGAGTAACAGCACAGATATATTGTATATCAGCACCCAGCTGCCTCCAGGGGTTAGCGCTCTGTGTTGTGTGTGTGTGTGTGTGTGTGTGTGTGTGTGTGTGTGTGTGTGTGTGTGTGTGTGTGTGTGTGTGTGTAGGAGACACTTATTCTTAATGACAGTAGAAGGTCACTGTTATCACTCCCATAGTCTCACTTTCCCTGTCTGTGTACCAGTCATCACTCCATCTCTGTCTCAAGAGATCGGTTTGTTTCCTGATGCATGAAAACTGTTATTTTTGCCCTTTTTTTCTCAATTTATGAGATTATGAACACATCTGATTCTACTGTTGGTTCGTTATTGTCCTTGTTTGGTTATATCTGGTGAGATTTTACCCACATAAGATTACTAAACTAAAAGTCGTTTTTTTATTTTTTCATTTTGTGTCTGTTGTTCAGTGGAACTGCTTTAATCTCTTAATGATGCAATGTTTGTCACATCCTTTTCACAGAAGAGCAAAGAATTCCCATCAAAGGGTGTGAAAAGAGGTAGCTTCAAGGTTAAAATCTTTACTACTGGATATTTAGATTGTGGTTTACGTTTCAATAGATAAGATCTTTATTTGGCATTCGTACACACACACTTGGTCTGGGTACATTGGAATTCTAGAGTCAAGACTTATAAACACAATCAAATATTAACCACAATAATCAGTAGGAATCAGAAACAAGCATTAGGAATCAAAATAGTTAAAAAAAATATTATAATACACCCTCATAATGAGTCATACATCTTTGTATGGGGTATATTTAAAGTGTGTACCAATGTTTTATGCTAGATTAATGCTTATTTCTATAGTTCTCAAATTCTTCTAGCAGCTAACTCAACATTTGTTTTGTGAGTTATTTAGTTTTGTTTAGTCTATAAATATATATAAATTATGCATGAGCATTTATGATACTATGATACAACCATTGACTATAGTTATAGGTCTCTGTGACGCCTCACCCGTCTCACGTCTTTTTGAAATACGATTGGTCATTCTGATTAGCACCTGCATTCGCTGCAGAAAGGAAAACGACAGGAAAAGTTCAGGTCAGAAAAAGCCACACAGATCTACGTCACACTGTGAAATTTTTATTCATGGACTCATTCAACTTGGCTCACGACCGGGGAAGGCTGTGTTGATTTAGTGTCCAGGAGAGAGCAGAGCGCGTCTTGGCTAGTAGAAGCTAACCGTTAGCATTAGCAACTCCACCACACAGCAGGACTCCTTCAGGCTTGTGTTATTAGTGGAGATAAAACATCAACGTTGCATTTTTACCCAAGAATAAAAGCACAAACGAGTGCATTGAAAGAGTTGTGTTTCTGTTAGCCAATCAGAGGCGAGATATTCAAATATCAGTACTCCCACCTCCCACTCATCTCACTAACTTCTACTTCCTGAAACAAAAGCACCAGACATTTTTACACCGAAAACTACTCACAATGCATTCATTTTACCAGAAACCACAGCAAATTTATTGAAAAAAATGAGTGAATGACTCCTTTAAAAAAACAATCTAACATTTGTTTCAAATACATTTATAAAACACTACCGTTGATATATTTTACTATATTTACTTCACACTGTGACTGAGAACACGTGGGAGGGAGATCTATTAGTTACTGTGTGATTTAGCTTTGATTTGATGGTTTTCTCATCCTGCCAACAAAATAAAGAGATCTAATGTTACTGGCATTCCCCTCTAATGCGTGGATCACTTTACATGAGACTTAAAAACTACTCCACCTTGAGAGTCGGTGTGAATTTAAACCAGGCTGGAGGGCAAAGCAGAGGGATTACATCAGTCTGGAGAGGGGTGATATTGCCCCTGTACACACCAACCTCCGTAATGTGTACATGCCAACACGTGTGAGGCTGTGATAGGAGATATGAGGATTTGAAGGAGTTTCTGCTGTAATCCAGGTCTCCATCACCACAGAGGAGAGGAGCCATGAGGGTGGAGGGGTGTAGGGAGGCGGAGATATCAGTTATAGGAAGGCTCTTTGGGCTTTGGACCCCCTGACCTTAAAGCCCTTTTGTGTGTGTGTGTGGGGGGGGGGGGGGGGGGGGGGGGTCGTGTCGTCAAACCCCCACCACCCACCACCACAGCTCCTGGTGTTACCGTGACAACGGGGTTAGAGGCTAGCCCAGCAGCTGGAAAAGAAAGAACTTGCATTCTGACGGGAGCTTAGATCCAAGTGCAGCAGCCTGCTCAGAGAGCATTCATCTCTTTTGTTGCTGCGTGGAATGCGTCCCTCCTTTTTTTTTTTTTTTTCACTGCTGCTCGCAAATGCCCGAGACTTTGTTTCTCCCCGGCAGGTTTTCATATTTGTCAGCAAACATTTTTCCATTTCGTTTCTCACTTATGCCTTCTCTCCAAGAGCTGCATCTTTTTAGTTGGTTTCTTGGTTTTGTAGTCCTTCAGAGAGAAATATACCAGAAACTAATCCTGCTGCAGATGTCTTCGGGCTTGTTCCGTGTTTGGATTTGTAAATAGAGAGTTGACTACATAAAAAAAACAACACATGAATGTCCAAGGATGATGTTTCAGTGAAAGAAAATTTGGTTTAGCCTTAAGTTTAGCACGTTTTATGTCAATAAATGTTATTTTAGACATGAATCAAAAATTGGTGATCTTAACCAATTTTATAATCATGAGCCAATCAGTCATTATAATTGGCTTATCTGAAACTAAAAAAAAATGTGATTTTTGTTTTTTAAATTGTGGTCCTGCCAAGCAATGATTTTAAAAAATCTAACATTTTTCCTGGTCTGTGAACTCACCATCACATGCTAGAAATATCAGTTCTTTGAGATAAACTGGCATCAGTAGGTCAGAGCTGTGCAGGAATGAAAACTCAGTATCGACCCTCAAAACCAGAATTGGTGCATCTTCCATTTATTCCCTTCCTGGATTCAACATATAACAAATTCAGTGTTGGGCTCACAGAACAAACTCCAACAACCACAGCGATTCAAACGCAGCGTGCCAGCAAGCCAGAATAATACATGCATAAAAATGTGCATGTATTTAGAATTCCTCCCCATTTATCATCTCTTTCATTTATCTTCCTTTTTGGTTGTTCCTTTTTTTCTCTCTTTATGATTGTGAGTGATAGTGGTGTCAGGTTTTACTCTGGGAGGGTGGTGTGAAGTCACAAGGCGAAACCTTCTAATTGGCCTGCAGTGAGGAACCAAGGCTCCAGTGAGTGCTGGTGTAAATTAGGTGACGGCTCACACTGAGTTGTTATCTATAACTCATTTTCACACATGCATATAAACCTGCTAAAGCCCGTAGATTATTCTCTGACTCTCTCTGCTCTCGTCTTTTGTCACTCGTGCTGCTGTTGCTCCAACTCGGCTCTCAACCAGAAATAGAAAAATTTATCCATGTAAAACACACACCTATGCACATATGCCTACAGATACACTCACACACTGTCATTGTGCACACACGCACACACGCACACACACACACACACACACACACACACAACCACACGCACACACACACCAATCTCTTTCCCTCTCCTTAAGCCTCTGGGGAAGAAAAGTCCCGCATCAGCTGCTAAATTGCCTAAACTCTCTCTCATCCACTAATGGGCTACCTGTCTTCCTGCATGTCTGTCTCTCTGTCTACATTAATGAGTTCCCTGTGTCTGTCTGTCTGTGTCCTCCTGAATGTCTGATGTTGTCTTGTTTTTGTCGAGGACGGATCCTGCAGCATGTCTGCTCCTAATCTCCCCCTGCCTGTTTTTTATGTCTGCTCCCAATCCAGCCGGCCCCTGGGTTTGTTTCTGACAGTGTTTTGTTGTTCTGTAGGACCGCTGTGATGATGAATACAGTTGATGCATGCACATACAGCCTCCAAATGAAATTCACTCATGCCCTTGTTTGTGAGTTAAAGGAGGGTTTTATTAGGATTTCCTGAAGTATTCAGTTGGTTTTTGTGGGACTTTAGCTGTTTTTTATTTAATTTCCTGCCCTAGTACCTAATTATGACAGCATATCATGGAGCTGTGCAGAGATAGTGTTGTTTCCTGAAGATGGGGGGCAGTACATACATTTCAGGGTAGTTTTACACCATGTCACCGTGACTGTCGCTAGTTTAAAAAGAAACGTAAATGTTACGTGTCGAAGCCGCCAATATTTTTCAACAACTGGACATCATTTTATTCATTTTTAACAACATTTCAATGGATATTTTTAGAGATTAATGGTAAAAACTACTCATTGTGACTTTAAAAATGAGCTAAATGTACAAGTTAAGGAAAGAAGAAGTGGCAGGGCTCAAAAACTGGGCTGGAATTTAGTGAAAAAGCTGTCGAAGTCTAAAGAAAACCAACAAAAACCATCAGAAAGATTTACAAAGTGTGAATCAAGACCACTTTAAAAGATTATAATACTGTCTTAAGTCTTTGGCAGCAGAATAAATACAGCTTAAGACTTTTTACTTTATGTACAATTTAAAATGACAGCTTCCTGAGACTCAGACTTTTGTTGTTTGTGACAAACACCAGGCTTATTTGATATTTGAATGTGAATTTATGGGATGGCCCAAAGCAGAAAGCAAATCCAATGTAATGCTACTAAATGTTTGATGTCATGGAGAGCGTGTGGATGTGTAGAGCTCTGATGCAGATGAAGTCCAGAAGAACAGGCGATTTTATTCAGAAACAGAAGATAAGTCCTAGATCATAGGTGAAGTAACATAGATCCAGCAATGACGCCCTCTAGTGGCTGGTTCCTGACAGCCACCAATTCCTCATGGTGAGAAGATCAAGTCACCCATTCACATATCTGGTGATTACATCAGAATAATCCAGTCAGTGGTAATGACATTAGAAAATACCGCTTCTGTAGAAAATATACACTTTTAAATGGAAATAAGGACTCTCACTTTCTGTAACCGCATTAGTCTTTGTCACTGTCTCCCATTGTGCCTCTTCCCATTGTGTGTCTCCTTTTGTCATCAGGCAACAGTTTCCTCTCCTGCTCTGGTTTCACTCCAGTCCAGAACCCTTGCAGCTCTGCTTCCCTCCTCCTCCGTTTTCAGCATTTGTGTCCATCATTCCTGCTGAATGCTGCTCACGTCGTGATATAAGACACTTTTTTATTTAAATTGCTACATGTGATGATGCAGATAGACACAGACTCTCTTGTGACCTTGTCAAATCACTTCTTATTGTCTGTTCGTTGGCCTCCTTCATGAGTCGTATCATAAATAGAACCCTGTTGACATTTCAATTTACCTACACACACACACACACACACACACACACACACACACACACACACACACCAAGTTCATTGTTGAGCATCAGTTCAACAACAACGCTCTCTTGGGTTTCCACGGAGACAAGAAAAAGCAATAACTGCACACTTGACCTCTTTGCTTTTTTATTAGCCATGTCTCACCTTCATACACACACACACACACACATGCGCACACACACCTCAAATCTAATCTGGGGGAGCAAGGCTCCAGTATGATATTCTTCCGTCTCCCCCAGAGGATCAGAGAAGAGAAGAAGGAAGAGGAGAGTTAGTAAATAGGAGAAGGAGTGGGAGAAGTTAATAAATACATCTAGTAGCTACCTGGAGATAATGACTGAATGTTTTGGATCTTGTAACACTCAAACAGGTCATTATCCCCCTCCATGCCTTTTTTCTTCTTGAACATCTGAACAAACGTACTGAAACTTTCCTTACAGA
This sequence comes from Aphyosemion australe, assembly GCA_006937985.1. NCBI lineage: Eukaryota > Metazoa > Chordata > Actinopteri > Cyprinodontiformes > Nothobranchiidae > Aphyosemion > Aphyosemion australe. The sequence goes on along the minus strand of SSNS01000021.1, from coordinate 1,787,037 downwards.
AACCCTCCAAAGAAAAATAGAAACAGAGTGAAGGAAAACGCTGAAAACAAGAAGTTTTAGCGAATGAGGCTGTTTACTGTTTACTCTGCTCTCCGGTCTCGTTTGTCCTCCTTTTGACGATGACAGAAAGAATTTCTGTCTGTTTATTCCTGTGTGGCTTTGTGTTGATGTCTGGTTGTGTCAGAATGTGTGTGTTTCTGTTTGATCATCGTGTGTTTTATTCATATTAGGTGGCCTGTCTAGACTCCGTCTTTCTGTGATGATTTGTTTTGGTGTCCTCAAAAATCATCTGGGCTCCACTGTGGGATTTCCCTTTCGTTATCATTACACATGCAAATGGTTCTGGAGCCGCGGGCTGGAAGTCATGAACAAATAAAGTAAACGGGGGGAAAAAATGAAGGTTAAGTTCATTAATAAATTGGCAGATAAATGTTATAACTACAAGAAAACAACTTTTTTCTTCTTGTTCTTTTAGATTCTCAGGTATTCTAAAAGAAAATCCTATTTTCACTAAGACTCTATTTGAGTGGTGGTGAACTGATGGCCCCCAGGCCGTATCTGGCCCATAAAATCCTTCTATTTGGCCTGTACAGCTGGATGTTTCTGCTCATTCTGATGCAGGAGTCTGCTGTAGCTCAGCATAAAAAGAGTTAATGAAAGTTGGGCCTTTGCACCGGACGCTTAAGCATCACATAACATCCAAGAAGTGCAGTACGCAACAACTAGCCACCATTATAGTCGATGGGAGTGTTTCCACCAACTCTACGAAGCATTGTGTTCTTGACACGTCCCATAAGCGTATGGACGCATCGCTCCACTACATTTACACTTCAAGTCTATTTTTATGCTACATTTCCAAAACGTATCAAACTCAGCAGTTCAGATCTGGCCAGACAGGAAGTCAAACAAATGCAGCGTAAAACACCTGGAAACTTTCAAAATAAAAGTCACATGCAGATCTCCAGTTGTTCTCCAGTAAAGAAAAGTACATGATTACCAGTGGAACCTCCGTAGCCGAGGTAAACAGAACAGAAAATAAACCACAAACCTTTTCAGATACATGCTGCAGTCTTTCTCCTTACTATTTATCGCGTGAACTGCCGATATCACACGTGATCTTGCAATTTTCCAGTGATTTTCTGACCTCGTGGTACCAGCTGCGTGGAATGCTTTTGCTGCCGTGTCACCTCTGAAATGCTCCTGGTGGGACGCGCCTCTGAGCTCACGAGTAAACTGCGTCTATAACGTCCTGCACCACTTACGCATCCAGTGGAAAGGCCGGGTTAGCCAACCACAGTGCTCGTTCTCAGTGGGTCATCTAGCATTACTACTTCCTGAGCCATAACATGAGAGTTCAGCTCCTGAAATGGTTAAGGAAATATAGAAAATGACAAAAGCATGCTGCACAAGTAGCTTTTAGGTTATTAAGCCTCAACAAAACCTTCTCTATTAAAAATGAAAACAAATTGGAAAGTTATTTTCTTTTGAAATTCAGAGCAAAGTGAATTCCATTAATTATGACAGCAGAGGTGGAGACAAAGGAAACCGGCTGACTGTTATTAACAGAAACGTGGATAATCAAAGGACGACCTCCTGTGGTCTGCTTCACAAAATACTGTCCCTCAAGCAGATTTGGTTGATCCTGTTGAAAAGATCATCTCATCCACCACACACACACACACACACACACACACACCAGCACATCGGAGTGGAGCATAATTGAAGCTCATAAACACTTCGACATGCAGACCGAAGAGGCTGCAGATCAAACCGCCGACCCTTCAATTAGCGGATGACCTCCATCTACCTCCTGAGCCCCAGACGCCGCTCTCACAGTCAAAGAAAAAAATAGTAAAACTTCCCCTAATGAGCTGAACTTTTACTGATAATAATTCAGACACACACAGCTAAATTCTGTGTGCAGCAATATTTCCATCAGGTATTGAACTGGTCGATTCATGCTAATATGAAGCTTTGAAATGTTAAACATGTCCCAGTTGTGTACCGGGTGTTTTTGTCTTAGCTTGTGTGTGTGTGTGTGTGTGTGTGTGTGCGTGCGTGCGTGTGTGTGTGTGTATGCGTGCGTGCGTGCGTGCGTGCGTGTGTGAGACATTGTTACAAGGAATTGTGAGTGGCCTCAAAAGCTAAAATTAGGTCTCTGCAGTGCGTTAAAACAATAACCTACACCTGCCTTGGGTCAGAGTTCATTTGATGGTTTCTAGTGTGTGTGTGTGTGTGTGTGTGTGGTGGTGGTGGTGGGAGATGTTGCCCTGCAGTGCTACCTTTTTGCTCTCAAATTAAAGAAAAAACTGTTCTTCACAAGTGAGTCAGTGACTTGTCTTTGTTTTCTTTGTCCAGTGCATCTCCCTCTCTCTTTCCCATCTAGATAGTTAGCCAGAGTTTTCCAGATTGGAAGTGGAGCGACTTGCATTGGGTTAATCCAGTGGTTCTCAAATACTTTCGGTGAAGCCCCCCCTAGGATACATAGATTTTTTCGCGCCCCCCTCCCAATGTGCGGGGGGGGGGGGGGGGGGGGTTGCACAATGTTCATTGTATACAGTATGATTGATTTTATGGCTTTCTGGAATGTTAATTTCTGCTAGGAACAACAGAATTATAGATATCTGAATACACGTCATCCAGTCTGCTTAAATGTTAAATCGGCTTGCCATACTAATGCGCTGATAGTCCGTCGGCGAATGTCAGGCGGTAGGAGAACGTGCTGGGGAATGACCTTGTTTCCCACAGAAGAATCCATCGTGGAGGTAACATCGTGGAAAGATTTCCATCAGAGCGTCTGTGTTATTCTCCGCATCTGGCAGTGCGCACAAAGCGGCGCGCAATAGGAGCTCAGAGCGCGTCTGACAGATCTGTGCACCAGAGCGCAAATGTCGAGAGCTTCCAGATCTAGAAAGTGGAAACCCTTCTTTCAGAGAGTCTGGTAGACTTCTGGTTATTTCATTTGGTGAAATGTTTCCTGACTTTAAAACTCTGGCTGAAGTAGAATTCGTTACTCCAGTAGCTGCTTGGATCTTCGGATCCAGCGTGTCAGCAGAGCTCTGAATCACCACATTTTAACAGCCATGAGCCATGAAGCGCTTTGAGTTGCCTTCGGGTAGGAAATGCGCTGTATAAAGAAAACTGCCGTGCCTTGCCATGAGTCTGTCTGAGGCAAAAGTCCAGAACCTCGTTAGTCTCTTCAGCAGCTCCATAGAGACACTTGATTACGCACAAGCAGGTGACCATCAGGTTTACGCCGGAGCAGAAGGAATGTGCATTCAGGCGCAGCAGGTGAAATGTTGATCATCTAAGTGAAATTGTTTAATTGCATTGTTTCTATGTTACTGGGGCATTCTGGTCAGCTTGTGTGGATTAAATATGAATTAAAAAGAATGGATATTTAATGGTTTTATTGAATGTTTATTATTATTTTTAAAATGAAAGTGATGGGAAAATGGATCATGAGGCCTCTGGCTGCGAGCAAATGCGCCCACCTTAGCGCGTCCAATTGCAGCAGCGATTCTTTCAATTTCTCATATATGAAAGAAAGGAAGTTATGTTAAAAAACATTTTATTTAAATAAAATACCACTATGGTGGGCACCGCAGGGAAACAAAGATAAGACTTCTTTTTAACATAACCGTGTTTAATTCAGGCCGTTCATACGTCACTCTAACAAACAACAAATATAAAGCGAAACAAAAAGTAAGAAAAATCTAAATTTCTCTTCCATCTAACACATGCACTGCCTTTCCATTAAATAAAACTCATGTTTGGACTTTTTCTGTGTTCACAAATCAGTCTGTGATCCTCATTTATTGGACTGACAGTGGAGGTTGGAATACCCTTGTATTCTCCGTGGGGAGGCTCCGAGCGGGGTGGGGGTGGGGGTGGGGGTCGGGTGCGTCCGCTGCGCCCCCCCAGCTCTTCTCCCGCGCCCCCCAAGGGGGGCGCGCCCCACTAATTGAGAACCACTGGGTTAATCAAAACGCCTGGTAGTTAGATGTAGACAGCTGTGAGTTTGCAGTAAAATATATAGCCTACAGTTGCAATAGAGCCATTTAAGACTAACCACGAGGATCAACATATTGTATTTTGACTATATATAACATTTTTCCCACCCTAACTTAAATCTGTGTGGATCCGTTTTAGGAATATATCTTAATTTCTCCGGGATTAATATGTTTTCTTGTCTTTTTTTCTGTCTGACACAGTTCTCCAAGGAGAAGTACCTGCTGGAGTCTCCTCCTGAGAAGCTTCGTAAAGAACTGGAGGAGGAGCTGAAGCTGAGTCCTGCTGACATCAGGAGCCATGGCTGGTACCATGGACACATACCCCAAGAGGTACAACACTGTCAAATGCACCCATGCTGTTTACATTCAACAGTGTGACTTAAACAACAGCTTGTTGTTGTTAAACTCGTCGAAGGCCGAAACGTGAGAACACCTTTCAGCTTTTTCTTTTTTGTAGCAGAATTATAGTTTTAGTTAGTAAAAAGAGGCAAAATCACTCAAGTAATTGCATCCTAGTAAAAATAAACTAAAATCACCTGCTAACTTTTCTGCTTATCATAATGGCGTCCTAAGTGGCTTTCACAAGTTGAGACTTTGTGTTTTTAGCCTCATGGTATGTCAGTTTATCCGTTTTGACTAAGTTCAATTAAATTACATTAAATTAAATATCTCTAGAGTCTGAACAGGCAAAATTCCATTTGGAGTGGTGTGGGTATTTATTTTTATCATTATTGATTTGTTTGTTTAATTCAAGATTAAAGGGAATTAAGATGAAGGATTCAGTTCTTAAGTTTTGGCTACACCAAATTTAAAATGGAACAAAAAACAATCCAGACTTTTCCTTTGTGAATCACTCCACAGGCTTCATAAATCAAAACTTCAAATCCATAAATCAATAAGATAAACTTGTAGAATTAGCTGAGTGATTACTTTGACAAAGTCTCTGGCTCTGAGAGCGGTTTACTCAGAACGACACCGATTAATGAATCCCATCATCTGCCACAGCGCCGTAGCAATCGCGCTCAGGAAGAGGGAATCGCTGCCAAACAGACAGCTGTGCATGTTGCCGATGTGCGTTCTTGAATGTCACAGTTGGTGTCTAAAACACACACACACACACACACACACACACACACACACACACATGCAGGCTGCACATGTGGAGGGTAGTTCTTTCTTGATAAACCTGCGTCTCTCTCTCTCTCTCTCTCTCTCTCTCTCTCTCTCTCTCTCACACACACACACACACACACACACACACACACACACACACACACACACACACACACACACACACACACACACACACACACACACACACACACATCAGCCATCTGTGAGTCGTTCTGATCAGGATTTACATAAAATATTTATTTATTCATGGTCTTGCCCCAGTGTGAACTTGAGGGAACCCCAGGTCGTCTAGTTAGCTAAACAGTGAATTTATCTAACGTGCATTTAGTTTTAATCTAGTCTTTCTTCCTGTTTTTGTTATTTTTTGGTTTTAAAGGTTTAAAATATCCATTTTGGGTTTAAATATGCAGCTTTTTGTTAAAAAAAATTATTATTTTTTTAAAGCTTTTCACTCTCTTTATCCTTTTAGTACTAAATTCTGAAAAAGAAATCTAATTATATTTGACACTGGCAGAGAAAAGAGGACCCTGCCAAGGCTTTGAGCCTTTGATCTGTGTAAATGCTGCCTCCTGCTGGTTTCTTCTCCTCAGGATGTGTTGCACCACGCGTCTCAAGCCTCCTTTAAAGAATCCTGAAGCTTTGCATCATCTTGATTTCACCATCAGTCTCATTACGAGTTGTTTCAAAACAAATTCTGCTCAGTTTGACTTTAGTTTCTGTTCAACACACGACTGCCTGATCAATAAACGTGATCCATTCTCAGAACCCAACATGACGATCAGCGAATCGTGCAGCCCGGAGCGTTTCACTGAGCACAAGTGGAACATTACTTTTCTTGATTGCCTCCACGGTCAATAAATTTAAAATTAGTCTCATTCTTACAGTGGTGCTGGAGTCAATAAAATTGATCATAAGGAAGTAATTCTGTCTGTCATATTTTATCTCTCAGAGCCTGGCCAAGCTGTTCAGAACAAAAACAGTTTACCAAAGGCGGGGGGGCTGTTGTGTTTGATCAGCAGCATCAGAGGATTTGTTGGAAATCTTCTACTTTAAATCCACACACATTTGGTTCTTACTGAGCTGTTTCTCACCCGTCGCTGAATATTCATCATTTTTTTCTTTTCTTTGATAGAATAAATGAGTAGAAGTTAGTCTTGACTCTGACTTTTTGTTCCCTTTTAATAACTCATGAACTTGCTGTTTGTATCAATCAGGTGTCGGAGACTCTGGTGTTGCGTAATGGCGATTTCCTCGTGCACGACTCCCTGACCAGCGTGGGCGACTATGTCCTGACCTGCCGATGGGACAACGAGGTTCTTCACTTCAAGATCAGCAAAGTTTTAGTCAAATCTAATGAAACCAAGGTACAGATTTGTCTTACCATCACATCTATGTCACTTTTTTTTGCCTTTTTAGAGACAATATTAAATATACTAGCATAGCTAATATAGCATATAGCTGTAAATGTGTATTTCATTTATCCTAAGAAAAGTGTTTCCTGAAGCTGTTTCACCTCACATCCAAAAGGCTTCTTCAGTTTTTATCATAGGTTGCAGGTGCAGACTTGATTAATTAGGCGAAGCATCTCTATGTCCATTAGAATTAGTTACAGCGGGGAAAAAAAAGAATTATTAAAGATACAGAGGCAAGGTAATACATACCTGAATTAACAGGAGTCAAACCTAAGATCTATTTGAACTTTTTATTCATAAAAAATGTCCCATCTGTTTGTATGGAGGGGGCGTGACTTAAAACTTTTACTGCAACCAGCCACTAGGGGGCACATTGATTCTGCTTTATACTGCAAAATCTGGTTGTTCTACCATGTTTATGGTTGCAGGTTTCAGGTTTATAGGGCAGCTGTAGCTACAATGTAGCTCATCCCCACCAGCGTGTGAATGTGTGTGTGACTAGGTGGATGACTGTGTTGTGAAGCGCCTTGGGGGGTTGTAGAACTCTAAGAAGGCGCTATACAAATACAGGCCATTTACCATTTATAGGTTATTGACGGATGCAGATGTATAACAGTAGCAATTTTTGCTGAAAAGCACATGGTAATGCATCATAGTGCATATAGTGCCAACCACAGCCTTAGGTTATGTGTTAAATACACCCAAGCCCAAGCCAGATCAAGTCAATTAAACCCCAGGACTGAAAGTAAAAGTCTTACACGCTCTAATAGTTAGTGACATATAAACCTGAAACCCAGGATCAGATCTGAAGAAGTCTATTGAACGAGAGTTGAAACATGTCTTAAAGCAACACTAAACAGTTTACTACTTCTCCATCCTGCTGGTTGAAAGGGGAATTACAACCATCATAAACTCTGCCACGGCCTGCTGTAGCTAGTGCTAACAACGAGCTAACGCTAACATGACAAGACCGCTTTATTTATATAGCACATTTCCTACACAAAGGCAACTCAATGTGCTTTACAGCAAACTGATATGAAGTAAGCCATTAAGTAAAAAGATCCACAGTTGGACAAAAAGTATTATTGCTTAACTGCTAGCCTTTATATTAGCTATCAGCAGATAAAACAGCGTAGCGCAGGTAGAGAGCTCCCCCTAGTGCACCTACCCATCCCACAAAACTGTTTTGCGTGGTTTCTGGCCAGCAGAAACCACGTAATCACTGAAACCCACTTGTAAAGGAATAGCTTAAAGTGTTTAAAACTCTTTAGTGTTTACAACTGCCCTTTTTTAGTATTATGATGATCTGGATAACCCTGGTAGGTTGACTGTGGTCACATCTAGGTAATCTGTTCATTTTCCGTGCTCAGCCGACCGTTTGTTTTGGACCAGCTTCCTGGCTCCCCAAAGGGTTCAGCGTTTAAATATCTCGATGGATGAGTTTTATTTATGTTGTTTCCAATCAGTATCTGTGTTTTAAGAGTTCTGTTTTATCTTTTTTTGTCTCTGCTGATTTAATTAAGATGGAGGCTAATTTGGTTAACAGCCAAAACTGAATTCCAGCTTCCTGTTCCAGATTTAGTGGGTTTTCGCCCATCATGAGATCATTGGACAGTTTTAAACTGTAGCTCTCCATCCTCTCCTCCAGGTTCAGTACATGTTGGAGTCGGATGGTTTCGATTCCATCCAGGAGCTTGTACGTTATTTTGTGGGTCAACGTAAACCAGTTACCCAGTCCAGCGGCGCCCACATCTACTGTCCGGTCAGCAGGACTCTTCCTCTGCGTTACCTGGAGGCGACCTTCGCTCTCTCCAACAAGCAAGGCTCCGCCTACTCGCCGTCCAGTCAGAGGGGCGCATACATCAAAAGACGGAGCGTCACCATGACTGATGGGCTGACTACTGAAAAGATGATATCTCACAGGTGAGACGGGGGGGAGTCTGGGTTTTAGGGTAGAAATACTGTTCTGATTGGTAAAACATACGTCCACCTTTTCTATATTTTACATTAAGTCAGGGGTTCCCAAAATGTTTCCTTTGAGGACCCCCTTTCTCGTGTCCAAGATAAGCCAGGACCCCCAAACCCAACTCCTACACGCATAAACACATTAAATGTGTTCATTTACAAACTTTCTACAGACATACTGAGTTATAACTTTTATATGGAGTTCTGATTATACTGTAGGGTGTGTTATTGGGAATTTATAAATGAAACTTTTACAAATAAAATCTTGCTAACCTCTCAACCTCAGCAAAGACAAAATTTTGGGGACCCCCTGCAATCTTGTGGGGACCCCCTTGGGGGTCCCGACCCCCAATTTGGGAACCCCTGCATTAAGTGAAGGGAAAATCATGGAGCCATCTTGGATTTTTTTTTAAATTCATGCAGAAGTCTAATTATGCAAATAAGTCAAAGTCCGCATGTGAAACAGTTTAGAGGGGCTGAACAAGGTGGCGCTGTTGAGATTTTTAGCCACATTAGTATCTAAATAAAGTACCTTTCTGCTTACTTTATGTGTTTATGCATAACTTTAGGAGTTTTCATGCATGTTTGGTCTCCAAAAAACACATTTAGTAGACTGTTAACACGAACACGTAGACACTAATGGACAAAAGGTTGGATAGAAAACTCTAGTCTGACAACAGGTCCCATGAAAAATAGTAAAAGCTCAACAAAAAGACAGAAACAAGAGTTAATGGTTAAAACGGCATAAAGAAAATGTTTAAAGGTCATTTATTTCACAATCAAACCAAACTATTAAACAGATAAAAATGAGACTGAATTAAAAGCTGCATGTAAGTGATATTTAGTGATGATTGTATCAACACACAGTCAGTGTCTTGATGCAATCTGCTGGGTTCCTTATATAGGAAACTTTTTTACTGATTGGCTTAATGAACTGAACTGTATTGGAATGTTTACTTTGTGAAGTGCCTTGAGACGACTCTTGTCGTGATTTGGCGCTATATAAATAAACTGAATTGAATTGAATTGAAGGATTTTCAGAGTAAAAGTATTTAATCTTTTCTTCTATTAGAAGTGAATGGTCATTTGGGCGATGGTGGCAGAGGAGTTAAGTGGACGCCCCGCAATCGGAAGGTCGCAGGTTCGCGTCCCGCTCAGTCTGTCGTTGTCGTTGTGTCCTTGGGCAAGACACTTAACCCAACTTGCCTGTGTTGGTGGTGGTCAGAGGGGCCGATGGCGCAGAATGGCAGCCTCGCCTCTGTCAGACCACCCCAGGGCGGCTGTGGCTACATAGTAGCTTACCATCACCAGCATTTTGTGAATATGAGAGTGAATGAATAATGGAAAGCGCTTTGGGTGTCTTGAAAAGCGCTATATAAATCCAATCCATTATTATTATTATTATTATTATTTAAACAGACAGACCAGATCGAAATCCTGTTTAATATTTACTAAAGAAACTGCAGAAGTGAACTACTACTACTACTACTACTAGACTACTACTAAAATTAAACAACTTACACAACTGAGTAAAACCTACTGATTGTGATTATTTATAACTTTTTCCATGATGCCAAAAGAACTCCGTATTTATTTGACCTTTTTTAATTACAAAGCCAGATTTGATTCCAATAGAATTTCCTGGTTTCATATTTGTGATTTGTTCCGCTAGGATTCATCCCATCTTTTTTTCAGCGGTTTTATTTGAACTCTGACCTTTTCATTGCTTCATTGATTTTTTTTTTTTTTTACATCACACATGATCAGTGACTCGGACAGTCCCAGTCCAGTTGGGACACCAGTGGCGCCGCCCGAACCAGAACCGGAACCTGCGTCCCGAAGCAGGTTGTGCTTTTATATGTGTGACACTAACGTTGCACTGTCCCTCCATGTTCCTAAAGCCCCGCCCCCTCCCGTCACAGACACAGCTTACCCTTTGTGATCACCATCAGATCCACAGATTTGTTCACCTCTGCACCAAGTTTCAAACGCCACCTGGCTGTTTTTAAACTTGATATTTTATCCTGGAGAGCAGCAGACAACGATGTGGTGAATAACCTTGAGATAAAAACGTATTTTTGATCAGTTTCTAAAGTTTATTATGATTAGGAACAGGATTCACTTATTATTTTCACTGATGCACGTCTGCTTCTGCTCCGTAACATTGTTGTAGTTTAGAAATCACACAGTCACAATTTCTCTAACTCCAGAACTAAAATGTTTTTTCACCCTAAAAGACGGAAAGTTTAAACTCTCCTGACAGTTAAAGGTTTTTTAACATCCTGGTGTTCCTGTTTTCAGCCCGTCGACGATCCACCACTACAAAGACGCAATGCGGAATTGTGCGATGAGCATGGACCAGATTCAGGAGTACCGCTGCCCCTTGTCGCCTGTCGGGGAAACCCCGCTGTCTCCTGCTTATAGTGCCAGTGAGTGCCAGACTCACAGACTCAGACACATAAATAATACATCCTCACCTTCACAAACACTCCCCATAGAGAGTTAAAGCCTCCCCCTCTTTCTCTCTCTCTCTTTTTTTAAATTTCAGTCACAAGACAGAGAGCCCACTCAGGCGGGCGGGTTCTGGCCGTCGTCCCTCCCTCCCCGGTGATGCGCCGCTCGAGCGACCCTCAACTCAGCCCCTCCGACGTTCCTCCAGATTATCCCACACATACCTCTCACTCAGCACACTCCTCGCCCGCCCATCATTCCAGCTTCCAGTCCTCAGAGACAGCGGGGAGTTACTGTGACCTCAGACCCTGCCCCCCCAGGCCCCCCAAACCCGCCGCCAAGGGCTACGTAGAGCGACTCAGAGTGGAAGACGGGAGGCAGGAGGAAGCGAGAGAAGGAGGAGAGGGAACGTTCAGCACCCCGCTGGTGGAGACGACTTCTTTGTTCAAGCCCTCCAGGTATGAGACGAAGCACCCATCCAGGCACGTTTATTCTAATAACCGCTTCTCTTTGTGCTCCCTAAATGAAGAAATGACTTCTTCTGTTTCTACTGTTTTGTCATAATTTAAGAGCAGCAAACACATTTCTGCTTTGTGCAGGTACGTGTCTGGCCTCCTCCCTGCTGAGAATAAACCTTTGGAGATGTCTGTGCTGAAGCGGGTCAAAGAGCTGCTGGGGGAGGTTGATGCCAGGACCACAGCTAAACACATCACCCTGCTGGACTGCAAGGTGCACACACACACACACACACACACACACACACACACACACACACACACACACACGCATGTGATCAGACGCCCATCCAACATTCTGAACGACCTAAAGTTAATTTTTCTGTTGTCTTGTCCAGGTTGCTAGAATATTGGGTGTCACCCCAGAAATGCAAAGAATGATGGGAGTTTCCTCAGGGCTGGAGCTGCTGACGTTACCTCACGGACACCAGCTGAGACTTGACCTCCTGGAGAGGTACTCAAGCTATCTATTTATTTATTTATGCTATTTATTTTTTTCATCCCTTTTTTCTTGTTTCTTTTACCTTAAATTTACATTTTTGCACATTTTTAACACTTTTATCATGTATTTTTATAAGAAAAGAGAAGAATGAAAGAAAGTATTCACATTTTAAACATGAGGCCATTATTCATGCATTGTGACTGTCCTACCTTAGATTGTTACAAATTATTTTCATGGAAAAAAAACATTTTGTCAGCTTATAAGTGATCCTTTAGATTCTTTTCCTTTCCAGTAAACTTTATTTTGCCTCATGAACTTGACAGTCCTTATATTCTCTTACATTTATTGTACTTTTCCTAACAAATCGAGTGTGTTCTTCCCACTCAGGTTCTACACCATGTCCATCATGATGGCCGTGGACCTTCTGGGCTGCACGGGGAGCACGGAGGAGAGAGCAGCCCTCCTCCATAAGACCATCCAGTTAGCAGCAGAGCTAAAAAGCAACTTGGGGAACATGTTTGGGTTCGCTGCTGTGATGAGAGCCCTGGAGCTGCCACAGGTGAGGATCCGGCAGAGAAAACTTCACCAATCCTTCAATGTTTAGTATCTATAACTTTGTCAAGTTCACAGAGGACATTGTAGTGGTGGGGCTCATCTCCAGGGGGGATGAGACCCCCCCACAGAGCCAAAGTGGAACGGTTGACCACATGGTGCTCAGAGAATAATCTGCTCTTGAACACCGACAAAACCAAGGAGATGATAGTGGACTTCAGGAAGAAGACAACAGACCTTCAGCCACTCTTTATTCAAGGGGTCTGTGTGGAGCGTGTCTCTAGATATCTGGGAGTTCACATAACGGAGGAGCTGACCTGGGGCGTCAACACAGCAGAGATAGCAAAGAAGGCCCAGCAGAGGCTCTATTTTCTCAGAGTTCTCAGGAAAAATAAAATTCCCCAAAACCTGATGGTGTCCTTCTGTCGGTGCTGTATTGAGAGCATCCTGTGATACTGCTTGGGTGTGTGGTTCTCCAGCTGTACTTAGCCCATAGGAAGAGGCTACAAGAGAACAGTAACACCACACAGAAGATCGTTGGACATCTCTTGCCCTCCCTGGACGACCTGCACACAATTAGCTGCTGTAGAAAAGCAGTGAAAATCTTGATGGACCCCTACCACCCTGCTCCTTCTGGAAAACGATACTGGAGCATCAAAGCCAGAACCAACAGGCTGAAACAGCTTCTTTCCCTCAGCTGTGAGAGTACTTAACCGTCACTGAATGACCTTTAGCGGGTCTACCGTGATTGAAGGATTTTAATGCCTTGGTTTTTATTGGATTTATTGTTTTATGTATTTTAAGGTTTAACGTCTTGGTCTTATTTGTCTATATTTAGGGTTTTACGTTTTATATAGTATAGTTTTATTTTTTAATATTGTGGGGTTGCACCTAATTTCGTTGTACTTGTTACAATGACAATAAAGTTATTCTATTGTATTCTAATGTGTGTTTTAATGTCTTTCAGATTTCCCGCCTGGAGCAGACGTGGGTGACTTTACGTCAGAGACACACTGAAGGGGCGATTCTTTATGAAAAGAAGCTCAAACCCTTTTTAAAGAACATAAATGATGGTAAAGGTGAGGTAAAACTTTTAGTGTTTCGCGCTAAAATATTAAAATGTGCAGCTGAACTCTAATGTTTGTTTGTTTCCAGAATCCAGCGTCCTTTCCAACACCTCCTTCCCCCACATCCTTCCTGTCCTGTCCCTGTTGGAGCGAGGAGCGGCGGTCGGGGAGGTGCTGGAACCGTGGGAGAGCTCCGAGGCGGGAGTGGATGTGATCATGTTCCACCTGGAGGCGGCGCGGACCATCGCTCACCACGGGGAAATCTACAGAACCAACGCAGAGAACAAACTGCAGGGTAGGAGCTTCAGCTGATCTGTAATCGCTACGCCATCATCAAAGAGAAAATAAACACATTCATGTTTTATAAAAGATAGAAATAGGATGAACCATTTCAACAATTCCCAACATAAACATAATTATTGTTATTATTTAAAAAATGTACTACAGTCTCAGTACTTTTCTGTGACATCGTATTTCCTCACATAATTCAGACATATAGAAAACTTGGTAACACTTTACAATAAGGGTCCCTTTATTAACATTACTTAATGCATTATTAAGCATTAATAAGTATCCCTTTATTAACGTTACCATTATTGTTAACTATTAAGTGTCCTTAAGGTTAGGACAAAGGGCCAGGGGGGTGTCTGCTTAGTAATGCATTACATAATATAGTTAAACAGTTGTTAATACGTTATTTAATAGTTTATTATTGCTTAATAATGCACTAAGTAATGTTAATAAAGGGACCCTTATTGTAAAGTGTTACCAAAAACTTGCTAATTTTGCAAAAGTTAGCATTTTTGTATCTCTGACTGGTTCCCAACAGTCAAACCCAGTAATGATGCCTTCACAGGGGAAAATCAGCTGTTCCAGTTACAGCTCAGGCTGTCAAAGGAAAAAAAACACCAAAAATCAGATTTTCATGAATTAAGAGGGAATTTTAGTTGTCGATACTGATCTGTGTGTGTTCTACATCCGTGTCACGCTGATTTGATCAGCTGTGTTGACTGTATTGATCCTAATACTTCTCTATCGGTTCTTCATTAGAGTCCATTACTGTTTTATTGAACTTCCTGTCGATAGCTTTTAGCTCTCGCCTGTGTTTCCTGTTAGAACCTGCTATTGATCCCGCTGACCTCCGTCCGCTCCTGTCAACAGCTCTTCCACAGGCCCACCATCAGATGTCTTACCTTTAACATGAGATGGAACTCTTCTCTCCTCCCCTCCAGGGTTTCAGGAGCGAGCAGAGATACGTGAGATCTTCCAGACGGAGTTTCAGATGCGTCTCCTGTGGGGCAGCCGCGGCTCTGAAGGCAGCCAGTCGGAACGCTACGAGAAGTTCGACAAGGTTCTCACGGCTTTGTCTCACAAACTAGAACCTCCTGTGCGCCACAGCGAGCTATAGCATCCGCCCTCGTTCTCTCTGCGTGGCCATGACTTTCTCTTGATTGCACTCAACACTCACAGCGGCACGGAGGGGTTCTGAGATGGAGTTAGAAGGCAGCTAATGAGGAATCCAGAAAGGAGAGATTCACTGTGGAATCAAACTAACGCCGTCTCTCCTCCTCCTTCCTGTGGACGAACCGGGCGTTAAAATATTTAAAAGCAAATAAGAAAAGTGAGAATGAAGACAGGCGAGGAGGGTAAAAACATTTGTACGGTGTGCCCTGAGGGCCAAACAGAGCTATGAAAGTTTGGCTTTGCTCCATTAAAACACAATTGTCACACACTGTAGCTGAAATGGTAGATCATGTAGATGTTTAGTGTGTGAGTGTGTCAGGAAGTGTGCTCACTCATGATTTTTTACATTTTTTATCTAATTTATTTGTTATTAAAAGAGAAAATCAAACCATTGTGGACATTTCATCATAAACCTCACAAGAATGTCTCTCCATCACGAGGGAACTCTACTAATAAAACCTCATTTAATATGTACCAAGAAGTCCCATTCAGTCCCATTAAAAATGTATCAGGCATGCATTAATAAATGTATCTGAAAACGAGGCGTTTGCAGAGGAAATGCAGCATTTTGAGTTAAGAGAACAAGCGCCCTCTGTTTTGGCTGCTTGATACCTTTCATATTCTGTGTCCTGTGCACAAAAAACAAGCAGCTCAACACCTGCGTTATAACCAATAAAAGTGGAGCGTGTACACTTTAAATTGACTTAAAGCAATGTTTCACTTTGTGCGTGAGCATTAATGAACATAATCTGGTATCAGTTTATAAGCTTGCTGAAATGTTTGATGCATGCAAGTCAAATGTTGCTTTAATAAGAATTTAAATGCGTGTCAAATATGAGAAATATACAAATGAATCAATGAAAAAATGTTGTGTTTGTTGAGAATCTTAAAAGATTTTGGAGGAAAATGCCATTTTTAAAGTTTTGGGGTTCTGTTTGAGTGCTTTTTTTAAAGAATGCCCTCTGGATGTTTGATTTTTTTCAACAAAAGGACAAAAATGACTAATTTATTTTCTATTCTGGTCGGATTTTTCAGTGTTAGATTGTTGAATTGGTCTGAGAGGGCTGGAGCCGACTCTCGGAGCTATGCAATCATTTCAGTCACACGGCTGAGAGGACGAGTCCCACTCGGAGGATTTTAGGAAATCTTGAACTTTTCTCATCCAAAAGGACGGAACCGGGTCGTATCTGATAATAAATTGGAAATGTGTCTGAAAATGTTCCTTCTGTTCCAGTGTTTCATGGTTGAAATCCTTCAGTGGAAGCTGGATTTGGTTGTTTTTATTATTATTCTGGCTGTGAGGATCAGCTTTGGAGCTGTGTGTCTGCTCCATCAGGAAGTCAGCAAAAAATAATGAAACCGAAACAGGAAAAGGACTTTTATTTGTGTGTTTTCAGACCAACAGAATGCCTACTGGTTTAGGTTTCACTGATGATGTTTTTATTTGTATGAAGAGAAAAGCAAAAAGTTCAGAAATAATTCAGGATTGATCTCATGTTTTCTTTTGTATTGTACATAGCAGGTCACTTTTTTGAATAAAATAATTGCTTGTGATGATGAGTCTTTTATTTTTGCTCAGAAACACTGCACCCAATGACAAACACACCTCAGAGCCTGAAATCTGAGTAGAAGCTGCTTCATTCATCAGGCCCAGAAACTTCAACATGCATCTTCTCAACAAAGATTTAAGGCTCCATCTAAAACGATTAAAGGGGACCTAGAATGTAAATCAACATTTTCCTTGTTGTTGAATAAGACAGCTTGGGTGGTCAACAGTAGCATACCAAAAAGTCAAAGCCGTGTGTGACCTACTTTTTATGTAAATTAGAAAGTTGAAAAAGGTGAGAGAAAAACTCCTGTTCTGAGAAAGCCTTCCTTAACACGTCATAAGGGGGAGCCACGCCTCCTCAAACCTGCATGTGTCTGAGGCCTTCTGGGGAAACCAACCAATCAGCATGTCCTGGCCGAGTGGGCGGGGTCAACAGCTCTTTTCACTGAAGGCCTGAGTAAGGGGGTTTAGAATAGCCTGTATCAGGGCTCCTGGGACAGATGAAAGCCAAGAAAATTTTTTCTTATGCTTTTTGGAGGCTCAAAGCTCTGTTTTAGATCGTTGATTAATTGCATTAGGACACCTTTAAAGAAGAAGAAACGATTTTTTATATTGCGCCTTTTAAGATAAAAATCACGAGGTGCTTCACTAGAACAAAATTAAAAATAAATAAAGGCATATTTTCCTCAAACTTGGGTATAAATAGAGGAAGACAAAAAAACATGCAATGAAATGTTAAGGAATTGGAACAAAATCAAATAAGATTTTTATTTTTAAAAACTGCACTAAACTTAAAAAGGAAGTTAAAAATGATTACATTAAATTATTTTTACCTCATTATCATTTAAAAATGTGCATTATAACCCTCGTTGCACAAAATGAATAAAAATGGCAAAATGAAAAGATTTAATTACTTTTTTCTGGTTGAGGAAGTTAAAGGGATATTTATATGGAGGTCTAACCAGTAACAGCTCCCTGAAGCATGGCCAGACTGGTGGCCCGTGGTGGCTCGTGCCTCCAGCCTCCAGCTTCCCAAGACACCATCAGATCAGTAATGCACTTGAAATTTTTAGAGGTGCTAAGCAGCTCTTTGTGTTTTTAATTGATCTGGCTCAGCTTTTGAACCTCTAAAAACTTTAATATAAACTTCATATTATAAAGAAATAAGACAAGCTTAAGTAACCATCAAGCATCTCTCTCTCTCTCTCTCTCTCTCTCTCTCTCTCTCTCTCTCTCTCTCTCTCTCTCTCCTGACTTATATTTGATTATTGGTGTATTTTTATTGTTTTGCATAGAGTACTATCTGTACTACAGTGTATCAGCAGAAATCTTCACACTTTTGTCTGAAGTTGCTCTACTTTAGTGATTAAAAACATGCTCACTGAGCTACATATTGCTAAAAAAATACATTACAGTTTTTCTCGATTGCTAAGACACATTTCTTGAAAGCTGCTCTCCCTTTCTCTAACCTGTGAACACAAAATCCAATTTTCAAGCTAAATCCCCAAAACCTCAGACTCTTCTTGCAAAACCAAACTTTCACCTCAAAACAGTTCAATCTGTGCTCAAAACTGAACTATGTTGTCAAATCGTGCCCCGAGTCAATCAAAATGACAGTCACTACTGAACAGTCACTAAACACTACGTAGAAAAATAGAAAACACAATGCTCAGGACATGAAGATGGAGAAACAAATATTTACTGTTCACTGTAGGTGAAATGCATGTTGCAAAACAAAAATAACTGTGCATTTAGCACTTGTACAAAAAGACAAAACAGAAAATCTTGACACTTATGTACAGTAAGCCCATATACTAAAAATAAAGTACACAAATATACAAATACTACTGTAAGTGCAAAGAGCAAAGATTCCAGTACTGCAGGTTGGCATATTATCCAGACACATTCAATGTTGATTACGTAGTGATATACTGTAGTGGCCTAAATCACGTTTTCTGTATCACTTACAAAACTAGATCTATTTCTACAGAGGGGTTTTCAACTGGATGCAGTGGAAAGACCCCATGAATACATCTATAAGGATGAAGCACTGTGTATGATCCCTCACATCATTAGCCACAAGTGTGATCAATTTTTAGTTGTGTTCAAGTGGTGACACCAGTGCTTTACTTGTGATTGATGTTTGTCACCTGTGCTCACCATTATGCAACACAGGTGCATCACAATGAAAATGTGTTGGCAAGTGGTGTCTAAACAGGTGAAACGTGCTTATGGTTTTGCCAAAAGAGTGATTGATTCAATCAGTGGGTTCAGACAACTGAGCATTTGGTTCAGACAACAGGGTTCAGTGTTTTAGCAACTGAGAAAAACTGTAAATAAAATAAAATAAAATACTAATTAGTATTGTTTTCACTGAAATGCAAAACTACCTGATTTCTTTCTTTCATAAACAAGTTATTCTCTTTTAAGTGCTTTATGCTCTAAATCTTAAGATTTTTAATGCATAAAAAAATCATTTTGTACTGAGAACTTTCAGTTTTAACATTGTTTAATGTACAGGATGGATTCAAAAGCTATACACATGTCACAATATGTAGAAAAAGACAAATGCCACCCCCATTTACACCACGTTCACTGAAGGGAATGTAAATGTGATCCTTTGGGATGTCTTTCAATGCAACAAAAAGGCCACTAGAGGGCAGCAGTTCTCCTTCAAACTAACTGAGTTCTCTCCTGAGTACAGAGGCCCAAAACCTGCCTTCACAGCGCTTACCCATCCTTCACTTAACACACACACACACACACACACACACACACACACACACACACACACACACACACACACACACACACACACACACACACACACCTACAAAACACAACTGTCCAAATGTTTTTTTTTTTCAAAAACATGTTTTGTTAAATATATTAACTAGCTCTTCATTTCAAAGTAAAATTCACCTTACTCTGCACACGCTAACTTTACCAAAACTCTGGAAATCTGACTCAAAATGAAATTATTCTGTCAATCAATAAGACATATGTTCAGTTCACATGATACATGCAGTCAGTCGAAGTGCACCAGGTTTTGAAGTACTGGCTATTGTTGGCATTACTCGAAAAACTAGAATATGGTGCAAAAGGTCATTTATTTAATTAAAAGCAAAATGGGCCCAAACCAAATACTGAGTACATATATGCATGATTGTACATTCTTATTTTATTGATTTCATGTAATATTCTAATTGTCTGATAATTTGAATGTGGGGTTTTCATCAGCTGTAACCGTAATCATCACAATTATAACAAAGGCTGAAATATCTGACTTTGCATGGAATGAGTCTGTCTCATACATTAGTTTCACCTTTTACATAAGATTACTTTCTGAAATAAATACATTTTTCCACAATATTCTATTTTTTTAGTTTTACCTGTAGACCACCATTTACACTGTTGGTTATGTTCACATCTAATGTTCACATTCTGAATCATTCCATGAAAACGTAAATCAGATTTTTTTCCCTTTACTGTATACAAGTTTTACTTTATTGCTTACAGTGAACAAAACATGCATGAAACATCCAAGAGCAAACACACAGAAGACACTGAGCGGACACTCAAAACAGCAACACAAAAGCTTGAATGAAAGGGGGGAACTTAAAAGAAAAAGAAAAGAAAGAAAATCTAATGTCGGGGATCTTTGGGGTTAGGTCACATTTTTTCATCATCACATCTAAGGCGATACACCTCCAGCACCTGCAAGCTGTGGTTCAACCAATTTTCCCTACATAAATATGCTGTGTCAATTATTTGGATAGTTGTTGATGATCAGCTAGGTTTTCTCTTGATTTTGTTATCTTGTCTGTTAAGAAAATTGATGCATTATAGAAATGTGTTGACTGCATATTGTGTGAAAACGACCCAAAACTTGTGACTGGTACGGCCAAAACAGACTGCTGCTCTGCACATTGTAATAAGAATTTTAAAAATATGACTCTATAGGAAAAAAACTGTAATCAACGTTTAATTTCTTTTCTTTTTGATTTACTTCGGACTTTGGTGTGAATTAGTTAAGTTTTATTTAAATTCTCAGTTCATATTCCGTCTAATTTGGGGTTTCCTTGGTTTGTTCACAGTTCAGAACCCTTAGGATCCTCTGTCGGAGCTTTAAAATCTTTTTTAAAAATGCAAAAAAGTAGTTATTTAAGGGTCCCTTTATTAATGTTACTTAGTGCATTATTAAGTATTAATAAACAAAGATCCCTTTACAAATATTGTGCACTATTAAGTGTCCTTAAGGTTAGGACAAAGGGCCGGGGGATTGTCTGCTTAGTAATGCATTACTTAATATTAACATTAATATTAAGCAGTTGTTAATACTTTATTAATGCTTAATAATGCACAAAGTAACGTTAATAAAGGGACCCTTATTGTAAAGTGTTACCTAAGGAAAATATGCCATCTAGTGTGAACTGAGCATGCGTGCTTGCACATTGCTTCACATATAGCCCTGTGGTGATGGCAGCAGGAGGGGGAAAGAACAGATGGAGTGTGCATGCATGCATGCGTGCGTGTGTGTGTGTGTGTGTGCGTGTGTGTGTATGTGTGTGTGTGTGTGTTGTCTGCTATGTCTGTGTGCCTGTTATAACACCAGTGTTGCAGGAATTGTTTCCACCTGCAGGTTTTCTCTTGACGCAGGAGGAAGTGGAGCCGTCTGTTGGACGAGCTCAGATAAAAAACTTCATTCTACCTTTTTTTTATTACACAAAAATTTTTAAAATCAGACAATCAAACCTGATAAAATATGAGTAATCTGTTACAACAATGAGATCTTTGTCTCCTGTTTCTATACAGTTCCAGAGGCGTAACATGTAATCTCTAAGAGGATTCTCTCTGCTTGGTATCATGTTAATTTCAGCTCTTTATTTTTCTTATGGAAACACATCCGAGCTCTCCCAGGCCTGTCAGCCAGCGATTCTGCCAGCAAACATCATCAATTCACTCTCTAATCTCTCCCCACAATCCTTCTATAGACGATCCGGCGTGTTGGTCATTGTCATCTGATCATGTGTGACCTTGGCTGCTCTAAAGCTGGAGCCGTGGTGGCGTGGCGTTGGAAGATGCTGGTGGAGCTGGAAAAAAAATGTCACTCCATTATTATTTATTTATTTGTAAATCGAGGGTGGCATGTTGTTGGAGAGAAAGTCCAATCATCAGGATGTGGTATAGTAGAAGAAACATGGAGAATTTTGGGCTAAAATACAAAAAACTACTTTAAATTTGTAAAAAAATAAAATAAAATATTAAAGTGAAATGAAGAATGTGCTTCTTCCCCTCCCTCTGAGGTCATCTTTTCTCTGCTTTCACCTGTGAGGATCATTTTCCAAGAAACTTTCACAGCAGCCTCCGTTTTTAGAGGGCCTCCTCACCCAAGCCTCACCCTTTCCTTGCCCCCGCCAGGCCCTGCTCGATCTGTCTGCCTGCCCCTGCACTCGCTCCTCATTAACACATGAATAAAGACATGGGAAGGGCCCGCTAAAGGCTTGGAGGCCAACAGAAGGCAGCAGATTTGCAATTCAAACCTCTGACCGTCCACACACTACCCTGATCCCTCTCATCCTCCCCCCTCATCCAGCCCGCCATGACTGAAACTGTCACCGGTATGATTGAGGATGTATGGGAGAGGAGGGAGAGGGGGGACAGATGTGAAATTCACATCATGTCTCTGCACACCTTCACATGCACACACAGACAAAACGCTATAGTGTTTGGTGTTTTACATTCATTACTTTTTATTGTAGTAATTATTTACAAAATGATATTAAGTATAAAGAAAATCAGTTAGAATCACACTTAAGGAATGGTCATCCAGCTGTTTAAATTTGGAGAATAAAACCACTAAGCTATGTCATTGAACAGATAAACATTTTGTCAGCTTTCGTCAAATAAAACACCAAAAACATACATGAATTCATTCTGATTATTGGTATTTTTTCATTTCAGATACATTAGTGTAAATAATTGGTTATAAAATCCTAAGAAAAGATATTACATTTACATTTTACCTCTATTTCTAAAACAAATGCATAGAACAAGACTAAATATGTGTCTGTAATTAAAGGAGTGCTCATGCAGGCAGTAATAAACTGTTAAGACTGACTGAATAAAAATCACTTAAGGGATGTTGAATTAACAGACTTAAAACTAAACCATCGTTGATTTCTTATAATTTGATTTCAAATAATTTGAGTTAAAGAGAAATATTGGAATAGATGGATGCTGGTGAATGATAGCTCATTAAATAAAAAAAGACACAGAAACTTTATTTTGGTGCATAAAAGTAAACATGTCAGTGTGTTTCATTCATAGATTTATTATTATTATTATTATTATTATTATTATTATTATTATTATTATTATGTAAAAAAAAGAATGTGGAAATGTACCACATAAGAAACAGCATATAACTTTTAATATTTTATTTAGAAATAAGTTTGGCTGTCATAAAATTGACAAGATCCATGATTTTGGAATCCTGTGCACCAGATTTATTTATTTTCTTGTATGTTGTATATTTGTTTATGTGATTGTTGTTGTTTAATCTTTTTTTTGGTTGATTTGATGCACAGAAACAGTGGAAACACACCGGAGCAGGAAAAAAATAACACTTTAATCGTGATAAAATAGAAATCTTTCACGGTGGTATCATGATTTTATTTTGGAAGTCATTTTAAC
The DNA here is from genome assembly GCA_006937985.1 of Aphyosemion australe. NCBI lineage: Eukaryota > Metazoa > Chordata > Actinopteri > Cyprinodontiformes > Nothobranchiidae > Aphyosemion > Aphyosemion australe. The sequence goes on along the minus strand of SSNS01000021.1, from coordinate 1,763,777 downwards.
AACCACTTCCGCCTGTCGTTCTTTTACTTCCGGTGTGTGCCGACAATATGGCAGCTTCCCTTGCTCTTCAGCTGGAGTTTGGGTAGGATCATTTAAGGTGTTTTATTCCTGTTTCTGAGTGTTTGTTACTCTTTGAGGGACTCATTCAGTAATTGTGAGTTTTCTTCTGTCATTTCCGGGAGCTGCAGCTCTTTAGTGCACGTCTAAAGCCAAAGCAGCGACCTAAACATCAGAGTGACTCGACTTCTCAAGGCATAATTTTGTATTTACAGACTGTTTATTCACCAAGAAACCATCCTGCATCTCAGCCCCATGTTTCTAGTCAGCCGGACCACTCACCGTTTATGTTTTAAAGCTGTACAACTAAGTTTATATGAGCTGAGCCGTGAAAAACCAGGCAGCGACAAGAATAGGTGTTGTGCTGAAAAAAGCACCCCAGCATTTCAGTGCACGCGTTTAAATCAACACTAGGGGGGAAAGCGCTCGTTGTGCTGCACTCTTAACAACATTTAAACGGAAGAATGGATGATACTTATGTTTTAAACAGACTGTAAATGCGGTATTTTATTCATTGTTGATTGTCATTTAATTTTTTTGTTTGTTTTTTGATCGATAAACTGACTGGAAAGCTTTTCACCCAGGCGCCTTTTGGGCACAACACTGGTTAAATTACCAAAAGGGCACTAAAAATATCTAAAACAATCTCAAACGACCTAAAATTCTGTCCCAAGTCAGATTTCTATCACATCAAAGCCTTTATTGTCTTATCTGTTTTACTGTACAAATGATAGAGCAAGATAAATCTTTTCTATACTTTTTCATCATTGAGCCATCCATTATCATCTGCTTATCCGGGGATCGGGTCGTGAGGGCAGCAGCCTAGGCAGGGAGGCCCAGACTTCCCTCTCCCCAGCCACTTGGGCCAGCTCCTCTGGGGGAATCCCAAAGCTTTCCCTGGCCAGCCGAGAGACATAGTCTCTCCAGCGTGTCCTGGGTATTCCTTTGGGTCTCCTCCTGGTTGGACGTGCCCGGAAAACCTCACCAGGGAGGCGTCCTAACCAGATGTCTGAGCCACCTCAACTGGCTCCTCTCGATGTGGGGGAGCAAGCAGATCTACTCCGAGCCCCTCACGGATGATCAAGCTTCTCACCCTATCTCTATGAGAGAGCCCAGAGACTCTGCAGATAAATCGGCCCAGGCTCAGCTCTCTCTTCACCACAATGCCCGCATCGCTGCAGATGCAGCACCAATTGAGCCAAATAATGAATGCTTTATTTGTTAAAAACTAGTTTCTGGTGTTTGTTGCATGTGTCATGGTTTGTTTTTATCACATAATAAACACATTTTTTAAACTAAGTGCTCCTTTGTTTAGGGGAGGTGCAGAGTTGCTCTTCAGCGGTCAGAAGGTACATCATGTGACTCTTCCGAGCCAATCAGAACCCTGTGAGTATCACCATAAAAAATCCTTCAATTTCTGTTGATAAAATGCATCAAGACCACATTCAAATATTACATTAATGCAGTTATATCATGACTTTCCTTGCTACTGTAGAGGATTTCTGTCTATCAGTGACATGTAAGAAATCTGTGTGGTGTAATTCAAACTCCAGCTGCTAGGTGGCAGCAGTTTCTACAGCCTTAATTCTGATGGACAAGATCCCGTGGTAACACTAGGTGTTTCTCAATGGGCTCTATGCACGCTCCAACTTCCGCATTCCACATAAGACTAGGGCTGCACAATATATCGCAAATATATCGTCATCGCAATATCATCATGCGCATTAGGCATATCACAAAGAACAGACAAATATCGCAATTAATGGTCATCTCAGATTTTTGCTACACATAATGCATTTTGTCAATCAAATGGAAGAATTAAGTTTTTGACAAATCAAATAGAGCCCTTCACCCATTTGGTCAATCGGTTGGGTTCTTATAGGTTAGCTGCCTTGGTGCCTAGGTGGACGGCACTTCATTTGGATGGCTAGCAAACACCTGAGTTAGCTTAGAGAGCATCGCAATGACTGAGGGTGAGACGTGTTTGGAAAATGTTAGCGATAAAGAACTCATAATTCAAACAGCATGACTACTACTTCAAATTACTTGTGTTCAACAAACACAAGATTTAAAGGAACTAGAGGCAGGAAAAAAGAAACGATGCTCACGAGCGACGCGCCCGGCTCTGCGAGTAACTGCAGCCCAGCACGGGAGCGTGCACAGACGGCTATGTTACACAAACACAAAAATACCATTACCTGACCCTCTTCACACGCTCTCACGCCACACCTCCAATATCTCACGCTGAAAAGGCAACTCCCCGCCGCTCTCACGGACAATATTGCGGCGAAGCAATCCACGCTGCAGCCCTGATCACAGCTAATGCTACTACCACAGCTAATGCTACTGCACGCTAGCTCTCTCTGAGTCATCGGTGAGGTCAGATCATTGTCATCATCTCTAAACACAACCTATAATGTTTCTTACCTGCTCACTAGGAAATGAGCCATGGCAGCATCCTTTTTGAGTCCCAGATATAGTTGAAGCAGCCTCCATTCGTCAATCACGTATCCGATATAGATTCGGGTCCCTGCCTGTCTTTTACCATATTTGGTTTTTGACTCACGAGATGCCGCTGAATAAACTTCCTTTGTGCCACGCTTGGTCGTTTGCTGGTTGCAGTAGAATCCATTCCCACAGTTCTTCTTTTGGAGTTTGGCGGTTGGCAAGCAACTTAACGTGCAATAGCGCCACCTACCGATCTGCAGTGTCGAACACATTTTCTTTCTGTTTTGAAGCTGTCGCGAACGCGCAAGCAGTGTCAATTGACGCCACATCCGTAGGGCAGCGCGGGAAATTCGTGACCGAACTGCAGCGCATTTTGCAGCAAACAGCCTGTTCAAGAAAATGGAACGATACATGGGTGGCCTCATTCTTTTTGGTTTATAACGCTTCATCACCCATTAGCTTTGAAAAAATTAACATACATGTTTAATTTTTTACAGATTTTTTTAAAGATCCTGCCCCTAGTTCCTTTAAGTATTTGTTCATTTATCGCAAGTAATATCAATATCGCAATATTAAGCACTGTTATCGCGTATCGCAAGTTTTCCTAATATCGTGCTCCCCTACATAAGACTGCACTCCTATTTCCGGTTGTCATAAGTCGTCGGCGAAGCTGTGACATGGCTGAGAGTTTGAAGTTCACCCGGTGCTTACTGGAGTTACAAAAAGTTACAATCAATGATGTAAGGCAAATTTTCTCTTTGTTTAGATGAAAAAAAAGAAAAAAGTGGTTCTCTCGATTTAAAAAAAAAAAAAACCTCTATAACACGTCTGACCAAAAAGCCATAAGCAACTAACCTCCAGGAAGCACAGAGTGAACTCCAAACTATCAGACATGTCACAGCTTCGCCGACGACTATGGCAACCGGACATAGGAGTGCGGTCTTATGTGGAATGCGGAAGTTGGAGCGTGCATAGAGCCCATCTCAAGGAACCTCGCCTTGATGCCTTGGTCCCGCTCCGGTTGTCTAGGAGATACGTCATCAGGAACCACCATGGTGTTTTCCAATCGGTTCCAATGTTCATGTGCTTCCAAGGCATCTGTCCTCCGTTTGCTAGCCGTTTAGCTAATTGAGCAAGGAAATGCGAGAGGTGCCTTGTTGCCTTCTCTTGGTCAAACATTTTCCAGAATGCAGCGCTGTATTTTTAAACAGATCTGATCAGCAGCTATTTCAAGGGCAAATTTCCAGTTTAAATGTAAGTCAACTAATTGTAGCTATTGGGCTTATATCTAAAATGTTTATTTAAATCCAACACAGTTATTTATGGTTGGTTAGTTGATTAGTAGTTGCAGCTTCGGTGGCTAGCAGGTACTAACTCACTTACACGTGATTTAACCAATATAAACACAATTAAAAAAGTAAAAGGCTCGATATTAAAACTTAACATTACTATGATGGGAGGGACATCAATAGGGCGCGTAAGCAGGGGGCGGGCTCTGGCCGGCCGCGGTCACGTGGGACAAGTCCATTTAACTGTTTTCTTTGACCAAGGAAGGATAGTGTCCTCGGAAGCAAGGCGTCTGGCCTGGCAAGGCAGTGCCTTGGCAGGCAAGGCAAGGCGAGGTTCCTTGAGATTGAGAAACACCCTATGTCTGTGTCTTGGAGGTGTCTGGCTTTTAGTGTCATGATATATCGCATCGTCTCCCCTGTGTTGTGCTATACACTCACCAGATTCTTGCCAAAACACACACCTCTAGTTGTAACTTTATTTTTTCAGCACAAGTCCAGCAGTTTGAAGAATTCTTTGTTCTAAATGAGAATCAAAGGTAAAAACAGTTCCTGCCAGGATGAGAAGGTTTTTGGAGCTTAACATGAATGTAGTTTGTGAACATCATGCACTTAGATGCTTTTATTTTCATAAATACACAGTAGGATGTTGTTTATGGTGTTAAGGTATTTAATAAAGTAATATAGAATTAATGTTAAAGTGACTGTGTGTATTTTCCCTGGCGATAGGAGGCAGTACATTCCTAAATCATTGCAAGCAAGCAGTATTTTGGTGTTCGAGTAAAACCTGACCAACAGATGGCCCTTAGGGTCAAAAATCCCTGGGAGTGCAATTTTTGAACGAGTACTTCATCAAATCGTTCAACCTCCAGCAAAATGACAAACACATCAGACTCCCTTTCATCACTGGCAACGAGTGAAGAGGTAAATGTTTAAAACAACAACGTTTATGAATGGTTTTGTAAATGCTTGTTACAAATCAGTAAATGCGTTTTGTCCTCATGGGCTCCTGTAGAAGGAAACATGGCGTCGCCCAGAGACTTAGGCCGTTTCTCAATATCTGTACTTGTCTGTACTTGTGTACTCCCGTCCTTGTGAAACGTCATCAACGATGGTCCAAGTACTGTTCCAATCCTAAGTACATATAATGGCAAGTTCGCTCAAAGTTCCCGGATATGTTCTTGCTCCGCCCATTGTATCGAGGATGCACTGATGGGTCCTTCTGCGGACTTGGGACAGCAAAGTTTCCCATAATGCATTGCGCCGCTAACCGTTATACTCCGAACGGCAGAGGAGAACGCTCATAACTGTTGTGTTTTATATCAGAAATACAAATGAATCAATATAAAGTTGTCTGTTATTGTAAATAATTGCGTATAACCTGTAAAATTTGCTGTGTATTTGTTTTTTTCTTCTTTCAGACGCTTCACGATCCCTCAAAATGCTAATGAGCTAACTCACTATCAAAATAAAAGCATCATTGCTTTGTTTTGCTGAAAAAAAAACTTTTTTTCTTCATTTAACAGCAGGAAATGCTGATATTTTATCAGTTTTGATGAAAAGTGGACCAAATATAATACAAATAATACGTTTTCATTGTTTTTTTGTCATTTAAGGAACAGAGTAGACTTTTATTTTTATGTCAGGTCGTTTTTTTTAACCGTAGCAACAAGCAGCGCTTGTTACCGTGAGGCAAAGAAGTACGCTTGTTCCAAATGCCGTCCTCGTCCTCCCGTACTCGGCAGAACGGACTTTCTGGTGTCCTAGGCAAGAACACACTTGTCAAGTACACAAGAACGTACTAGCGTCCTTGAGTATTGAGAAACGGCCTTAGACTCACTCCTATGTATTTTAGACCCAATTTTTATGGTTATATGTTTCGAAGCCACCAATATTTTTCAACAACTGGGCATCATTTCATTCATTTTCAACAACATTTCAAAGGATATTTCCAGAGATAAACGGTAAAAACTACATGTTGTCACTTTAATTAAGGAGTTAGCTTCTGTTTTTGGCTCCATAAAAATCAGATATCATGAGTCAGTCTTAACTCTGGAAGATGTTTATGTGGATTATTATTTTACAGCGTTTGATAACTTCATCTCATTAAACCCTCAATGTCTGTTTACTTAGTGTCAGCTGTGAGTTCACACCTCTGTTTAAATCCAGCTTTTTATTAGGAATTTATTTTGATTTATGTTTTGAAGATGTCGTCGATGTTCTTGGAAAAAGACGCTTTTGAAAAATAACAATTCTAAGATCCAACCCCTTCCCTCAGGCTCCTCCCCTAGAACCTAAACCTAAATATATCGCTAGTATATAGTAGCCGTTTCTCTAATTATTGCCTCCCTATGTTAATATTTTATTGTGCTTATTTCTTATTTTTGCTTATCTCTCTTTTTTTTTTGCACCAAGTACTGCAGCAATTTCCTAATGTTATGATTTCTTGCACATATGGCAAAAAAATCCTTCTGATTCTGATTTTAAACATGGCAGAAAATGTTAGAGGCCCTCCTCAGACTCTGCTCTCTCCTCTCTGCGGCTCGTGCTCCATATAGTAGAATTTATATTTTCACACACCTGCTAATACGAGAAATTGGTGCCAGAACTTGTCTGGAATAATTAGAAAATTATGGTTAAAATAAGGCTGCATGAAATTTTAAATAAATTTAGATTATGCAGTATGATCTGTTATGATGTGGGAAAAATGTTGATTATTTTAAACCTTTAACATTCTAAAGTCAGTGTATTTTAAATTGTAGTTCATTTTTATTAAAATATAGACGGTTTGAGTTTAATATACTAATAATAGATTTAAGATGGATCATTTTCTCAGCAACAAAGAGGGAAAATCACTAAGACAAAATGCTTACTGCCGAGATTTTATGAGTGTGTCTCAGAATAAAAGCAACAATTAAGAGAAACGGGCAACTTTGCTGTTTGGCTAAACAAAAGCTGTTCATGCAGGCAGCTGATGACGTCATCCCGACAACAAAGAGACAAAAGTTGACCAGAACTGGGAATGTCAGCCTGAATATGACCTTGCTGCAGCAGCTGACCTGTGTGTGTGTGTGTGTGTGTGTGTGTGTGTGTGTGTGTGTGTGTGTGTGTGTGTGTGTGTGTGTGTGTGTGTGTGTGTGTGTGTGTGTGTGTGCTAGCAGTGAGGGGGATGCAGGGAAGGTGGATATAATTGGTTCTGAATCATTCGTATTTCTTTTTGACCCTGACCGATGATTGATGACCCTCGACTGAAAGCCCCGCCCCCCTCTGTTTCTCCAACTCACACAACAAAACCCCCATGGTCGAAGGCTCCCCCCATTTTTTTTGTTGTTGCACCTCACATGAGCAGAAAGATTGATACCCACCCCCTCATGACCATCATAATTGCATGAAAAGAGAAAAGAAAAGCGGGCGCCTTTTTTTTTTTTACCTCCCGTTTCCAAACACATGACACGGCTATATCCCATAATGCATTTGGAACTTGTGACGCATTCTGCCTTCTGTCGTCTCTCTCTGCTCTCTCGCTTTCTTTTCCTCCTCTACCTGGACTGCCACCACAATCCTTCACATCTCCTGCTCTCTGTTCATTTCACTGTTTTGTTCACCTACATTAATTAAGCTTCTCAGTCAAGCTCCGCCCCTTCCATTTCTGATATAAGAGGCTTAAACGATAAGTTTTTCATATTCCTCTGGCTCTGTGTTGAGCTGAGGCTACCTGGTAACATCCTCATCTTTTTGTGGTTTGTAGAGAAGATGTGAAATGATGGCAAGAGATGAGAGAGGGGAGTGTGAGACACGAAATGAAAAAGTTAAACGGCTGAGAGGATGAAATAAGGGGTAATGGTGGAGAAAAGTACTAATAGTCTGAGGCAGAGGGAGAGCACAGAAAGGAGTCAGCACAAAGGAGTTATGACTGCTGGAGTGATTAGTTCTGTTTTTAGCCCTGGGGAGGTGCAGGTCAGTGTGTGTGTGTGTGTGTGTGTGTGTGTGTGTGTGTGTGTGTGTGTGTGTGTGTGTGTGTGTGCGTGTTAGCAAACCTGCGGTATCATTATGATACTGAAGGCAGATAAGCTACAATGTACGTTAATGTACATGAAGACCGACACACACACACACCATCTGACCATTTACCTCAGCCCAGTAGTTATCATCTAGATGCCTGCAGATATGTTTTTATAAAAATACGTACGTTTTTTATGTATTATTTATTTATTACCATTTCATGTTTTAGAATCTTTTTGATTCATTTTTCCAGAATTGTGTTGTGATTAATCAGATGTTAAATCTTTAAAAGCCCCAAATCTAAGGAAAACTGTCAACAGCATCTCATATTTGTACACAAGTCCTGCTGTGATGCATTGAAATATTTTCACATCCTGTTCTGTCATTTATGCTCTAATTTATTTGACTGAAAATTCAAATTTACAGTCAAATAAATTAGAGCATAAATGACAGAGATGGGTTAAAAAGGAATCATCAGCTGATCAGACTCGCCCAGTATTCAGCATGATTTGTTTATTTGGTCAAATGCTGATCTGAAGCTGAAAAGTAAAATTTTTTTTAAGTATTTTTTTGTGTGTGAATGCACCATTGCCTAGCAGCAATAAAACATCTTTAATATTTTTCCTGGTCTATGAACTCATCATCATTAAGCTTTAACTCATGTAAGCAGTAACAGATCTTCCTCTGGGAGGTTTCACTTCCAAAGTCACACAATCATAATTTTCACGTTAATGAGAAATTAAGAAACAAATCCCCTTCGTTAGATTTCTAGAACAATTCCATGTCAGGTTCATTGTTTCCTGTTTTTTCTGCTGTAATGGTTGTATTTGTATCTTTTTGTGTATTTCATCTTCATTTATTTTTTACTTTAATATTTCCTGGGAGCGCTGTGACCAGACCTTTCCCCCGTGGAGACTAATAACGTGTTTTTCTATCTTTGAGATGAATCAGATCGGTATTGGCGGGTCAGAGCTGCAAAACAATCAGAAATCAGTGTCGGCCCTCAAAACCAGAATCGGTGCATCTCTGATCAATTCTGCTGATACAACCTTGATTTTTCCTGATTTAAAATGTTTTCAGTAAAATAAATAACAAATCTTATTGGAACAATTCTCACACCTGGTTCGGAACGAGCCTCGCATCCCGTTTACGCTCCTTTCTCTAAGAGTCCGTCCCTTCATCCTCTTTATTTCTGCTCTCCTGGGTGAAACGGTCAACAAGGCCGGTGCTGCGATATGATGATGAGGATGATGCTGGTGGTGTGTGTGTTTGTGCATGTGTCCGTGCGTGTGTGTGTGTGTGCGCGCAGCTACCTGCATCTGCAGAACTGCCGTCAGGTTTGATCACGAGACGCTGATTTAATCTTCGTCCTTAGACGGTTGTGATTACACGCTTTCTGAAAACTAACAAGATAACCTTAAACTGGTGTGTTTTTGTCCCCTTTTATTTCCCTGAATACACACACCTTTCGTGTGTGTGTGTGTGTGTGTGTGTGTGTGTATGATATTCATAGTGTGTTTTGGTGGGGATTTGTTTTAAAGCCTGCCTTTTGGTGGCCTGTGTGGCTCAGGTCGGTCTGATCCAGCTCAGCCATTGTTGGAACAAGGTCAGTTTGATTGTTGAAGAGGTCAGACTCGTAGAAAATTCAGGCATGGCTGATATTCAGCATCATCTCAGGCAGAAATTCATCCAAATTAAGAGGCGGTTTAGTGCATTATTGTCTTGTTTGCTTCGATTAAAACAAATTAAGTCTTTAAAAAACAAGAAATGTGTTTTTTTTTAAATAATTTGGTTCAACGTTTGATTTTTTTTTACAAATAAAATAAAAAAAATTAGTCTAGATTGTATTTTCTAATTTTGTTTGAATGTTTAAAAGTAAATGCAGCTGATATTATTTTCAACTCAAGGTGAAAAACGTTGCTGTTCGATGGTATCAGTCAACAGCCCCACCCCCACCCTTTCCCCCCAAACACACACTCATAAATATACATACCCAGATACACACACTGGTGCACCCCCCTGTCCCACCTGGTGCCTCTGTCGCGTCACATCGACCGGGAGGCTGGAACCATGCACCTTGACCCTTAACCCCTGACCTGTGACCTCTGTTGTCTGCCTGTGCAAGGCAGTGTGTGTGTGTGTGTGTGTGTGTGTGTGTGTAGGACATAAATCTGGTTATGTAGCAACTATATGAGGATGTGCATCCTTTTATTAGAATAAGGAATTTTGATTTTCACGACAACTATTATCTTTTACCTAAAATCTATGGAAATTTTTAAGAACGTGTGTGTGTGTGTGTGTGTGTGTGTTTTGCAGGGGACATGAAGCAGCTGCTGGTTTGGATCCAACAGAACCTGCTGAAGGAGCGACCAGAGCTTTTTGTTCAGGGACAGTCGGTGTGAGTGCACTTGACACACACTTGATCCTAAAGAGCGTGTCACACACTCCACCGCCACAAAAACATAAACATCTCTCATTTTTTGTTGAATTTGAAGTGTGTGTTTTTTTTCTGCCCTTCAGTTAAAACGACAAATAACTCGTCTTCCTCTCACGCTGGCCTCGGCCAGATGTTTGTGTGTGTGTGTGTGTGTGTGTTCGTTCAGAGCTCATCGCTGACTTTACAGCCACCTTTGTTCGTGACTATTTATAGCTCCATCTAGCCGATGAATGCAGAAGAAACCGGCCTTCCTATGAAACCTTAAATATCAGATGTGTGTGTGTGTACGTAATGTCTCCTGAACATTTTGTTTTCCTTCTTTTTCTAAAGAAACGATCAGCTGTTTGCGGCTTACATCCATGATTGTAGTGTTGTTGTTTTCCTCTGGGCCTCATTTTAGCCTCATGCAGGCTGGTGTTTCCACTCGCTGACGTCAGAGTCCCGCTGTGTGATGTGGATAAAACCACTCTGAGAGGCATCAGCGTCTGCCTCCAGCATCATCTCTGCTGCACCTCTTTTAGAAATAAACATGAGCATCCTTCATTAGCTCCATTACCCTGGATTTTTTTTAATACATTTCCAATGACCTTTTCTTTTTTCAAACAGTAAATCAGTTAGTTGTAATTAAAAGAAAATTAATTATATGTTAATTCGCACACACACACACACACACACACTTATTTATTTTTTTAGATGTATACTTTTTTAGTAGGAAAACAGCTCAGAAAGCCCTTCTTCACTCACATTTGATGATAAATGAAACCTATATTTCATTAATAACAGCAGTTTGCCCACATGCTCCTTGTTTATGATGCAAACAAAATAATTACAAGAAACTTGGTGATCTAGTTATTTAAGTTTATCAAGAGCTGTTAAGTAATAAAAATCATTTAACATGTTTGTTTTGTGTATTAAATGTCATCATAAACAAAGGAAACAAACAGAAGATTCCTGTTCATGTTTAGTAGTTTTCTATTTTATTCCCACTAATATAAACATGCCGTTTATTTCCAGCAGTAGGTTGTGATGATTTGTATTAAAAAACTGTCTGTTTTCATTTTATAATAGAACGTAACGTACTTTTTTATTCAGATATATATGGAAGAATATATTGAAATAGTATTATAACTAATTCTGTTGTCAAATCATGGATTTCTGCCCTTTTTTGCATCCGTGTGTGTTGTTTCTGTGACTGGAAGTGGTGTGTTTTCCCACAGGAGGCCTGGGATTCTGGTGCTTATCAATGATGCAGACTGGGAGCTGATGGTGAGCACTGGGAGTCACGTTCACTGTCAGACGGTGTGGGAGGGGGCGTGTTTAACTCCACATACATCACACATCTGTCTGATGTCTCAGGACTTCAGATCAGGCGTGTAACTAAATCTGCACACGTGAACATTTTTAGAACGATGACGGTTTCATTCTGAGAAATGAGATTACTTATTTGTTGTTGTTTATTCCTGAGTCAGTTATTGCTCCATATTAGCAGCTTCAGGACGTGTTTGTTCTCAGAGGCTTGTATGAATGTGTGTTCACACACACACACACACACACTCATTTTAAACACCTGACAGCGTATAAGTAAACCCAAACGTTTGTCGTTAGGAACACAGAGTAATGGACCCTTTCTTGATAATAAAGCTGCTAACGTCTCCTTTTTTCTTGCACTTGTCCACAAATGTTGTATTTTTGTGTGTTTAAGGGGGAGCTGGACTACCAGCTACAGGACAAAGACAACATTGTGTTTATTTCTACTCTTCATGGAGGATGAAAACACGTCTGACGTATATTTACCAGTTGGAGGCTTCTCTAAGCATCCCGTGACCCCCTCCCTCCTCGTTTTCACATCCCAACTACAACCCTCCTCATTGGACGGTGTGTCCACATCGCCTCACTGATACAGCTGATGGTGTCCACCAGGAAGGAGGAGAAAACGGATGTTCTGATGATATTTTTGGATCAGAATAAAGAGAAGCCGTTTGATTTCCATAAAGAAAAACACTTCCCTCCTCATTGGCTGCGTGTTAATCTCATGAGGTGTTAAAAATCATAACTTTGCTTCTGTTGAACCTTTTGTAGATGGGTCACATTTTTATTTTTAAATATTTTCACAGAAGACATTTTAGCTTGAAAAACTAGAGAAGTGCATTGGTTCCTTTTAGAGGATTTTTTTTCTTACAGAGCTACTAGGAGGCAGTTTCAGAAGTGGAATGCAGCCCTCATTCATACACATTTTGCCTTCCTTACTTTTTCCAAGTCCAATTATGTAACCTTAACCACAGAAGAGGCCTGTTCATATGTATCTAATTGAAATGATGTCTTAAAGTGTGTTAGAATTTATTTTATTTTTTATTTCAAGTAAATGTGTTTTTTCTGATTTTTCATTTTATTTAATGAAAATTAAAAAAGACATTTTTATACCATAACTGGTGCATTCGTAATTTTCTAATTTATTTTAGTTTTTAGTCACGTGATGGCAAAGTAGATTCTCCAGGAAATAACCCGTCAGACAGAATATTAATTTAGATTACAATTAAACACCTCGTGTTTCCTTCCAGACGGTTTATTTCCTAGAGAAGTGAAGGTTTCCCCTCACGTCTGGATATTTCCCACTAACAGCTTATGAGAGATCGATTTAAGCCCAGCTCTGTGATCACGCAGCAGTTTTAGGATGATTAGGGGAGATTTTACCTCCCTGTAGCCACGCTCAGATGGAATATTCATTAGACTTAGGAAGGTGGGTGTGGGTGGTGGGAGAGGGGGGGCGAACCTACAGGACCACTGCGGGAGGTCGAGGTCTAGCCTCCGGGCTGCCCTCCCCTGAACGCCCGAGGCGACCTAAAACCTTTTCTCGGTTGTGGAGTCCGATTTGCAACGGGAAACCGGCCTATAAAGGCCAGCAGAAAGGAAATGCAAATGAGGAGGAGAGGAGAAAGTGTTGCAGTGTGTGTGTGTGGTGGTGGGGGGGTAATCACACACTTGTCTGCATCTGTTTGCAGGTTAAATCCTGTTTTAAAAAATGCACGATTTTCCTTTTCAGTTTCTATAATTTACCAAAATGACCTCATGATGTGTTTATTCTATGGCTTGTGTTTATTTAAATTCTGGGTGCAGGACTTGTGCAGCTGGTGGTTCCTGTCAGAACTTAGGTGATAGTTAAAGCCCCCAGCATCATAAAAATACATGCCCAGTTCACAACACCAGAGGAAACACACACAAAGTAACTGTAACTAATTACAATGTGACTTTTAAGAGTTTAAATAAATATGCTTAATGAAACTGACTTAATAAAATCCCCAAATGCTTTTTTTTAGCAATATTTTCATTATTTTAGGTTCTAACTTTTTTTAAATTACTACACATTTTTATTATGAAAACTATAAACTAAATTGTAATAAATTAGAGATTTTAATACGTTTCTCTTTTTTTAGGTTATTTGTATACAATAAGTCATTAAAATAAACACTTCTAGCTTGTTTATACATTCTAATATTTTAGTTTTATTTTCTGTTTACACAAAATGCATGACAATCTTTGTAAAAACCCTTTCTAAAACTATTTCAAATATTTAGCTACGAATTACAAATATTAAAAATTTCCTCTTGGTTCTGGCATTTATCTGTACACCACAATTTGTTAACACAGATGTTTTAATTTATATTACCTCAAAGGTAATGTAAAAGGCAGCAGAACTAGTGTGATTGGGTGCTGGCTAATTCCTGCAAGAGCAAACATCATACACTAATCCCCAGGAATTAGGAGAGTTTAGCCTTTAATGTTCTACTAGTCAGGCTATTTGTCTGTCTGTGTGTGTGTGTGTGTGTGTGTGTGTGTGTGTGTGTGTGTGTGTGTGTGTGTGTGTGTGTGTGTGTGTGTGTGTGTGTGTGTGTGTGTGTGTTTAACGAGAACAAACTAAGTCAGTTTTAAGACATTTTGAAAAAAAATACAAATGATTGCATTAAAATATTTTCTATTAAACATTAATGCATTGTATTATTTTAAACTATAATTTTGGAGTTGGTGTTTTTAAAAACCCTTTGCTACAGGAACATTTTAAGGTTTTTTTCTTCTTTTTTAAAATAAAGTACAAGTCACGTGATTTATCAGCGAAGTCAGGGTTTAGTTTATTTCTCCCTAAAGTGTTGTATCTTTTAATAAATGATTTTTTTATTCTGTTTTCGCCCTGGGTTCATAAGACCTTATAAATCGGTTATAAAGCGTATTTCCTGATCAATCAGGCCTTTAATCGGATCTTATTCTAACTATTTTCCGCCTCTGTGGGGACTGACCCATGCAGACTCCGTCTCATCCACGTCGTGCGTCTCCGTGCAGTGTGCAGGCCTCACCGTGAGCCCTAAACTCACCGCCTCCCACTATTCGCCAAATTCGGTCGATTCATCAATGCCTCCAGTCGATTTGTACCTTTTAAAACAAACAGTCCTGATTAAATCTTCGACTATGCGTAAATATTAATCGGGTAAACATCCTCCGAAGAACACATCTGAGGCAGAATGAGTTTTTTCCTCCACTTTTATTAGTCCAGCCCCTCGTCTCCTCCTCAGCACCATCATGCAAACTGGCTTTAATTCTTACCTGCAATAAACAACCCGACACTAAAGGCCTTCCAGGTGACCTTTCTGAGGCCTGCAGGGCTCTCGTCCACGCGCCTTTCTTAAACAATGATCATTATTATTATTGATGAATGTGAACCTGCAGCAACAGATGTCCATACACAATTCTTGGGGTTTGAATTGGATTTTTACGCAAGAATTGCGTTTGGACAATCAGTCGCGACAGACTCTGTGCATATCCTGTCGAGATGAAAAGAGAAATGAAAGCTGAGTATTTAAATCGCACCGCCAGTTATTAGACGGGCCCATCTGCGTGCACCTGCTGCGGCTGCCTCCACGTCCCCTGACAGTACCGGCTGACACAGAAAACTGTTTCTTTCCTCTTTTTTCCCTCCTTCCTGCTGCCACATGAAGAGTTGCAGCTCTGTGCATTACCCCTGCTCAGCAATGCCTCTTTTGCTTCTATAAAATCTGTTTTCCAACACCTGTAGTGCACGTTTTCACCAAAACCTCCCAATAAGTATCAGCTAAAGAAGTTCTTAAAAAGGAAACATGTTTAGATGACGGATAAGTGAATATTCTTCACTTTTTTCTGATATTTACGCGTCATCTTTCCTAATTTCTCTCCTTTTTTCAGTCTTCTCGTGCTAGAGTTGGAGCTCAGGCCTTTCAGACAGAGAAGCCTAAAGCAAAAGCAAAAAAGAAAGTCACGTCTTGGTGGGGTTCAAGTGTCTGAAAAAGAAATATTTCGCCTTAAAGTCCGAAAAGAGAAGAACGCCATTTCTGCACCTGCTTGTGTCATCGATTTAAGGAACAACTCTTCAGTTCTGTGCCTTAAGCTGCACAATGGCTTTCCACGCTGTTAAATTAATGAAAAATCCCCTCCGGTTTCAAAAGAGGCTGTCGGCTTTCCCGTGCTGACGAAAACCAGATTTTTTTGTAAAAATAAAAATAAAAAAACATTAAATAAGAAGAAGGAACCCCCCTTTTAGTTCCCGTTGGTGCGTCCTTGGTTGTGTTCCCACACCGCGCTCCGTCCAAACGCCCCCTCACAGCGAGCTCACTCGGATGGGAGGAAAAATGGTATAAAACGGAGAAGATGCAGAAGCGGAGAGCAGCTCCTCCGGACGGACGCTCCTTCCTCCTCTCCTCGCCTCCCGTACTGACTGACAGAGCGCCTCTCTGCCCTCCTGGCGCTTTTCTCTGCGCCGCTCCAACAATCAGCGCTGCGGCTGCGACGCAAGGCGGAGAGGACTGGAGAAGGTCCTCGCTTGGTACTGAATTTGAATAACACCACGGGGTGATAAATGTCCATTGTACTGCTTAAGTAATGAATCTCCGCTGTCCTCTATGTCACACACACGCGCGCGCGCGCACACACATATACACACACACACACGCCGGCAGCTGCGATGAGGGACCAGCAGCATCCCCTCTTAAAGACACAACAGCCCCATTTTCCTCCCTAAAAAGAGATTACAATCCCGACACTGTTTACTCTCTGACCGCACTGCATGACGTTTAATGTTTCTCTTTTATGCACACACACACACCACACACACTCCTCCTCCTCTCTCCAGTGTGAGCAAACTAGTGCAACGCTGTGACCAGGCACTTGGAGATAAAGCGGTGCCTTCAGCGCCATGTGCAGCCATTCTGCTCCTCAAAGGCCGGTTTACTGCAGGCCTCTGTGGAAAGTGGAAGAAAATGAGTGGATTATATGAGGGGACAATCGACTGATGGGGCCACTGAGGGCGTCTCACGCTGAAGGCGTCAGTAAAATCTTCTTTAGGCCACTAAGATAGAAAAAAGATGCAACCTAAAGTCTATTTTCGCCTGTTTGTGATGCATCTTTAAAATAAACGTATCTTTAGACTTATTGAGAGCACAAATGAGCTCATGACCTTTTCTATATTGAAATATTTTTTGTGTGTTTTTATATGATGCGCAAATGTGCCAGCTGTTTGGGTCCCTGCATGTGGGGGGATACCCACGCCTGCAGGCGCGCACGCAGCTCCATCCACATGTCATGCACATCAGCACTTTTCAATGCTGCGTCTGCGCTGCAGCTTTCTGACGCCCGCAAACGCCTCTCTCTCTCTCTCTCTCTCTCTCTCTCTCTCTCTCTCTCTCTCTCTCTCTCTCTCACACACACATTCTAATAAATCATCCTGACTGATCCCGCCCCAGGCGCAGGGGGTCCTCCTCTTTAAAGCTCAATCCGTTTTTTCCTCCTCCTCCTCCTCCTCCTCACCCCCCCTCTCCACCTTTTCATCCCTCTTGAAGAAGCCGAGTTAACCTCTGAAGCTGCAACACAGCAGAGCTCCTCTCAGCTCCAGCCCGCCTCTCATTCATCCAACCAGTCACTCGTTCATTGCTCTTTTTTTTCTTTGAGTGGTGAATAGCAAACCCCTCCGTCTCCAATCCTCTTTTTTAGGGGAGCCTTTTTCTGACTTCTTCAGAGGCGGGAAAAAGTCAAGAGGGGTCACTTTCACCCTCACCTCCAGAGGGAGGTGTGCCATTTCAGATTTATTTATTTATTTATTTATTTGCAAGCTGCTCTAATCTTAAAAATCACTTTAAACCACATAAAGGTGTTAATCCTGTCCCTTCCCAGTCTTTTAAAATGTAACGCTGTAAAAACAAAACTGTCGACTCAACTTTAATTATGTCAGCTTTAAGCGTTGAGTTCTGAACACACATCCAGATCAATAAATACAGCGTTCAATGTCCAGTGGACGTGTAGGGAGGTAACGTAAAGGGAGGACATCCATATAATTTTTTTTCCCCAGAGAAATCTCTTGACACGATTGAGTTATCTTGAAAAAGTAAACCATTTTGGAACACAAGATGTCAGGTTTAAGAAGGTTTACACACACACACACACACACACACACACACACACACACAAACACACACACACACACACACACACACACACGAGTTCGGCATGAGTTCGGCCTTGTGGTTCAGTTTCTTTCATGTTAGATGTTAGTTTTGGCTGTGAAATAGCAGTGTGTGTGTGTGTGTGTGTGTGTGTGTGTGTGTGTGTGTACACAGAAGCAGTGGGAGACTGCTTCTCTCAGTGGTCACTGTGCTTCCCTTCATTCACGAATCAATGTTTAACCTGCTGGCTAAAAGGCCTGGCAGGGGGAGAGGGAGGCCCCCGTCACTGAGGTGGGCTGTGAAACCGTCCCCGTTGAGAAACTGAGGAGAGAGAGAAAAGACGAGCGAGCAGGGAAATCCTTAAAATAAGCCTCCCTTGGTGGAGGAATCTCCTCCCTGCTGCTGTGCTGCAGCCACAGAGGGTGAAGAGGAGAGGAGAGTTAGAATGAGAGGTGAAGGTGTGGTGGGCTGTGTCATTAAAATTTATAGTGGGGAGGCTGTTTAGGCAAGCCAGGACACAGAGTCAAATGGACAAAGAGTCTCTGAAAAGGGTCAGTGGACAAATAGATTCTCCTTCTATAAATCTACCTGCTGCTGCTTTGTTAAAAGATCATTATGAAGGAGAAACTAATTCCACTCAGACACACACGGACAGATCTCTGAACGGGTGTATGGTCCAAAGCTTTCTGGATATATATATATATATATATATATATATATATATATAGACAGACACAACTATCGACCAAAAACCTGTCTCTCCACAACATGGAAGCTCATAGTGACAAAAGCCTCTTTTATAAAACAATGCCGTCAATTTGCTGCAACGCTGAGGCGGCATCTGGGAGCTTAAGTTCGTTTATAAGAGCTCAGATCGTGGCAGTAATGTGGCACCATCATGTCCTTTTTATAAAAAATTACACAATGGCGGTATGAAAGGGGTCTGGTGGCGGTCTCTGCGCTGTCACGGACTTCCGTGTATCTTGGACATAACTTGCTTTTTATTGTGATCAAAGCCACACTCCTCAAGTTTTTTCACAATCCGCTCCTAAAGGTGTCTGTCCTCCACAGTCCCTGTGAACTGTCAGGTGATCAGAGCTCCAGCTCTAACGGAGCTCTGCATCGCTCCAGTTTATCATCTCAGCTGATTCTGTTTACAGAAGCTAAACGTATGCCCGTGTTTTCTTTCATTTTCAATATAGTTCCCGGCCAGAGGTTGGCATTCACACCAACCTGGGCATGGCCTGGATTGATTACAAGAAAGCCTATGACTCAAAGCCGCACTCATGGATCATTGAATGCTTGGAGTTGTACAACATCAACAGGAGCCTGAGAGCCTTCGTCGTTCAATGGGGCTGTGGAAAACACCCTTGAAGCCAATTGCGCAAGTCTCCATCAAATGTGGCTTATACCAAGGAGATGCCCTGTCCCCATTGTTGTTCTGCATAGGTCTGAACCCCCTCAGCCAAACAATCACCAGGACTGGCTATGGATACGACTCAAGAATGGAACCACAATCAGCCACCTCCTCTACATGGATGACATAAAGCTGTACGCCAAGAGTGAGCGAGACATCGACTCACTGATCCACACCACCAGGATCTACAGCACTGATATCGGAGTGTCATTCAGACATGAGAAGTGTGGTCGGATGGTGACAAAGAAAGGGAAGGTAGTCCACACAGAAGGGGTCTCACTCCCAGAAGGAACAATAGCAGACATTGAGGACAGCTACAAGTACCTTGGCATCCCACAAGCAAACGGCAACCTCGATGAAGCCGCAAGGAAAGGAGTCACAGCCAAGTACCTACAACGAGTAAGGCAAGTCCTAAGAAGCCAGCTCAGTGGCAAGAACAAGATCCAGGCAATAAACAGCTACGCCCTGCCAGTAATCAGATATCCTGCAGGAATAATAAGCTGGCCAAAGGAAGAAATACAGACCACAGATGTTAAGACACGGAAGCTCCTAACCATGCATGGAGGGTTCCATCCCAAGCCCAGCACCCTGAGACTGTACACTAGCCGTAAAGAAGGAGGCCAAGGACTAGTGAGTGTGAGAGCCACTGTCCAGGATGAAACATCCAAGATCCATAAGTGCATCAAGGACAAGGCCCCAACAGATGACGTACTCAGTGAATGTCTCAGACAATGACCAACAGAAGAGGAGGTGCTGGAAATACCATCATGGAAGCACAAACCTCTACATGGGATGTACCACCAACAGATAATTGAAGTGGCTGATATCAAGAACTCCTACCAATGGCTAGAAAGAGCTGGTCTGAAGGACAGCACAGAGGCACTCATCATGGCTGCACAGGAACAGGCCCTGAACACCAGAGCAACAGAGGCCAAGATCTACCACACCAGACAAGACCCAAGGTGTAGGCTGTGCAAAGAGGCCCCTGAGACAATCCACCACATTACTGCAGGGTGTAAGATGCTGGCAGGCAAAGCAAACATGGAACGCCACAACCAAGTGGTTGGAATAGTGTACAGGAACATCTGTGCAGAGTATGGACTGGAATACATTTTTGGAGGTGCAAAAACCTTTATAACAGGACGACTCATCGAGCACAAACTGATAAATTAAAAACGTCACTTCTTAGAAAATCTAATGATATTAATGCTATTATTTCTGTGGAAAATGCAAAAAAATGTGAAAAAAAAAGAAATAAAAGAGAATTCAAATGAACTTTATTTCATTACTGACAATATACTGTACATCAAATAAACTTCATGTATCTTTTTTGAATATTTCATTTGTGCATTGGCGTTTCTGAGACCTGCAAGGCTAAATCTGGCTGTTGCTCTGATGCCTAATTTGGTGAGAATTTATTTGTAAATGAGAATTTAAATCTCAAGGATCCTTCCTGATAAGTAAAAATAATACAATAACAAAAATAAAATCTTTGTTTTAGTCAAACTAAACAAATTTGAAGTCTAACAAACTATAGTTTTGATCCTACAAACCAATTATAACAAAATTTAACCTTTATTTAACAAAACATTTTATAACAAACATTTCTGCTGGAATAAAATGCTAAATAATGCCTGTGTAAATATTTATGACGAATCATTTACACGACCCAAACAAATGGAGGTGATAGTTGTTTTAAAATCACAGCAATCAACTCTAGCCTAAGCCCCACTTGATGTCACCTCACATGTCTGTTTCTTCAAACTGAGGTTGTTCAAAGAGCCATCTACAGCAGATTAGACGACGTCAAATCATTTTCTGATAAATCTACTTCAAAATCTCTTAATTATCACCATAAAAATGACAAATTAACAGAAGTTCTCATAAATACTCTCCACACACACACACACACACACACACACACACACTGTCCTTCCCCCAAAGCACACCACTGCCCGAACATCCCCCTGAATTCTTTGACAGTGACGGCGCTGTTGCTTAGCAACGTGGAGACGAACAGCATCATCCATGGAGCCCCGAGGATGAGGAGGGGAGACTCATCCTCAGATCATGTGACACAAAGGTGCTGTTTTGGTGTTCTGCAAAATAAAAGCAGAATAAATGTGTTAAATTAGCATTTTATTTGATGAGGCTAAATCAAACATCAGTAGATTTTATTCATGATGCTGATTTGTTCTCTTGTCTATTTCAAATTCCTTAAAAACAGATAAAAACCCATATGTGTGTGTTGATTCTTCTCTGCCCCAAGCTCTTTGTGCTGACAGGGTGGTGTTGTGTACAGACTGGACTCGGGTCATTTTCTTAACCAAAGCAATTCTTTTAAAGTGCTTGAGTCAAACACCAATATTGGCCACCTGGGGAGGAAGAACCAGCCAGCCCACTGAACGGACGGTCGATTTATCCATGCTGCTGTCAGCACCGCAGAACTTCCTCCTCACCCTGTCAATTAAAAACACAAACATGACAGCTGTTTAGGTGTCCGATTTAAACGTGACTCAGTGGGTCATTCAGCAACAACCTGTTACTTAGACTTCATCTGCAAAAACTCATTAAACCTAAAGCCGACATAGTAATGTAGAGGAAATGTTCGATACAGTCATGTGAGATGCTGCAAAACCCAAACCATCTTCCCCTAAGTTCTGATCCATGTATTAACTAAATCTGGGTTTTAGCTCAAGTTTCTCCCCTTCAGTTTGTTTAATTATACAGCGGGATGCGAGAGTTTGGGCAGCCTTGTTAATCATGATTTTCCTCTATAAATCGTTGGTTGTTATGATAAAAAAATTCAGTTAAATCTATCATATAGGAGACACCCATGGTGATGTTTGAGAAGTGAAATGAAGTTTATAGGATTTACAGAAAGTGTGCAATAATTGTTTAAACAAAATTAGGCAGGTGCATAAATTGTCATTTTATTGATTCCAAAACCTTTAGAACTAATTATTGGAACTCAGAATTAGTTTGGTAAGCTCAGTGACCCTTGACCTCCGTACACAGGTGAATCCAATTATGAGAACAAGTATTAAAGGAACTAGAGGCAGGAAAAAAAAAACGATGCTCACGAGCGACGCGCCCGGCTCTGCGAGTAACCGCAGCCCAGCACGGGAGCGTGCACAGACGGCTATGTTACACAAACACAAAAATACCATTACCTGACCCTCTTCACACGCTCTCACGCCACACCTCCAATATCTCACGCTGAAAAGGCAACTCCCCGCCGCTCTCACGGACAATATTGCGGCGAAGCAATCCGCGCTGCAGCCCTGATCACAGCTAATGCTACTACTGTAGCATGATCACAGCTAATGCTACTGCACGCTAGCTCTCTCTGAGTCATCAGTGAGGTCAGATCATTGTCATCATCTCTAAACACAACCTATAATGTTTCTTACCTGCTCACTAGGAAATGAGCCATGGCAGCATCCTTTTTGAGTCCCAGATATAGTTAAAGCAGCCTCCATTCGTCAATCACGTATCCGATATAGATTCAGGTCCCTGCTTGTCTTTTACCATATTTGGTCTTTGACTCACGAGATGCCGCTGAATAAACTTCCTTTGTGCCACGCTTGGTCGTTTGCTGGTTGCAGTAGAATCCATACCCACAGTTCTTCTTTAGGAGTTTGGCGGTTGGCAAGCAACTTACGGTGCAATAGCGCCACCTACCGATCTGCAGTGTCGAACACATTTTCTTTCTGTTTTGAAGCTGTCGTGAACGCGCAAGCAGTGTCAATTGACGCCACATCCGTAGGGCAGCGCGGGAAATTCGTGACCGAACTGCAGCGCATTTTGCAGCAAACAGCCTGTTCAAGAAAATGGAACGATACATGGGTGGCCTCATTCTTTTTGGTTTATAACGCTTCATCACCCATTAGCTTTGAAAAAATGAACATACATGTTTCATTTTTTACAGATTTTTTAAAGATCCTGCCTCTAGTTCCTTTAAAGGGGGGAAATTGTAAGTTTCCTCCCTCTTTGAATAATCTCTGAAGAGCAGCAACATGGGGGTCTCAAAACAACTCAAATGAGCTGAAAACAAAGATTTTTCACCATCATGGTTTAGGGGAAGGATACAGAAAGCTGTCTCAGAGATTTCAGCTGTCTGTTTCCACCGTTAGGAACATTTTGAGGAAATGGAAGACCACAGGCACAGCTCAAGTTAAAGCTCAAAGTGGCAGACCAAGAAAAATCTGGGATAAGCAGAAGCGACGAATGATGAAAACAGAGTCAACCCACAGAGCAGCACCAAAGACCTACAACATCATCTTGCTGCAGATGGAGTCACTGTGCATTGTTTAACTATTCAGTGCACTTTACACAAGGAGATGCTGTATGCGAGAGTGATGCAGAGGAAGCCTTTTCTCCGCCCACAACACAAACAGAGCTGCTAGAGGTGCTAAAGCACATTTGGACAAGCCAGCTTCATGTTGGAATAAGGTGCTGTGGACTGATGAAAGTAAAATTTAGTTATTTGGGCATAACAAGGGGCGTTTTGCATGGAGGAAAAAGAACACGGCATTCCAAGAAAAAGACCTGCTACCAGTGCAGGGACTGGGAATCTTGTTAAAGTCGAGGGACACATAGATTCTACTCAATATCAGCAGATTCTGGAGACCAATGTCCAGGAATCAGTGACAAAGATGAAGCTGCGTTGTGGCTGGATCTTTCAACAAGACAGCGACCCTAAACGCCGCTCAAAATCTACTAAGGCATTCATGCAGAGGATCAAGTACAACGTTCTGGAATGGCCATCTCAGTCCCCAGACCTGAAGATTATTGAAAATCTTTGGTGTGAGTTGAAGAGAGCTGTCCATGCTCGGAAGCCATCAAACCTGAATGAACTTGAGATGTTTTTTAAAGAAGAATGGTCCAAAAAACCTTCAACTAGAATCCAGACTCTCATTGGAAGCTATAGTAAGCATTTAGAGGCTGTTGTTTCTGCAAAAGGAGATTCTACTAAATAATGAGTTTATTTCTTTTGTGGTGCCCAAATTCATGCACCTGCCTAATTGTGTTTAAACAACTATTGCACAATAACTGTAAATCCTATAATCTTCGTTTCACTTCTCAAATATCACTGTGTGTGTCTCCTATAAGATATATTTAACTGAAATGTTTTATCGTAACAACCAACGATTTATACAAGAAAATCATGAAGATTAACAAGGCTGTCCAAACTTCATATCCCACTGTATTATATTATATTATATTATATTATATTATATTATATTATATTATATTATATTATATTATATTATATTATATTATATTTATTATATCCATTTAAATGGAATGAGTTCAAAAGCAACATTTCAGTAATTATAAATGACCAGTTAGTAAAATTTTGAGTAAGTGCTGTATGATGGGAGACTGTGGGAAGAAAAACTCTCTTTTAACAGGAAAAAAACCTCCAGCTGAAGCAGAACCAGGCTTGCCTTCTGCCCCAGGTGACTGCGCTCTGAGAGGATAGGAAATAGACAAACACAGAGGCGCTGGACCAGACGGCTTCATGGAAGATAAGGTTAATAGGCAGGAATAGCTGTGAATACAAACATGGAGAACAAAGGCAGCAGATAAATAGGAAGTAAGGAAAAAATTTTTATAAAGCACATTTTAAGACATAATTACAAAGGGCTTCACAAACAGAGATAAAAGAAAAAAAAAAAGGTACATTAAAAAGCAGATTTAAAATGTTAAGTTTTCATCTGGTGTTTAAGGAAAGCCCTGAGTCCGCTGATCTCAGTGTCAGAGGGAGAGAGGGTTTCAGAGTCTTGAGCCACAGAAGAAAAGGCTGTATCCTTTAGTTTTCTGTTTTGTATGGGGGGCCATAAGAAGGCTGTGGTCAGAGGACCTCTGGGACCCGAGGATGCAATAGTCCACTAATGTAAACTGGTGTCAGTCCATACAGAGTTCTCTGTCACAATCAGGATCTTAAAATGCACTCAAAAATATACCAGGAACCACTGCAGCATTAACAGTGGAGTCACATGAATACATTTGGAGGAGTTAGTTAATAGACTAGCAGCAACTTCGTGTACATTCTGTGCAACTGGTCTATGGAAGCATTAGTTAGACATGTTTAGAGTTCATCACAACAGTGAGACAGAACCAAAGACAATGGACCCAAGTTTGGCAATACTTCTCAAATGATAGAAACAGGATCAAACCAGAGATCTGACATGTTTTTCAAGCATAAAACCTGAGTCAAAGGTTATCCCAAGGTCTCTAACAGTAGATTTTCCTAAAACACCCACAGGCCCAAGGATCTCCTTTATCTTTACAGTTATTTCTTCCTGCACAAAGATAATTATTTCAGTATTTGTCTGTCATTTAAAGAAAACTACCGACCATCTAGTACTTAATTAATTTCAGACATTTTAGTCAAATCTACAGTCTTGAAATATAATTTGGAAGAAAAGAAACATACATCTGGATATCATCTGCATAACAAAGATGACAGTATTGGGTCAAGATGAAACTGATGGAGCAAAAACAGCAAAGGCCCCAAAACAAAACCCTGAGGAACACCAAACTGAACAATAAGGTGATCTGTAACAAAATGTAACCAAGAAGTCTGCTCTATCTGACAGATGAGAGGACAACCACTGCAAAAAAAGTGGTTGGAAGGCAGCATTCTTGAGATAAACAGGTACCTGACCAGAAGCTACTGAAGCATTAACCATGGTCAGTCTGAACCTAAAACAGCATATGGATGAGCTGGAAAGTTAACACTAATTAAGATGTATGAACAGGTTGAACATCTCTCTACCAGAGCCAGTAGTTGGTGATGGTTAGGGTCCACTTCTTGGTCTGGATGGACATTCTGCAGAAGCCATCACACATGTCAACTCTTCCCATGTAGACGCTTTATTCTGCAACCACTGCAGGTGTTGGGACATCTCTCTTGCCTTTCTTTCTGTCTTGTCTTTCTGGAGCAGGTATCTTGGGATTCAGTGCCATGACAATAGACACATCCACTTGGTGACTGCTTTTTGATCAGGTCTTTTCTGATTACCCTCCTGGTTCTGTCAGCAGATAGGTCATTTTCTTTTTTGAAGAGTATCCAGAAGATGGATGGTGGTAAAGTACTGGTCAAAGTAGACCAGGTATCTTCTCGGTCAAATGCAAGATTGCTTTTCCACCTTTCCTCATCCATTTGACTTGTTTTTTCCCATGTACGTCTCACTATCCAGTCCCAAGCCACCTGGAGCTGCAGGAATAAAACACCTTTAGTCCTTTTGAATTTGGCTTTCCATGCAGAAAAAGATAAACAAGACAACAATCGGTGAGTGGACAATGAAGCAAGCTTGGAGGACTTTCTTCAGAAATTGTGTGACCTACCACATATGGATCTTTTTTTGGTCATTTTCTGGCACATCCAGATTTTATACAACTTTCAGTAGACCTGATCTGAGGGATTAAAGGCAGGGTCCGTAAGTTGATGTTATCAGAGCAAGGAGGGGGAGATTTTAAAATTCGAAAGGCTGTTACTCTATCCCCGGCCTTACTGAATGAGCCAAAAGCCACGCCTCCTAATGTGCACATGCAGGGAAAGCCGAGTCAAGAGAGAGAACATCGGAAATGCAACGCTATTGGTCAACGTGGTAGGCTTGCAGAAATGATTAGTTTAGCTGTAAAGCCAGGGGAGGTACTTAGGAGAAAAATAAAATATGAAAGATGACTTACTTTTTCTCATAGAACAGGGTCAGATGATCACATTTAAGCATTTTTAAAGTTATTTTAACAATTCCAACTTACGTACCCTGCCTTTAAGTCCATTTTTTGGCTCTATCATTCCTAAATTTGTGGTTGAGACCTCATGAAGCAGAAATCCTGAAGAGACCAGAAAGGCTCTGCAGAAAAATAAACCTCAATGATAACCCATATTTTCTATACAGTAAATGATGTGTAAAACTTAAAATAAATATCAGAAATGAATGGAGGTATGAGTTGAAGCTGTCTTTGCTTTTATTTTACTCTTATTTATTTCTCTTTAAGCAATGCTCAGGGTCTGTAAGTTGTTGCTACGGTTATTTTATGGGTAAGAAGCTGAGAAGTGTGAAAGCCAAGAGTTTATACAACTTCTATTTAATAGGAGAGATGGTGAAAATATATTAGCTTAATAAACTAAACTGTGCCAAAGAATTACATTTTAGTCAATCCCAAGCATAAAAATGATGACTCTCAGCTTTCCTAGAGGTACACATTCATCAACACACACTTGGTGCTAAAAATGTACAAAAAGTCCTTAAATGGTAAAACAAATAAAAAAAAAACACTCATAAGATGCTTGTAGCATGGCATGGAAGACGATGAGCAGGCTGCTGTAGCTGCTGAGTAAGAGGGTGTGTGCCACCACTCAGACCCTGATTGACAGTTATTGACCTGCCCAGCCAGGAGACGTCTCTGTGGGAACGCTATTGATTATTGCCACAGCAATAAAGGTCCCCGAAGCCTGGGAGAATGTCACAACTCGGCGCTGCACATGAGCCCCTTCTCATCACATAAGCACACAAAAAGCATCCAAACCTACCAATTATCGCCTCTCGCTAACTAAAGGGTTCTGATTGAATAAACATGAAGAATGGATCGGGTCTGATCACTGATGGCGGCTGATTTCCTCACCAAACCAGATCAAATATGAAGTAATCTGGGGGAAAAAAAGTTGTATTATTTTAGCTAAACGGCTTTTTGATCTGATTCAGATGATGCTGTCTTCAGTTCTGCAGTCTGCACACAATGAAGATTTTCTTTTTGTCCTGCTATGCCTCTTGTTGTCCCTCTGTCCTTTGTTCACACCCCCCGTTCACACAAATGCCGTCTCCACCCTTGACCTCGCAGTGAAAAGTTAGTGCACCTAAGGCTGAACTCTCCCAGCTGCAGCCACAAACGCTGGGAAAGTTGCCCTGGACATATATGTGAGCATCTAAAGGATTGTGTGTGTGTGTGTGTGTGTGTGTGTGTGTGTGTGTGTGTGTGTGTGTGTGTGTGTGTGTGTGTGTGTGTGTGTGTGTGTGTGTGTGTGTGTGTGTGTGTGTGTGTGTGTGTTAGTGTGGAAACACTTGGGGTGTCATGAATAGGCGAGATTTGACCCCCAACCCTTTTGACCTGTCCAAACAAACAACCCCTTTAACCCGAGTCTGCTGCTGTCACCCTTCACTGACTTTGTTTATGCACAGAAGAAAACTCAAAATTCATTATAGGTCCTTTTGTTTATTGTTGTCCACTCATAATTTTGCATCGCTTTTTTTCTTCTTGCACGTTTTGCCCTGTTCCCAGCCCTCCTCCTAAACTTATGGTGTAGCGTTTTCTCCTGTGTGCTGGGAAGAACATACTAGAAAGAACTTCCCATTTTACCTCAACACAAGTTCTCCTCATGGTTTAACTGAAGAGTTAAACTAGAGCATGTCTTCATGTCAGCAGTAGGATGACACTATTCCTGGTTTCCTAAACTCAATGCACCTGTTTGCTTCTGCATCTTCCTCCCATGATCCCATAAAACTTACTATTTGTATTCCGATAATTTTCCATAAATACAATGAGGTAAAAAGGCTGCTATTCCTTCTGAATGCAGAAGAAAACGGCATAAATACACTCAGGTTGACCCCATCAGCGTAAGAGCTGCACTTGATTGGAATGTTTCATTAAATGGATAAAACCAATAGAATGAAGACGTTTGATGATCCTTCACTTGGATCAATGTCTCCCCCTGCTGGTGGATCTTTGAAAATCCCTCAGACAACCTCTTACCTCAAAAATGAAGTGTTTTCAATTATTCTGTTGAAACATGACTGTTGGGTCGGCGTCTAAAGTTATGGCCTAAAACATGAGTGTGTGTGTGTGTGTGTGTGTGTGTGTGTGTGTGTGTGTGTGTGTGAATGGGTGGATGACTAATTGTGTTGTGAAGCACCTTGGGGGGTTGTAGAACCCTAAGAAGGTGCTATACAAATACAGGCCATTTAAAACAAAATAAACTTTAAACTCACCCTCTCTCGGAAGATGTTTTTATTTGTGTTGTTTAATAATTGTTTGTGTAATTGACAATAATTATTATTAACTACAGGATGAGTTTGGCTATGATTTAATTCTAGGACTTAGATGGTCAACGAGAGACTAAAAGGACTATTTTACTTTCTTTTAAATGTATTAAAAAGTCTGGCTCTTGGGAGAACGTGTCAGTGTGTTGATGACCCAAACCAGTCTTTTCTTTTACATCATATAAAGTATTTCACCTTGACCCACATCCAACAAATAAATACAAATCTATAATAGCAAGGAGACCAAAGAAAAGAAAAGAAAAGAAAAAATATAAAGTACTTAAAGGTGTACATCCTCTCATAAGTACCTATCACTACCACCTATAACCTATCCTCTTCCTACCTCCATAAGTACTTAGCACTTATCCTGTATGTACCTACCCAGTTATTACCCTGTAGTTACCTCTTTAAGTACCTGGTCAGTACCCTGTTTGCAACCTCATAATTAACTCTTATTTACCCTATACCCACAACCATAAGTACCCTGTACATACCCCCATAATTACCCAGCACATACTCCGGTGCTACCCCCATGAGTATTCAGTATTTAAATCAAAAGTGAAAACTTTTATGTTTTCATCTCCTTTTGAGGGACTGTTTTTTATGCTGCACCTTCTGCACTGTAACTGCTCAGCTTTTAACTTTGTCTTTTTTTTGCAAATCTAATTTTATTTGTGCATTTTATATTTAAGTTTAATGTATTGTTTTATGTTGTCACATTGATTTTAAATTTTGATGACTGTTTAATGATTTTTCTGTTTTCTTGCACCTGAAAAGCACATCGAATTGCCTCTGTGTCTGAAATGTATATAAATGTATGTATGTGTGCGTGTGTGTGTGTGTGTGTGTGCGTGTGTGTGTGTGTGTGTGTGTGTGTGTTTATAAAGCGGCCTTGCTTTGCCTAATTAACCCCAGAAGGACTAAAACTGGACATTCTCTGTCAGACTAATTCTTTGTCAGACCTTAACCTCTCCTGAAGGCCTCCTCAGTACATGGTTTATCATCACAATAACTCTGGTTCTTTGTCATCATGCATTATTTTTTCATTTATCACCCAAACTTCTTCTTTTAATTATTTCTACAGAAACATGTTTATTTGTGAGAGTGGGGTTTTGTGGATTTCCTGCGTTGGTTACAGCAGATAACATAAGTTTTCTTCTTTCTGTCCCCTTTTCATTTTGGTTTTAGTAATTTAGTTTTGTATATTGATTTTAATGTGCATAAATGAAATAAAGTTTGGGGGAAAAAGCCAAATGAAACCAGTCATCTCAGTTTTAGGACGGGGTCATTTCCACTAGGGGGCAGTGTTTAGGAATTAGGGTTAAACGTGGCAGCTGAGCTTCTGTACAAGTGTACCATGATTTCTTCTTGCAGGATGCAAACGGTGCTTTGGGGGTAGGGCCTTGTGTACTGGCAGCCGTGCATGAAAGAGTTAAAGCCGAGCTCCAGCAGCTCTGAGGAGAAGTAGGACCCTCCTTAAAGATTTGGGAAAGCCCTCTTTCTTCCTCCTCTTTTTCCTGGGACTGCTGACGCGTCTACGTGCAGCTCAGAGGCAGAGGATTACTTTTAACAACAGCCACCATCATGATACTTCCTCTTGTAGTTTTAGCAGCGCTGTTTTTCCGGGCTGAATGTTACTTTTCGGAGGAGAAGTATCCAGAGGAGTCTAAAATGCAGCCTCCCACCGTGGTGATCGCGCTCCTGGCCAGGAACGCTGCGCACTCGCTGCCCTACTACCTCGGAGCTCTGGAGAGACTCAACTATCCCAAAGAGCGCATCTCAGTCTGGTGGGTTCTCCTGAAGGACACAACAGGCTTCTTATCTTATCTGGTCCATCTGAAAGGTCCACAGCATCTACCTGAAGCTCTTCCCTGTCCCCTCTCACTGGCCAGACTGGTTGGACTGAACTGGACTGGTCGGTTATCAGTTTTCTAGTTTCTTTAGATAAAATAAGATGTTTTTATGAAAACTGAGATCAGAACTTTTAACGAGACTGAAGTTAGTTTCCGATTCGTTTCGTTAAAGGACCATTCCACTAAAAATCCAACATCTTACTGTAGTTTTAAAACTATAAAATGTCAATTTATTGGACTTTTACTATATATATTTATAAGAAAATAATCATTTTATATAGATAGATAGATAGATAGATAGATAGATAGATAGATAGATAGATAGATAGATAGATAGATAGATAGATAGATAGATAGATAGATAATTATTTTCTTATAAATCACAAACTTTGTTTTAAAATTTCCACTTATGAAGTAGAATAATTCAATCAAAGATCTAATGTTGTCTGGCTGCAGACAAAAACACTAAAACTTATCTGTTGGACTTTTACTCACTCATCTTCACTGCTTAGACCCCAGTGGGGCCACTGAGCAGGTACCTGTCACACACACACACATACGCGCACGCACGCACGCACGCACGCACGCACGCACGCACACTCACACTCACCCACACACCTAAGGACAATATAGAGTCACAAATTAACCTAGCATGTGTGTTTTGGTCTATGGGACGAAACCAAAGCAAATGGAGAAATCCCATGCATGCATGGGGTGGAAATGCTAACTCTACATTGAAAGGCTGCAGCAGCCAGGATTTGAACCTGCAACCTTCTCGCTGCAAGGCAAAAAGGCCACCATGCAGCTGTGATTGGAGGGTTTCACTTATTACACACTGATTTAAAGATTCTAATTATTTTAGATCTTAAACTGGATTTGCATCCAATCCTTCATTGACCTTTCATAATAAAAGTAAAGGTTTCATGAATCACAAACTTTGTTTTAAAGATTCAGCTTTCAGTTTAAAATAATTTAGTTCTTATTTGAAGAGTTTAAATATTGTAGTTTTTTATTAGAACTGATCAAAATGCATCCTGAGTCTGTTGAAACTAACTAAAGATCATCACTTCTTCCCTTGTTAAAATATTCTTGAAGGTCACTGCTGAGGATGAAACAGGAAGTTCTTTAGTGCTTACAAGAGTGATTTATATCCCCTGCTATGGGTGCCCAGAACTGAGCTGTGCTCTTAGTATTTATCTGATCTGGAGATCTTCTCTGTTCTTCTCAGGGCAGCCACGGATCACAACTCTGACAACACCACAGCCATCCTGAAGGAGTGGCTGACTGTCATGCAGAAATATTACCATTATGTTGAGTGGAGACCGATGGACAAGCCCACGTAAGTCCACGTCTGCGACCCGAGTTTGCTGATGTTTACCTGATTCTGTGTTTGTCTTCATAAGATGAAAAACCAGCAGCACCTACGACGCTGTTGCCTCTCAAAAAGTCATCTTCAGATTAGATTTTGGCAAAAATCTGAATTCTTTTCTCTTTGCATGATTAAAAAAGGACTCGTTTCTGCTTGTTGATGAATCTGTAACACTGTGCAGATGTCTGCAGGCACCGCTCATTTATTTCTGAAATGAGTTCATATTCTGAAAGTTCATGTTCTTTAGCTGGTTACTATTAAAGAGCAGGTTCAGAAGCTAACCGTTAGCATTAGCAACTCCACCACACAGCAGAACTCCTCCAGGCGTGTGTTATTTGTGGAGATAAAACATCAACGTTGCAGAGCAAACAGAATCAGTGGTGGAGTCATGTTGCTGTTAGCCAATCAGAGGCGAGATGTCCAAATATCAGGAAATCAAACTCCACATCCTGTCGTCTGAAGCTACTTTCTCCTCCAGCTGACTTCTACATCCTGAAACAGGCACACCAGAGCTTTTTTTTCCCTGAGAACAACGTACAAGGCATTCATTCCTACTAGCGACCACTGCAAATGTATTAAAAATCTGAATAAAGTTGACCTTTAAGATGATATTTGTTTTAAAAGCCTGTCAAACATAACGCTTCAAGGATCATTCAGTTTAAAAATACGACTGAAATTGGTAATTTCTTCAATTTTTACATTTAGAGTTAGAATCTAACTTGGTTATTTTAATTTTCCAGATTCTGTTCTTCTAATTTGAAGGATTAATGAGATCTTACTTGTGCATCACCACATTTAAGGAATTAAAGTACTAAACTAAAGTAATGCAGCCTGTGATCATGACTCTTCCACAGGTATTATGCAGGAGAACTGGGGCCGAAACACTGGCCCAACAGCAGATATGAGTATGTGATGAAGCTGAAACAAGCGGCGCTCAATTTTGCTAGAAAACGCTGGGCTGACTACATTCTGGTACGTTCTAAATTCAGATTTTTATGATGAAGTCAGGTTTTCTCTTGGTGCTTTAAGCTGGATTTGTTCTTTCAGCACCTGTAGTCCACCTGTCTCTCTGTTCCAGTACGCAGACACAGACAACATCCTGACCAACTCGGACACCCTCAACCTGCTGATAGCAGAGAACAAGTCGGTGGTCGCCCCCATGCTGGATTCCCAGGGAGCGTACTCCAACTTCTGGTGTGGGATCACTCCACAGGTGATCAGCTGATCCCCAAAACATCAGATTGTTTGTGTGTGATTCACGCGTGCTTTTTATTAACACGTGTCTTTTTCTTTTACTTTTTAGGGTTATTATCGTCGAACAGCAGAGTACTTCCCCACGCGTTACCGCCACAGACTGGGCTGCTTCCCGGTGCCGATGGTCCACAGCACGCTGCTGCTGGACCTGAGGAAGGAGGGCATGAAGAAGCTGGCGTTCTACCCGCCTCATGAAGACTACTCGTGGCCCTACGACGACATCATCGTGTTTGCCTTCTCCTGCCGCGCCGCAGGTTTGTCGTTTTCATTTATTAGGTTTTACAGAAAAGGCTGGTTGAGTTTTTTTCACCTGTTTACAGAAACAAAGGTGGATTCTATGTGCCAAAACCAGAAGATGTTGCACATTCTCCTCTAAATTGAAAGCAGGGTTTTGAAATTAGAAATGAAATATTCATCAAGCAGGAATCTAATAAAAGAAACATTCTGGATTTTGAATGCATTATTTGTTACTGGAAACTGTTGCAAGTCTGGGAGCTCTTAGTGAAACTGTGGGGCGGCAATAGCTGAATAAAACCATTAGAAAATTCCTGAAATGGGACCTGCCTGCTGGCACAAGATGGTGGCCATGTGTTATAGAGGCACGAAATCATGATATTGGGATCTCGTTGGGGTGATCACCTCAGAATCATGATATACCACACTTCCCCTTTCAGGGGCAGGCCCCTTAATTAAGCTAACCTGGGAATAATATAATCGGGTGTGTAATGGATACTATTGGATAAACAAGATGCTGTTAATGAGTTTGGTGATGTAAAAAGGTCAGAAGATCCACTAAACTTTACTGTTGATTAGACCTTTAATAAATCTCACCTAAACCTGTGTGAGGAACAACCTTCACAAGCTCTGCAGCCATGATTTAAACTTCCATTAAAGATGAATTCTCTGGAGTATCGCTGCATCCCTTCTGCTGTGGGTGATTAGAAAACGTTAGTAATTTAAACCTTACTGGTTTTAGTTAACGTGAATGGCTTGAGTTTGGAGAAACAGAGATCAATTCAGAAAGAACAGGCGAGCTGACGATGACCTGCTTATAAAATGTTGCTTAAAACTTTTCCAGTCTGAAACATTTCAAAACGGTTTATATTTTCACTGACATAAGTTTCACATTTACTGTTGTAATTATTACAAAATTCCATCCAGCTGCCCTGACCCACTCCTGCTGCAGATTTCTACGTTAATAAACATGTAAACGGACATTTATGGTGGTGTAAAACTTCATTAAAAACACATTTGCATGAAATGCTATAAGATATTTTAGAATTAGACATGCTTTGTGACTGGCCCCACTCAGACCAGCTCAGGATAAGTCTCTGTTTCTCCAAGATGAGGCCATTCCAGGCTATCTACAACAGCTGAGATATTAGTTATGTTCCCATGTTCATAGTGAACTCTCTCCTTTAAAATCATTATTGAAATATGAATTCAAATGTTGGTAAAATTACAATCGTTCTGATTATGGAGATGTTTGCCAAGGGATCAGTGATACAATCCCAGGATGTTTATTTATCTGCTTCTGTTTTTCTTGCTGCTCAGAGATCCAGATGTACCTGTGCAACAAGGAGCGCTATGGTTACCTGAACGTTCCAGCCAAGCCTCACTTCACCCTGGAGGACGATCGTCTCAACTTCGTCCATGTCCATCTGGAGTCCATGAGTGAGAAAACACAGCTTCTCTAGTTCTGAAGGAACAAAATCAGTTTCTAACTCATGTCTCCTCTTTCTTGTGCAGTCGATGGTCCACCCATGTCTCCGTCTCGATTCGTTCACATGTTCCCCAAACAGAGAGACCTGATGGGCTTTGACGAGGTGATCGTTGTAGATGTAAGGAGTGTCTCAGTTAAAATTTAAAACACATACTGATTGTCCTTCCGTCTCCAGATTTACCTGATTAATCTGAGGCGCCGGCCCGACCGAAGGGACAGGATGCTGTTCTCCCTGAATGAGCTGGAGATTGACGTCAAGGTGGTGGATGCAGTGGATGGAAAGTGAGCGAACTCGTGCAAGGAAGAAGTTCTTCCAGAGTTTCCATGAAGCAGACACTAAAATGTTGATAATAATTGGAGGATTGGTGTACACCTCCTCGCTTATTTGTTTCAGAAAGCAGAAGAATCTGCAGCTGTTGTGATTCTGCTTCGTTGACCCCCCCCCCCCAAACATAATAGCTGCTTTTCCTTCTGTCATTTATCATTTATGGTGTTTTTCCCTCGAGAGATTCAACAATTCAACATATAAAACACTTTTTCTGTTTGTTAAAAATTGATTTATAATAACTTGGATCAAAATATGAATGAAAGCTCCAGACAAAAACATCCATATTATAAAAAAGTAAAAGCACCCACAGTAAGTGCTCTTAAAATAAGAGGATTATAAAAACTGAAGCAACATTCACTGCAGGAACAAAAATACACAACTCTCCTGCAGCTACTGTTTTTAGCTTTAAAGAAAGTAAAGCTAAATTGTGTGTGTGTGTGTGTGTGTAGTGCTCTGAACAGCAGTGACATTAAGATCTTGGGCGTGGACCTGCTGCCTGGCTACTACGACCCGTTCTCCGGGCGCACCCTGACTAAAGGGGAGGTGGGCTGCTTCCTCAGCCACTACTACATCTGGAAGGAGGTGAGAGAAAACCGTCACAGTTATCAACCTTTTCATCCATAACTGAAGGTCTCTCTCTCTCTCTCTCACTCTCTCTCTCTCTCTCTCTCTCTCTCTCTCTCTCTCTCTCTCTCTCTCTCTCTCTCTCTCTCTCTCTCTCTCTCTCTCTCTCTCTCTCTCTCTCTCTCTCTCTCTCTCTCTCTCTCTCTCTCTCTCTCTCTCTCTCTCTCTCTCTCTCTCTCTCTCTCTCTCACTCTCTCTCTCTCTCTCTCAGATTATAAAATTTAAATAACTTGGTCTGCTTCTGTTTCTTAATCTGAGTAGTTAATCTGATCTGGACTTGATGCTGAGCTGAATAACATTTCCTGATGTTAAAATACTAAATGAATTAAAATGTGACAAACTCATTATCTCAGCTAGGTGAGTTCTAGTGTGTGAAAACAAAATAAAAAGCAAATGACATGCAGTAGAGCATTTCAAAGTGCATTTGATTATATGATATGACTGCTTTCCACAGGGGTAGCAGTAATTCACTTTCTCTGCACACTGAAAATTCTTTTAGCCTACAAATCTAGACCAACTGTAGCAGTAGCAAAATATTTAGCTTTGCAGGTCAGTCTAGCTAC
Source organism: Aphyosemion australe (assembly GCA_006937985.1). Classification (NCBI taxonomy): domain Eukaryota; kingdom Metazoa; phylum Chordata; class Actinopteri; order Cyprinodontiformes; family Nothobranchiidae; genus Aphyosemion; species Aphyosemion australe. The sequence goes on along the minus strand of SSNS01000021.1, from coordinate 1,726,904 downwards.
GCTCCATTGTCCAGGTCTACCATTGGCCTGATCAGTTTTGTGTCTGGCCAATCACAGGGCTCTACTTTTGTTGGGCGAGCTTAACGCTAGAACTGCGGCAGAGAAAAACTATAAAGATGACATCGGCTCAAGAACAGTGCTCTTTTAAAAACAGCTTTGGCATCACCTTTGGAATATTTAGACATGAGCAGATAGAGGTACTTGTCTTTTCTTCTTCTTCGATGGTGTATGGCAGACTGCCCCGTTGACTGATTCCCGTAGCGATGAATACATCACGTTGTTCGTTGCTCTGATTGGTCCTAGTGTTGTCCAATAGCGTGCGGAGACAGTTTGAAAGACAACCATAGGTTTCGCCCCATGACTGGGTGGTTTCAGTGGGTCGTGGCCAGACTAAATGTGACCATGCTTTTGTTCTTCAACAGATTAGAACCAAACCTTTGGCTCTTTGAACCTATTCGTGTTACTCTTTTTTTTTTCATTTTATTCATTAAAATCAAAATACAAAACTTAATTTCTAAAACCAAAATGAAAAGGGGACAGAAAGAAGAAAAACTTATGTTATCTGCCCCTTTTAACAAAAATAACAACGAAACAACAATATAATTCAAGTCTAAAGCAGCTGTTTACATAGAGAGCTTTAATCAGCTGCCCTGATGTGGATCTGCAGCTGTTTTCAAAATAATGTCAGCTGAGCAACATGCTAGTGGTACTGGTTTGATGGTAGAGGAGTACTTTTACTAGTATGAGTACACAGCCGTAGTGCTGCTGGACTCTATTATTCACATCTTGTTGTGACTTTATTTTGCAACGTTTCCCCTGCTGTTCATGCGTTCAAACACATTTCCTCTTTGGCCTCAGTGGTCAGAACCAGTCAACTCATGTTTCTGTTTTTAATTGACTAAATCTAAATAACTTTAAGGATTCTTAGTTTCATAGCTCCAAAAACTTCTGTTTCATTTTTCATGAAAATATTTTAGATCTGCAAAACTAAGTGCTGAGCCACTTTGAGTTGAAACAATTATAAGTCAATAGAAACCTTTACAAGAGAATCTGGATCTTGGTGTCCAGCCTGATGGATGTCTTCCATGTTCATATGTAGATTGTGGACATGCAGATGGACAAAGCCCTGATCTTGGAGGACGACGTTCGTTTTGAGGCCAACTTCAAGCGGCGAGTGCTCAGGCTGATGGAGGAGGTAGAGCTGGTGGAGTTGGACTGGGACATCATGTGAGGAGTTGCTCAGTTCTTTGGTTTCTAAGATGTTAAAATCAAACTATATTCACATATATAGGATGGCTTGCCAGGCTAAAAGCAGCCCTGACTCATAAAGAAATATGTCTTAAAGAACCAGTTTAGTTTTAAAACAAGTCAAATGAGCTCAGGATGTAAATTCCTTCCTGTTTTTCTGTGGTTTTTTTGTCTTTATGGAACAAAAACCACATGTTTCTATTTCAATCCAACCACAAGATCAAAGTTTGGACACAAAATCAAAAGATCCCTTTTGCCAAAAGGTTTTTTTTTCTGTGTTTTCGACACATGCCAAACACATGCTAAAAATACAGCAACAGCTGTTAGAAATCACACGTCCCGGCTGGTTTCTGCTGTCTTTTTAAAACTCTCCACTCTCCACAGATACTTGGGCAGGAAGCAGGTGAATCCTGGGAAGGAGGAGGCGGTGGAAAACGTTCGGAACCTGGTGGTGGCCGACTACTCCTACTGGACCCTGTCGTACATCATCTCCCAGCAGGGAGCCCAGAAACTGCTCAACGCCGAGCCGCTTTCCAAGATGCTGCCCGTCGATGAATTCCTCCCCATCATGTACGACAAACATCCCAAGTGAGTACACTTCAGGGTTTATTAAGATCCATTATTGATGAATATAACAACTGTTCCATACAATCACTTCAGTAAGAAATCTGTTTGGTTTGATCCTTTCTCTGCTTTGGCCTCTTAATCTAAAAGCAGAACTTTACGCTGTTGCATTCTTTACTATAGTCGTCTGAACGCTATATTTAACTTGTTGTGTGGACTCTAGATTAAAGAGTGAAAACTGTGGCTTTTCTGAAAATAAGTGACTATAATATGTGGTGGTTATAGAGCTAAATTGAAAATTTCAAAATAAGCTTTTCTTTTTCCTGATGCACAAACGTCTTTGCAGCAAGTCTTAACTTGGTCTGATTTGGCTGTTGATGACCTAAAAAGATGGAGGGATTTAGATCTTTACAGGTTAGACAGCAAATACAACGTATCAGGTTGGTTTCTGAAATGTTTTGAAAGGAATCTGCTGATTTAAGTTCGGTATATTTATTACAGGGTTCGTACGGGTGCTTGAAATCCTTGAAAATGCTTGAATTTCAATAACGTGTTTTCAAGTTATGGAAATTGCTTGATTTCTGTATTGAGTCCTGGAAAATGCTTGAAAAACAAACTGCACGGTTTTGTTTATAAGATCACCCAAGTTAGTTTGATGAAAAAACTCAATTTGTTATTTTTGTTAACGTTAAAAACTAGAGAGCGATTATTTCGCTTTTAGTAAACACGGCTGCGGCTGCTCTCAGAGGGTCCGCTCCTTTCTGTCACACCGGTCTGTTAGCAGCAGGCTCCTCCTACTATAGAGACCAGCCGCTGGACCGGCGGTGTACGCTGGCTTCGCTATGAAGCAGACCTACTTTACTGATGAGACTTTTATGCTAGTAGCCTCGTGTGTGAGAGCGCTGCTGTGGGTATGGGATCCAGCGGGTCCTTCTGTGATAATTAGTTATGAAACCAAGACTGGAGTAGAGCAGGGAACAAAAAAAAACGGTAAGAAATCTCTTTTTCGGTGCTAAAAAGTCTGTTATGAACCGCAAAGCCCCGTTCTTCCTGCTGCAGCTAGCCTACGTCAGACGTCGGCTGCATCATTCACAAACTTTGTTTACAAAACTCCGAGTTCACGAACTAATAAAATACCGAAAAAAATCAAAGTTTTGACTGCATCTGGGAAAGTAAACAGCAGCAGAGCTAACTGTGTTCAGGTTTGTCACTAAACATGTAAATACCAGTAATTTAATGAAGCACCTTTGTCGTTCATGGCATCTATTTGTGAGCAGAAGCATGGACCGTGTTTGGCTGAGAAAGCAGACCCGAGTTCACGTGGCAAGCCATTTTATCATTTAATCAAAAGCTAGTAATTCCTATTTTACATAGAAACAATATAATTAATCCTAGTCCAGGTCATATTCTTTCTAGTCACAATTCAAACTAAATATATCAACAGCTATTTGTACTAGCAGAAATACAATCCCTATTTGTTCATCGAGTATAATTATTTATTTTCATCAATTAATGGTTCTGCAGATGGAGGGAGGGTTGTGATCAGATATTTCAGTAATGGGTGGTAATAGTCNGAAATTTAGCAGGAGCAGGATTTTAAACACAGCTTCTATAAGAGCTGCAAAAGTAGGAGCAAACCTTGACCTTAGACACATTTCAAAATGTAAAATGTGATGTTTTTATTTACTTTGTCCCTGCTTTGTGGAATATTACAAGATAATATTTATAATTATGTTCTGATCACATTTTTTTTGCCCCCGATCCATGTCATAGGATTTTGATACCAAGTCCCAATCCAACACCTCAGCAATGCATTCAGTTAATAAGAAGAAAGTAGAAAACATCCAAGTTGTCCTTTCAGATTTATTTATTTGTAACTTGGAATATAATAGAATACTTTATTTGTCTGAAACCAAACAGTAACAGAAATTTGTCTTTTAACAGGCCTCAACTTCCTGTTTTGATGTAATTTCCTCAGATTAGCTGCTAAAAAACATCACTCTGTCAGGAAGAACATTGATAATAAATGTGTTAATATTAGGAATATGTTTGATAATAGCCTCATTGCTCATAATTCAAATTGTTTAAATAGTATGTGGCAGTGTTTTGCAATAAGCATTACTATGACTGCACCCATGTTGAGGCTTGCTCTTCCCTGCACAACACGGCTCATACCGTGGCTCTAGGAGACTGCAAAAACCAACGTTTGCAACCAGAGAGTCATACAGTGTGATTAATATATGGCTATCTTGGCTGTGTTTTTGCTGTCAGTAGACAGTTTCTCTTTGTCTTTTAGTGTATCTTGAGTGTCAGATGGCTGTGTGTTTTTGTCCGAGTTGCTGCTGTGAACTGGGAGAGCAGGGTGTTTGGTTTTAAGGTAACAGACTAGAACTAAAAGCAGGCAGGTTAAAATTAAAACTAAGTCATTGTCATTTCGTTTGAAAATTTCTATCTGAGGATAAATTAAGGTCACGCTAGTTGCTTTATAAGGTTATAGCTAATCTTTTTCACCTGATTCCAGTAATTTAAAATCACGTGATCAGGCCTGATTTTTGATCCTGTGATCGGATAAGATCATCTCTATTATATAACAGTAATAAATTCATATGATAGTGAGGTGAAACTGTCCTCTTGAGTCCTAATGTAGTGTTTTGTCTTTGCCGTGTGGTGCTTGAAAAGTTTGAAAATTTACCTTGAAAATGCTTGAAAAGTGCTTGAATTTGTCAGTGGAAAAAGTGTAAGAACCCTGTTATTAATTTTCAGCTAAACATTTGATCTTATTGAGGCTGTTCTTTACAGAAGCATGTTGCTGCAAAGCTTTCAAAATAAAATCCAGCCGTATCGTTTTGCAACAAAAAACAAACAAACTATTGTTCGAACAAATTATCTTCACACCATCACCAAATAATACATTTTAGAATCTGAAGGTGGTGAGTATGTAAATTGTAAAATCATAAAAACATTTTGGACATAAGTGAAAATATAAATGGTAAGAATATCTAAAAATCATATTTTGGGCTGAACATTGTTAGAGGAATAAATATTTCACATAACTAGATTTTATTTTGAAAGGGTTGCTAGCCTGGCAAGCCATCCTATGTGAATATAGAGTCTGGCCACGACCCATAGACAGAACTCAGTTGTGGGACGGAATCTACAGTTGTCTTTCAAACTGTTGTATTGGACAATGACCAACGTGACATACTCACCGCTACGGATGTCAGTAAAAGAAGCCGTCCGCCATACTCTGTTGAAGAAGATGCAAATGCACCTTTTTTCTAAATAAAGAACTTAAGTACCTCTAGCTGCTCTTGACTCAAAGAAAAGCCCAAATCTAAATAGTCCAAAGTTGATGCAAAAGCTGTTTCAAGCGAGCCGTCAACATCTTAGTTGTTCCACTCAGTCACAGCAACATCCCGCCCACTAAGACAATAGAACGCTGTGATTGGTAATTCACAACACTGGTCGGGCCAGCTGAGGTTCTAATGAACATGGCCGACATGCAGAGCAAAATCATTTTGCTTCTGCTACGCTCTGTCTTGATTTTTAGGCTAAAGGGTTGCAGCCGTACGCGTCCATAGTTTTATGTCTCTAATGTTTTTATGCATTATGCTAATTGCTAGCATGTTAGTGTTGTCTTTGTGAGCGTTCTTGCATTTAGAGCTAAAGCTTGTTACAGAGCTCTGAACAGCAGAGCTGTTAGCTTTGCAAGACAAAGAAAAATCAATGCTTTTTTCAAACTTCTTGATTATTTACTGATAGTTTGTTTTCAGGGGTGGCTGATATGGAAAAATATAATAATAATAATAATAATAATAATGCTTTCCTATTTATAGTAACATGACTCAACAGCATATTAACAGACAGTGTGTTAGCTGCCTGATGCTAACGACAGACACTAGTAATGCTAGTAGCGTTAACATGAATGTAGAAGTCTTGTCAGAACAAGTCAAGAGTGTCACATCTAAACTGGTATGAGCAGAAATGGCCCTAAAGCATGATCTATTTCTTTATGACGACTCTATGGTCGCTCTGCTGTGGCTTATTTACCAACACTTTGTAATTTAGTATTGTTGTTTTTCCTACACTTACGTTGTCAGATGTGTCTTGATTTGCAGGAATTGTCAAATTCACAAGATGTTCTAAATGTTTTAACTTCATCCATATGGCTCAGTGTCAAACCCAAAACCCTTTTGCATTTTCTCTCATCTGTGTTTGACTATAAAAATCAAAATACATCTTTTGTTGAAAGTTCTGTGAACCAGAGCTTTTAGAAGAGCGTGGAAACCTGGATCAGGGCCAACCCACTTTCTCTGCTTTTCATCTCATTGAATTGCTTCAGCCTCTCATTCCATCTCCTGTTAAACCAGATCCATTTTAAATAAATCACAACAGAATTCCCTTTGCAAAAAAAAAGGGCTTAAAAACAAAAAATATCTTAATTTAGATTTGTGATCTTCTGCTTTCCTTCTCCAGTGAGGACTACATGTCCCACTTCCTCAACAGAAACCTGCAAGCCTTCAGTACGCGCCCCCTGCTGGTGCAGCCGTGTCACTACGCCGGTGATGCTCAGTGGGTGAGCGACACAGAGACGTCCACTCTGTGGGACAATGACTCGGTGAGGACCGATTGGAGGGGTTCCCACAAGACCCTGAAAGGATCTGCGCCTGCGCCCGAGTTTCTGTCGGCTGCCTACAGGGATGAACTTTAGCGTGGAGCAGACGTAGGGGTCAAAAGGTCAGAGAGACGGATGCTGAGAGGAGAGGACGCTATGTTCTCAGACTATTTTTGTCTCAGACATGCTCAGTGCCTTATAAACCGGACTTTGAGTTTTTCAAAGCGTTTCAGGAGGTTCCGATGGTTTCTTGTTTGGTGGAAAAACTAATTAAAGGGCAGTTATTTATCCAAGCTGTCTGTAAAGATGGTGTTTTAGCATTTATGCATAAACTTGCACAAAATCATCCTCAAGCCAATCTTTTAAATGTGTTTTCATGAGTTTATTAGCTTTCTTTGGGGATGTATAAAGCCTTTTTGTGGCTTATGTGTGGATAATCTTAAATAGCATGTATGTATGTGATGATTGCATGTGTTTAAAGCTGGTTAAACATTAAGAGGGTTTTCTGTTAATTGGCTGATCAGACTGTGTGGCTCATGTCAAATTTGAGTTTTTGACTGAATGTTTCTTTTAAATATATTTATACTTTCATGGTGGATAAATCTGTTTTCTACTGGGATGCTGTGAGATTCATTTGTATTTCAGCCGAACCAGTGGTCCAATATTATAATCATCAAGCTTTGTGTGAATGATTCTAACAGCACGAACACCTTTTATTTTAGACAGTTTTCAATTATTATTGTTCTTTTTGTATTTTTAATTATTTAAATATTCAATTCTTACAATCATCTAAGCATTTTCCACAAGAAGTTAATTCTGCAGGTAAATAGAATACAAAGGCAGTTCTATTTATTTTTTTAAAGGAGATTATTTGCATAATTTTATTTTCTATTATATTAATATTACAACAAACAAAAGTGGTTATGTGTAATTTCAGCCTGCCTAACTCACAGTAAGTTTTTGGTGTTAAAAGGATGCATACGGCTCATGAATCTATTCAAAGAGATATATTTGTTGTTTTGTTACATCACTGGGGTTTATGTCATTTAATAATCATAACTAATGTTCTTCTACAGATCTGAATCATTTAGACTCAACTCTTGCATTTATTTAAAGTTTTTAATGTTTTACTCTTTTCCATCTTCTGCATGTGCTTTTATTTATTTATTGAGTCTTTGATGAGGAACTTTTCTAACAAAATAAGGTGCAACATGCATTTAAGGTGCAATGGCCTCCCTGACTTGATTAATTCATTTCTATTTATGTTTGATATAAAGCAGAGCAAATGTGTTTTCAAATAAAATGTGGTTAAGATGTTTGTAGATTAATCACTTTCTGTTGCTACAATGACAGAAACACACCACAAGAGGGCGTACTTTCAGCAGCACCAGACTGAGAACCCTTTTGAAGCAATTAAAATTTCCTTCACTTGTCAATTTCTGATCATGTTTGCACGCTGTAATTTGAGAATCTTTATTTTTTTCATTTGAATATAACACCAGACATAAAATCAGAGTTTATGTTTTTGAATGTATCTGCATCTGTTGCTGGTGATAAGCTAAAGGTTCTTACCTTATTCCCAGTTTGTTTCTGGTGTCTGTCTTCTCTAAACAACCTCTAATCCAGTGACTTATTGAACAGGCTAAACTTCACTAGGAGACTAAACTCTGTTTGCACAAGCTGGCTGTTGTGGGTCAATATCTTGTTGCAGAATAAAGATTTAGCCTGTAAAATAAGATAAACCCAGTGTGTCTGCTGCCATCATGAATAAAAATGAGTGACTGAGTCCATGCATGCTCTGACCTCTGCATAACCCTTCTGGTTTGTCTACCTTTTAGGTAGATTCCCATCCAGTTTCTCACTTTTTGTTGCCGATTGTGATGATTATGGCTTACAGCTGATGAAAACCCCACATTCAAAATCTCAGACAATTAGAATATTGTGAAAAGGTTCAATATTCTAGACTCAAAGTGTCACACTCTAATCAGCTAATGAATCCTAAACACCTGCAAAGGGTTCCTGAGCCTTTAGATGGCCTCTCAGTCTAAGATGAATCACTGAAATAAATGGACTTTTGCATCATATTCTAATTTTTCCAGTTTCACCTGTATCTCAGTCTGACACTGATTTAGTAAGCACCCTGAACTAACCAGAGCTATCCACACACACCGTTACATCCTGTTCTGAAAACAGGTCATAAACTAAACCTGGAGTCCACATGTTTGCACGAGCTCAACACAGAAACGTGCACTCACTCGTGTGCACAGAGTCTTGCAGTTCTTATAAAAACATTGTAAGCCAGCCACATGAAAGGTGCAACAAGGTTCAAAGGTCACTGAAATGCACCTTCTTAGATTTAGACACAAAGCAGAACATGTCAAAGATACAGCTCCTACATTCAGCTCCAGCCCTGCTGGAAGCTGCATGAACTAGAAAGAACCTCCCATCATAAGGAGAAACTTGAACCCAGCTGCTTATTGGCTGCTGGCTGGGAGGTGTGGACTACAGGCAGGCAGAGCAGCTGCATCAGAGAATCAGGTTTCATAATGTGGACTCATGTTTCTTCTCTTCTTACCCTGTGCTGCTCACCTCAAGATTACAGCTTTGGATTTAAAAGCATGCACACAGAAACGTCACATGTAGAATGTGCTGCTGATGTGATGATTTACTTCTACATGCTTTGGTCTCTGAACCTTAAGGGATTACATGTGCAGCTGCTCCTCCTGCAAAAACACATTATGAATCAAACAGAGTAAAAACATTAGCCTGACTGTAATGTTTTTGTGCAGATCATGTCATGTCATATTTTGATTTCCATTTCTATATTTAGCTTTACCTTTTTATATTTCATTTGAAATATTTGTCTACTTTTCTATATTTAGGTTTCATTCTAGATATTTAACCTTTATTTAGTACATTTAGAATTGTTGCTAAATATTTAAGTTTAGCTTTGCATATTTAGATGTGATTCTACAGAAATTGGTTTTACTGTAAACACTTAAAGGTCAACTTTACTCATATTTTAATACATTTGCAGTGGTCTTTAGTAGGAATGAATGCCTTGTAAATCGTACTCTGAGGAATTAAAGCTCCGGTGCGCCTGTTTGAGGACGGAGAATTCATCTGAAGGAGAAAGTAGCTTCAGACAGCAGGATTTGGAGTCTTACTTCCTGATATTTGGATATCTTGCCTTGGACTGGATAACAGCAATGTCACTCTACCACTGACTCTGTTTGATTTGCAACGTTGATATTTTATCTCCATAAATAACTCAAGCCTGGAGGAGTTCTGCTGTGTTGTGGAGTTGCTAATGCTAACGGTTAGCTTCTACTAGTCAAGGCGTTCTCTGCTGTTTCCTGGATGCTAAACCAACAACAGCCTTCCCCGTCATGAGTCAAGATGGGTGAGTCCATGAATTATGAGTTATGTGAAAGTGTGATGTATGTCTGTCAGACTTTTCAAATCCTAGTGTTTCACCATTTATTTTCTATCAGAAGCTAATGCAGGAAGTAGGGGTGAAACACAATTTTCTGATTAAGCCTGCATGAAAAACTCACCAATTATAATCAGAATTAGCAATTAAAACTGTTTTTCAGCAAAGTTGACCTTTAAATTCCATTCCGAAAAATTAGGTTCAACTTTATCATACTTAGATTTTCTGTGTTTAGTGTTTAGTTTTAACTTTATGTGCTTAGACTTCATTGAAAATACTTTTAGAATAGAATAGAATAGAATAGACTTTATTGATCCCACAGTGGGGAAATTCACTTGTCACAGCAGCACCAACACTCAAAGGGTAATTAGAAGAAAGATTAAAACAAGGATACATGTATATACACATAGGCAGTAATCTAGTATTGTAATCTTAGATCACTAAAAAAAACACAAATAAAAGATAAAAACAAACTTGGTACCAGCACTATGCAGCATACTGTAAGAGACACAGACAACAATGTGAATCCGGTATTGCACAATTATAGAACACATGAATATTGCATTGGTGTTATTGTGTACCAGGATGATACCAGCACAGCTTAAACTGAGGAGTTATACACTATTACAGCAGAGGGGATAAAAGATCTACGATAGCGCTCAGTTTTACATCTGGGATGTCTCAGTCTACCTCTGGAGGAGCTGTCCATGATCTCCACAGTGGAGTGCAGTGGGTGGGAGGCGTTTCTTAAGATGGAGGTCATCTTCCCCAGCATCCTCCTTTCACACGTCTCCTCAACAGAATCCAGCAGGCAGCCCAGAACCGAGCTAGCTTTGGTAGCTAGCTTGTTCAGTCTCTTTCTGTCTCGGTCAGAGCTGCCTACACCCCAGCAGACCACAGCAAAATGAATAACAGAGCCAACAACAGAGTGATAAAAGGATTTTAGCAGCTGGGAATTAACTCCGAAGGACCTCAGCCTCCTCATGAGATGGAGGCGGCTTTGGCCCTTCTTATACAGAGCATCTGTGTTGTGGGACCAGTTCAGTTTACTGTTGAGGTGAACACCCAGGTACTTAAAGGTGTCCACCACCTCAATGTCTGCTCCCTGGATGTTTACTGGTGAGTGAGGAGGAGTGTTTCTCTGGAAGTCAATCACCATTTCCTTTGTTTTACTGGTGTTCAAGCGAAGGTGGTTACGCTCACACCAGTCCACAAAGTCCATGATGACTGACCTGTACTCCTGGTCGTCCCCCTCAGAGACACAGTCGACGATGGCCGAGTCATCAGAGAACTTTTAAATTTAGATTCAATTTAAATATAAATTTAGATTAAATTTAAATATTTAGATTAAATTTAGATTCAATTTAAATATAAATTTAGATTCAATTTAAATATAAGGCTTAACCATTTTATATTTATATTTCCTTTGAAATATTTAGGTCTATGTTTATATATTTGGATTGCATTCAGAATTTTTAGCCTAAGGTGTATATTTAGAATTATTTATTATTATTTATTCTTTTATATCTAAATTATTTAAAAATATATAGTTTTAACGTTATTACTTAAAACTAAATGTGGTCAAATCTATCCTTTTATCCTTTCATCTTTTTTCATTGTATTTATAATGCATAATTTTACAATCGGAGCCCCATAGATTTCCTATCATGTGTGCAGGAGACTTGGCTGACCTGGAGTCAGATCAGCGGGAGGAGCGCTAAAGGCTGAGGCCACAGCTGCTGATTTCTGACAGCTGGATTTTCTGGGCCTCGCTAGCAGCTCTGGATCTCTGCTGCTTGGTTGTTTTTCACCACCCCTCGTCCTCCGGGGTCCCTTCCCTCCGCAGACAGCTCATTTTTCTCCCCTTCTCCGAGGAGTGTTTCCGGGGCGCTCCTTCCGAACCCAGTGTAAGTTTTGACACGTGGAAACCGAACTAACTTCTGTGTGTCTGGCGCGTCTTACAGCTGATTTCTAGATAAAAACAGCACGTTGTGCAACGTTGTTGACATTCTGGTGTTTTTCCCTCTACACGTCACTATTTCGCGGTGTGTTTAGAGATTAACCCGAGAGCTGAGCGGCGCAAACAAACACTAAAGTTGCACAAGTCCGATCGTTCGCTCACATGTTCCGAGTCTCTGCATATTTTTATTTTTAGTGCATTTCCTGTCGTTACCAGATTATGTTTTAGTTTATTTCATTAGAACTTTCAACTGGTTTAGTGTAAACATGACTGGTCATTGATTATGTTTCAGTGCTTTGAAAAAGTATTCTAGATTTTGCGCTTCTGTCATTTAAATGTTTGCAATGAGAAAAAAAATATCAGCAGTAGCGACAAAATCAGTAATAAATAAATAAATAAGGTTTTAAAATGGTTGTTTGGGTGTAAAAGGTTCTGCAAACCAACCTGATCTAATGTGGAAAAAGTAATTGACCCCTACATTTAGCTATTAACTTGTTTGTTACCTCTTGGTGACCCATTGAAGGGTTTGAGGTCAAAGGTCAGATTTTCTTCTTCAGGATTTTCTGCTACAGAGCAGAATTTGTGGTTCTGTCAGCTACAGCAGGTGGTCCAGGTACTGAAGCAGCAACGCAGCCCCAGACCATCACACTACCACCACCATGTTTTACACCAGATCTAATGAGACACACGCCTTTCAAAAAGTTTAACTTTTGTCTCATCAGAATATTTTTACAGACTTCTGAGGACCATCAATATATTTATGGTAAATGTGAGACAGATCTTTGTTCTTTTTGGGTCAGCAGAGGTTTTGGAGTTGGAAGTTTCTATGGATTTTATTTTTGCTCCTTGTCGTGACCCCTGACCTTATCCTAACCCCGTGAGACCTGCAGGGTTTTAAATGCTAATCTGGGTTATTTTGTTGTTGAATTTCTTTAGAACAGGACATGCTATGTTGCTTTTTGAGATATTTTAACCTACTTTATGCTTCAGGACATGTTTTATTGAAGTGATTTACTAATTCTACAGGTCTGGTGGTAATAAGCTTCCTAAATAATGCAATTAATTATTGATAATTCATAATTTAAAAAGTGGTCAGTTACATTTATACATAGACCCAGGCTGGTTTGGATAGCTGTTGGTGCCGTAATAAATTAAATCACATCTGTCTGATATGAAACCTTATTAAATTAATTATTAGGGTGAGTCTAAGATAAGCTAAATGAAAAACTAATCTGCAAAGGGGAAAATATTTTTTCATAGCACTGTAGAGTTTGACTTTTGTGGTTTTTCAAGACTAATCTTGATGCCAACTTTTGGAAATCCGCTCAGCGAGTGGCTGGTGTTCCATGCCGATTTCTTCTTTTAATCACGAGTTTGTTTCTGCTTTTTTGCTGAGTTCATTCTTGCTGATTCATAATAAAGAGCATTTTGAACAAATCGTTGGTCGGTGTCTTGTAGCATTTCTGAGGCTGAACGAGCTGCCACACCAGCTCCACTCTTATTGGCTCTTTAATCAGTAAAGTAGCACAACTTCTGCAAATAAAACAGAATAATTAGATGTTTTTCTTTTTTCCCCTCTTTGTAATATGTTTTTCTCATTTATATTGTGCTTCCCCGGCTCTGTGTGTCCGTAGCAGTAATGGCTTTCCTTGGAAGTGTGGTTCGGCGGGCGGCATCAGCACTGCGTTCTCCTCTTCCTCCGCTGTGTCGAACAAGCACTCGGACCTACAGCTCGGAGCACACCAAGGAAAAAAGTGTTCCTTATGAGAAGACACTCAAACAGGAGGATGGAGCCTCCTCTGGACCCACCAAACCTTTACCAAGGTCAGATTTATGTGTGTTCTGATCATTTAAAGGGGACATATTGTAGCGGCCCTGCCCACTGCCAGGCCTGGCAGAGGCCGCGGGGCATTGTGCGGGTGGGTTAGGGTTCGTTTTGTGACATTGTAGTTGTGTTCTGCGGAGTTCTGTTGGGTTGGGTTATGTTAATGTTGTTTTACTTTTGTTTAGTGTTTATTATGTGTTCTTTTTAGTTGGTGCATTCCGCACCATGAGTTATGTTTGCATTACAGGGAATGGGGAGGGGAGCCGTTCCAGGCATTAAAGTGTTCAGTGTTTGCTACGAAAAGACTCGTTCTTTCTGCTGCACCACACACCCGCTAGATGGCATCTGAAAGCGCCACATTGGTGTCAGAAATGGGATCCTCGCTGTCAAGAAAGACACACAAGATGCAGCAGATCGCCGAGGAGATCGAACGGCTGAGCCAAGAGAACGGCAAGCTGGAAGAGCAACTAAGGCTGGGCGCCGGGATGAGAACGCCGCGCCAGCCAGATGGAACGATGTGACTGGCAAGCCATCACGGCAGCACTGGACAGACGTTTTGGAAAACGAGTCTCAGGAGAGCAAAGACGAGAGCAGCTGAGTAGCAGACAGCGCGGCCACGGAGAAAGCTTGGGAGCTTATGCGGCTGACCTGCAACTGTATGCTCGTCGGGGCTATCCTGACTTTCCGGCTGCCGCCAGAGAAGAGCTACGCCTGCACGCTTTTCTACGTGGGCTAACACCAGAGCCGTTAAGCCAACACGTCAGACTGTCATTCCCCCTCACCATGACTGAGGCGCTCAGGAGAGCGGAGCAAGCGGAGGAAGTGATGTTGGCTGGACTGTTGGAGCGATTGCCGCTGGTCAAAGCGATTGAACGGGAGGAGGCACTGGAGGAAATGGGAGAAGGTAGCTGGGCCCGGCTGGGTCAGACCTCGCGACCGAGACCATCCACCGGTCTTTGCTACCGCTGCGGGGAACCGGGGCATCTAGCCAGGGACTGCCCGGCTCCGAGTCCGCGGCCCAGATCTGGACTGCAAAGGCCACAGGCTGTGGGAAACGCCGGCGGGGTAAGGGGACTTCCACCTCACGCAACATCACCCATTGGATTTAATCTACCATCTGTCGGCTGCTGCGGGCCGCTTCATGGACTTTACTTGGACTGGTTGATCGGAGGACGGCGATGCCGAGCCCTGGTGGATACGGGGACCACCATCTGTGTGGTCCGGAAAGGATTCCTGCCAGAGACTGAGGGTTCCCTTCCGGTGTGCTGGAGTCCCACTGAGACCGCATTGCTGACCGTGACCGGTGAGAAAACCACAATGATGGGAAAAGGAATGTTATCAGTGGTGGTTGGAGCTCATAAAACTGATCATGAGTTCTGGCTAGCCGCCATTCGAGACGACTGCATCCTTGGGTTGGATTTATTGACGCGCGGGGGCGCATGTGTTGATGTTCGAGGAACTGCTTTACGCTTAGATGCTGAGAGAATTCCTCTCCAGGAGGGGAGTGACCTTCATGAGAGACGACGAGGAGTCAGAGTTGCTCAGTCGCTGGAAGACGACTGCAAAAGCCAGGAGGCTGGATTGAAACCGGTTCCTGCTACTGTAGCCCCGTCACTTGAGGCCGTAACTGCTACGGAGGCGTTGGAGTAACGCGACGGAGAACACCTCAGTTCGGAGCAGCGGGAGCAGTTGAGCCAAGTACTGCGGGAGTTTGGGGACATCTTTGCTGCTCAAGAAGAGGATTGCACCAGGACCAGCTTGGTCCAACACGGCATCGACACAGGAGACGCCGCTCCTGTACGGCTACGCCCTCATCGCCTGCCGTTAGCCAAACGCCAAGTGGTGGAAGCTACTGAGGATCAGGAGAGGGAGTTGTTCTCCATGGAGGAGCTAAAAGATCAGCAGGAGGCTGATTCAACTCTGGCAGACGTGAGAGCTTGGGTTCGGGATGCCAGGAGACCAGAGTGGTCCGACGTGTCTTTTCGTGAGGCTGATCTAAAGAACCTACACTCCCAGTTTGGCAGCTTGGAGCTGTATGAGGACGTACTGTACAGGCGCTGGCAGGCACCAGGAGGGGGGACGGATCGCCTGCAGCTGCTGGTGCCAAGAAGCCTCAGAGAGAAAGTCCTCTACTGGGTGCACGGAGCAGCAGGGTCGGGACACTTTGGAAACAGTGAAACGGTGCGACGGCTCCGGCGGAGGTTTTACTGGCCGGGTTGCCGCCAGGACGCGGAGTTCCACGTCCACTGCTGTGACGTCTGCCCCAGCAGAAAGGGACCTGCTCGGTGCTCCCGGAGGCCGGGCTAAGACGTTGTGCTGGGGGACTAGTAAGGGTCGTGGGACACTTGACCCTCTTGGTGGCGGGCTATGTAGCGGCCCTGCCCACTGCCAGGCCTGGCAGAGGCCGCGGGGCATTGTTAGGGTTCGTTTTGTCCCATTTTAGTTGTGTTCTGCGGAGTTCTGTTGGGTTGGGTTATGTTAATGTTGTTTTACTTTTGTTTAGTGTTTTTTATGTGTTGTTTTTAGTTGGTGTGTTCTGCACCATGAGTTATGTTTGTATGTCGGGGAATGGGGAGTGGAGCCGTTCCAGGCATTAAAGTGTTCAGTGTTTGCTACGAAAAGACTCGTTCTTTCTGCTGCACGACACACCCCCTAGATGGCGTCTGAAAGCGCTACAATAATATGCAAAACTCCTCTTTTGCATCATTTTTTTGCTTGTTGTTTCGTTTGTGATGTCACAATCAGGGAAACTAGAATATAACCACCTCTCACATGCAAGCGACAGCTGCTGCTGGAGGAAAAGCAGATATCAGAGCTTCTCAGCTTATTAGCAGCCTGCGTGTGGGAGGGGTGGGCGTGGCCAGCTACAGCTTGTTTTCTTAAAGCCCTGAAACGGCTCATTCTGGAAGGTTCTGAAAATGTCAAGAATAAACCTGCTGGAATCATTTTATGTGAGAGGGATTTAGTGCAAAAAACTTCATAAACATGTTTTGTATTGACCATAGAACTGCTATAACTTCAGAAAAAAGTCATTATGTCCCTACTAAATGAGTAAAGCCAGTTTTTCCTCTCTCAGACTATTTGTATTGTGCATCTGTTGTGTATGTCCTCTTCCTGTTTCAAAAACTGCCTTGTAGCTGATTCTTCTCTGCCTCAGGTCAGCTGATGTGGTGGTGATCGGAGGAGGCAGTCTTGGCTGTCAGACCATCTACCACCTGGCTAAAATGGGGATGACCAACGCCGTTCTGCTGGAGAGAGACCGGCTGACTGCTGGCACCACCTGGCACACTGCAGGTAACCAACTGTTGGAGAGCTGACAGGTGAAGCCAGCCATCCAAAACAAACCCTGCTTCCTCGTTCTCCTAGGCCTGCTGTGGCAGCTCCGTCCAAGTGATGTAGAGGTGGAGCTCCTGGCCCACACCAGGAACGTGATCAGCAAAGATCTGGAGGAGGAGACGGGTCTCCACACTGGCTGGATCCAGAATGGAGGACTCTTCATCGCGTCCAACAAGCAGAGGCTGGATGAGTACAAGCGCCTCATGTCGGTGAGAGGACGAATAATTGTCCCATTTGTCTAAATGTCAGTGAAAACATCAGAAAACTTGTTTCAGCATCAAATTGAGGTTACCGTGCATTTAACAGGTTCAACGTGAGAGCTTTGTGGCTTTTAAAGCCGTTTCCATAGCAACAGATGTCAGCCACTTAAAAATTAGGTGTCAGCAGCTGGAAGATTTCTTCCTGAACAACAAAATGAGATTTCAGCAGAAGGAAGCTGTGAGGCTCAATGAATGGAGACTTTTTTAAATTTTAATTTTAAATATAGTTTAGGATCTAAATCAACTGTGAATGCCATTTTTAATAGACACAATACGTTTTAGCATGTATGCCCTGTGTGAACAGCAGCAAAACTCAGTGTTTTGGAAATAAAACTTATGAAAACCAAGATTTTTAGAGCTATGTTTGCTGCTATTTTGCAGAATTTCTTTGCATTTAGAAACGTTTTTCAGTGTTTGGGTAGTAAGAAAATTATTATATCTATGTAACGACTCTGGACTTTCCCTGAACCCACCTTTAAGCCTAAAACTTCACACTGAACAATAAAACTGCCATTTTTTTCTGCATCATACGACTTTTTCTTTATGTGTAAATTGGAAAATGTAATCTCAGTAGTAATACTACGTTTTCCTTAAATGAGCTTGTGTTACCATTAATTAATTATTATTATTAAATAGGGAAAGGTGGCCCAGGGCTTAGGAGTTCTCCCTGTAATTGGTGGATTGACAGTTTGAACCTAAGCTCCGTCTGTGTCAGCCATTGTGTCTTTGGGCAAGACGCTTCACCCTCCTTGACTGGTGGTGGTGGTTGGAGGCACCAGTGGCACCGATTGTGTGGCATCCTCACCTCTGTCAGTGGGCCCCGCAGCAACTGTGGCTACATCACCACCTCTGCGTGAATGATTGTAAAACACTTCGAAGTCCCTGGCTTAATACAATAACAAATACAGTATTTTTATTTGTTTATTTATTTTACTTGACTACAAAGTATAAAATATTATATAGAATTTCGTCATTAGAAGTCGTCTCACAAACAGAAAGACATACAGATACTCACTAATGAAATAACCACAAAAGTTGTCTCAACTCCTCTTTGTGTTCCAGTTGGGTAAAGTTTATGGGATCGAGTCTCACGTCCTTTCACCAGCGGAGACAAAGGACGTTTATCCCCTGATGAATGTTGATGACCTGTATGGAACGCTGTACGTTCCTAAAGATGGAACCATGGACCCTGCAGGCACCTGTACCACCCTCAGCAGAGCTGCCACCACCAGGGGGGCCACGGTACTGATCCACTAACCTTGTTTTACTTACTGGACCAGGTTGCCTTGTTTTGGCTGCAGACATGTTGTAGTCGATACATACAATGCATGCACACAGTATGTTCATGTAGTTCAGATGTAGAAATTCCTCTCATTTGAACACATCAAATAGCTTAATATAGATTTGATCAGCTTCCCTTTGCTGCTGTCTGATTTAGGGCTGGACAGTAATTCAATAACAACATATATCTATTGATAGACGTGTGGTGAGATAGAAAATGGGTCAATAAAAAATTTCCTTTCTTTTTTCATTATAGCCTATCAGATATCTTAATGCTAGAGTCAACTTACTCCCAACCAATCAAAATCACAGACCCAGGCACGCTCCATCACCCAGCCCTCCTCTCTCAAACCTAAACAGACAGCAATGTGACTTAAACAAAATGTATCACGCAGAGGAACTTGTCCTAAAAAAGGTTACAGTAGTTCACCAGCATGGCATATTTAGATTTGTACAAGTCTGACAAAAAACAAACAACGTTTGATTTGCAGAGAATTGATTAAAACCAAGTCTGGTAACACAACCGACTTGTTTTATCATGAAGTAATGACATAAAATGGCCAGGGCTGCACCTAAAATACATTTTCTACATTTTTCATAGTTATCAATTATTGATATAGATCAATAAGAATTATGTTTTATATCAATATGCTTTTTTCTATATCGTCCAGCCCTAGTCTGATTTATGTTTGTGAATGAGGGAGTAAGTGTTTCATCACTCAACAGATGGTAAAAATAGCCTCTTTTATCTGAACAAGATAATACAGAGCAGAGCGCCACCAAACAAACCACAGCTAAACATTAACTACATGAGAATTATTAACCAACAGCTGCTTCGTAACTCATCTTCTAATCTATAAAATATAAGCTTAAGACGGGCAACTTAGACTCCAGTTCTTTTTGTTCTGATCCCATAATAACGAACTGTGTTTGTGTTAAATTACCATGGTAACGATACTTTACAGCTGCTGGAGTGAGAGCACTAAAAAGCATCCTCAAAATAGAAATAAGGAAAAGGATGTACCAATGTGAATTCTTTTCAAACTAATGCAAAAAACCAAATATTTATACGCTGATTTTTTTTGTATGTTTGTGAATATTTCCCCTCCTCCCTGTTGGACTCAGGTGATTGAGAACTGCCCTGTGACCGGTATTCAAGTGAGAACAGACAACCTCGGGGTCAAGAGGGTTAAGGCAGTAGAGACTCCCCATGGGACCATTGAGACACCTTGTGTGGTGAACTGTGCAGGTGAGATTCAGGTGAAACTCTTTTTGGTCAAAAGCTTCTTGTTGCTCCACAGTTAATAATATTCCAACCAGGGGAGGTATTTTCTCACCTTTTTAAAGAAACATGACAGTATTTTGTATAATAGTTGTCTCTTGTTACATGCAGGCGTGTGGGCCGCTAAGCTGGGGGAAATGGCTGGAGTCAAAGTTCCTCTTATAGCAATGCATCATGCCTACGTAGTGACGGAGAGGATAGAAGGCATCCAGGTAGGTTCGTGGGATCAGTGTGTCCCAGTACGATGTAGCTCATCACCATCAGTGTGTGAATGTGTGTGTCAGTCCCTGTCTTCCTCATGAAATATCTGAACATTAATCTTACCCGGTAAAAAGTGTTTGGTGCAAATCTGAAAATGCTTTGTGGGCTGCTAGTCTATTTGATTGACTGCTGCTGTCCGTTCCCATCTTCTGTCTGTATCAAAGATTATTTGATATAAAGACAAGTAGGGTTTACGCCCTTGTCTGTTAGTGCAGCCAACCACGCAGCAAACTTTTTACATTTTACTGTGAAATCAACAAAAAAAGGCTACAAACTAGCTTGTTTTGGACTGGTTTAACAGAGTTTTAATGGACGTAAACAGTTCCTTTTACATTCACGATGGCAAAAGAGGCATTCCCATGAGTAGCATGACGTCACGTGCAAAGGGTAAAAAAGGTGCTTGTGCCATGTTCTGATCATACTACCGTGCAGCGGTGTACTACCCTGGTCCTTCAGGGCCCCTATCCAGCATGTTTTAGTTGTTTCCCTGCTCCATCCCACCTGATTTGGTTGTTGAACCACATGTTCAGCTGCTCATGAATCTATGCAGAATCAGCTATGCAGTTAATCACCTGCTGATTAAAATCAGGTGTGTTGAAACAGAGTTAAAACATGCTGGATACCGACCCCCCAGGACCGGAACTGAATACCCCAGCTCTAGAGGCACATGTTCACATGAAAGGATCATTTACAAGCTTCATTCCACCAAATGTATGTCTGGGCCCAGATGCAGATGGAAAAAAGTGTGTTAAAGAAGAGAAATCTCTGGATTAGACATTCACTTCTTGTTCCTGTTCAAATACAGAACCAGAACTAAGAAATAATGTTAGACCCTACTCATCCAGCCCGTTGAATGTTCACCCTCCTTCCCTCAGGATGGAAATTGAGCAGCCCGGAGAACAAGGCTTTGGTTATTTATTTACTGAGGCTGAGCTGAGGAACACATTTTGCTCTCCGTTATCTCAAACATGCTGTTGAATGACAATAAATGAATCTGAAAATCAAATCTCTCAAAAAGACCCCAAGCAGCATGATGACGGATCATTATTTTCTGTCATGTCTCTACTGATTATTGACAGAATTATAAAAGCAAAATCACCTCCAGAATTAAGTCATGCATTAAGCTAAAGTCGCCAACAGGGGGCACTGTGACCCAACATGTCATCCTTTAATGGTTCTGCTGTTGATGTTTGTGTGGGTAAGGAAAATGGAGATTAATTTGTACCTATTAATACCTTTGCTCACACTGGATGGCCCTCTGACAGCTCAACAACACTTACCAGAGATGTGTTGGAACACGGGTTTATTGTGTCTCTCTGCTCTTGTCAGTTTTGTGTCAGTTTCATATAGTCGGCGTGCTCACGGCTGACTGTCCTCATTCCCCAGAGGCTGGTGGTGTTAGGATGGGCTGTCAGAGCTTTGCTGTAGTTTAGGAGAAGCTTAAGCAGCATTACACACAGACATCAGCCCACACACAAAACGACACTCGAACTCTCCGATGTCATCAGGAAATCTGTTCCCAGCCGAGTGTGCAACTTGTCAGGTCAAAACACTTCTAGCTGACCGCGTGTCTGCGTGTGACGAGCAGCATTTATATCCCAGCACACGAAGGAGGCAGTGTTCAGGATTGATCACATGGAGCTGCTGCTCGGTGCAGAGGAGGACCACGAAGGAGCCGTTTGGCTTTTAGCGGTTAACTGCTTGGTTTTTTACTTTTAAATGTCAGCATGTTCGCTGGTATTTTAGTTTTGTAGCCAGAAACCCAAAAAAACCCCAAAACCTAATGACAGAAAGCATAAAGACCAGATGACACAGTCAGGTTGTAACGTGCACTGAGACACCAAAACGATAAATGCATGTGTTGGCTGTTTTAGAAGCTTTCCTGGCATGCCGGTAGCTGTAATTTGATGCATACAAACCTCACAACTATATTAGTGTTTTCTATTTTTTTGTCTTGATGTGGAAGTTGAAAGGTTTCCTTTCCTTTTTTAAAGTAAAGGTTTACAGCTGCAGGGTCCTAGAGGGCGCATGAGAGTTCACCCAACCAGTCTAAGTGTGTTTTGTGGATTTGGAGAAAACCATGTCCCTTAGGATGTACCTATGGGGTACCAGGCCCTGTGATACGGGCGTTTAGGCCTCAGTACGATCAGTGAGAGCTTGGTCCACATTGCTGACAGTAAGTCAGTCTTGTTCCTGGTGAGAGTTGGACTCCACCAAGGCTGCCCTTTGTCACCGATTCGGTTCATAACTTTTATGGATTTCTAGGTGCAGCCAAGGTGTTGAAGGGATCTGTTTTGGTGGCCTAAGGATCAGGTCTCTGCTTTTTATGGTCCTGTTGGCTTCATCAGACTGGTTCACAGCTGAGTGTGAAACAGCCAGGATGAACATTAGCTCCTCTAAATCCAAGACCATGGCCTTGAGTCAGAAAAGGGTGGCCTTCTCCAAGTCAGGGACGAGGTCCTGCCCCAAATGGAGGAGTTTAAGTATCTCAGGGTCTTGTTTACAAATGAGGGAAAGATGGAGCGTGAGATCGATAGGCGGACTGTTGCTGCATATGCAGTGATGCGGGCGTTGTACCGGTCTGTCGTAGTGAAGAGAGATTTACCAGTCGATCTACGTTCCTACCCTCACCTATGGTCACCAGTTTTGGGTAGTGACTGAAAGAATGAGATCGTTGATACAAGCATCCAAAATGAAATGTTTTCTCCACAGGGTGTCTGGGCTCTTCTTTAGATATATGGTGAGAAGTTTGGTCATCCAGGAGGGGCTCGGAGTAGAGCTGCTGCTCCTCCACCTTGAGAGGAGCCAGTTGAGGTGGCTCGGGCATCTGGTTAGGATTAGGGATGCACCAATACTGATACCAGCATCGTAACTAAGTGATAATAAGTCTGTTTAAAACTGATAAACTGAATGGCGAGGAGCTTTTGATGTGTCGGTCTACTAACTGTGTTTCAGTTTTCTTCCATTTCAAATATTATTCAGTATTAATAGTCAGAGTCCTGGTTTAAAGGCCGAAGAAGTACGGGGGAAATTAAAAATGTGAAAACACTTTGCATAAATCTTACAGCAGACTGTGTTCTGACTAATTATTACTGAATGCTTTTATGTCACTGGTTGCTCTTTGCAGAACATGCCAAATGTCAGGGACCACGACGCGTCTGTGTACCTGCGCCTCCAAGGTGACGCCCTGTCAGTGGGAGGCTATGAACAGAATCCCATCTTCTGGGAGGAGGTGAGGCTGAATGTTTCTGGTGATCTCCATGGTGATCTCTGACTCTCTGGAGTTTCCTGTATCAACTGTCTGTGTGGCTGAAAGAGCGGCAACGTGTGTCTTGTTCGACCAAAAAAAAATCAAACGAATCAATAAGGAAACTGAACAAACTTTAATCTTGTTTACAGCATATACTGGTACACTGTAATTATGATCTCCTTTGGAGTCTTAATAGAGATCTAATTTCTCCTGTTTGGCTTCTCTGAAGTTCACAATACATTTGAAATCTGGAAATCAAATGTTGACGCCTAAATTTGTTATTCTTATTCAACATTAGACAGTTGTAGGCGATTTATTCCCGTCTTTACCTCAGGTGAACTCTATAATCGCTGATGTGAATTTGCTGCTAATAGTGATTCAAAAATGGAAAAAGTCCGACTTAGGAACACCTGAGGAAGTTATGTTTATAAATGATGTGATTCTGAGTTCTGACATCCCGCTGTTGATGTACAACTAATGCAGCATGATGTCAAGCTGTGGATGGAGATAAAGATGGAGAGAGGAGAGAATTTTAATCTGAGCAGCGGCTTTCACATCAGAGCCAGCAGCTGACGTGAAAGCTTTAATCAGAAGTGTTAAAAAAGACAGGAATCTTTATATATTCAAAAATATGCAGTCAAGCACAGGAGGGTTTTTTTATATTCACTAAAGTAGTCGTTATTGACAGTAAGGCAACTCACACAGCTAATCTTTCATTTTCCATATCAAGCTAGGTTATTTCATCAAATGGAACATTTATTACCCTTTACTGATAACTGTGGTAGATCCTACTAATTAAAACTAATATGTCAGAGAAGATATTGTCAAAAGGGTTTTTGTTTTGATTGCTCTTTGAGAAATGGAGATTAGTGACCAGACTAACTAAGAGCTAGCAATGCTAGTGGGTTGCTGCTCAGATGAACATTGTTTTATACATTATAATATTGCCATTTATTGCACATTAATTTTATTTGTAG
This sequence comes from Aphyosemion australe, assembly GCA_006937985.1. Taxonomy (NCBI): domain Eukaryota; kingdom Metazoa; phylum Chordata; class Actinopteri; order Cyprinodontiformes; family Nothobranchiidae; genus Aphyosemion; species Aphyosemion australe. Next base: position 1,702,612 of record SSNS01000021.1, on the reverse strand, counting down.
CAGAAATTAGTGGCCAAGCTAGCTTTTTGTACCACTGCCTGTGCAGCCTGGGGCATTTCCTGTTTGACCATATGGATGAACTGCATTATTCAAAACAAATGTTTTATAAAACAGTATTTGTATGAACTATTTTCATTTGTTTCTGTGTGAAATAGTTTGAATATGTAAGAATTTTACAGTGAAATAATCACAAAACAGTCTAATATCTCAATCTTTTTGGAAGGAAGGTTACACTGAAACAGATTTCCTTCTCAGCCGGCTGCAGGTTATCAGTTTTTCTCCTTTCAAAATGGTCAGAGGGACGTATTGTTTACAGTCTGTGAGCCCTCAAGCTGCAGAGTCTGAGCCGAGAAAACGCTGCACCGGTGGCATTTGTAATTTCACACCGGCCAGCAAAAAGCTCCAGAGTTTTTTTTAAAGAACTGAAGCAAGTAAACAGGAGCGACCCAGAAGTTATTTCTTGTACCCCTAATAAGCCACGGTGTCCTTTTGTTTTACTCTAATATCAAGTGAAGAAGGCTAGATGCTAATGTTGAGCTAACAATGCTGACGATGAATTAGAAGCAAATAATCATCTCAAAATATCTCAAGCTACTTTTTCATTTACCAACAACTCAATATTACAGTGAAATGTGTGAGTGAGGTGAATAAAGAGTCAATCGTGGCGTTTTACTTCCTTTAATGAGTCGTTCAGAACGATAACAGCAAACAACACAAACTCTAATGCCCAGGACATACTACCGTAATAAGTGCTCACTTCTGTAAAACATCCAAGAGTGCCAACACCAGCTATGACAATGTATTGATCTGCTTATCAGCTTACTTTGTATGACTCGTCTTTGCTTGTTATCTAGAATCTTCTGGCTCTGATCTGTAACTGGCAACAGCCATGAAAGCCATGGAACGGGAGTGAAAAAGTGACTTTCTGTTTAGAAAAATGGACTTCAGTAATCAAATTTGACCACAGGATGTCACTCTTACTTCATTCTTACATATTGCACCTTTAAGTTTATCATAATCTACTTGGGTCTAAGCCAAGGGCCTCCAATCCAGCAGTAGCTCAGGAGGTAGAGCGGGTTGTCCAGTAATCGGAAGGTTGCAGGTTCGATCCCGGCTCCGGCCAGAGAATGCTGCTGTGTGTCCTTGGGCAAGACACTTAACCCACCTTGCCTGCTGGTGGTGGTCGGAGGGACTGGTGGCACCAGTGCTCGGCAGCCTCGCCTATGTCAGTGCGCCCCAGGGCAACTGTAGCTACGTTGTAGCTCATCCCCACCAGCGTGTGAATGTGTGTGTGAATGGGTGGATGACTGATTGTGTTGTGAAGCGCCTTGGGGGGTTGTAGAACCCTAAGAAGGCGCTATACAAATACAGGCCATTTACCATTTTACCATTTCTCATGAGCTCCTGTCCAGCATGTTTTATAGGTTTCTCTGCTTCATCACACCTGATGTCAATCAGTGGGTGATTAACAGGCTTCTGCAGAGCTCGATGACCTGTTGAACAGGTGTGTTAACAATTAATCTAGATGTGTTGGAATTGGAACTAAAATAGGCTGGATAGTGGCCCTTGAGGACCAGGAATGGACAACCCTGGTCTAAGCCCTGCTTAGACTAGCTGTTAGCTTATCAGTCAAAACTTTGTTTATTTAAAAAGCTATCCTTCTCATTAAGAATTTAATATGTTCATGTGTATTTTTAACAGAAATACATCAGAACTAAATGTTTCAATCCTTTTATAATAAAAAATGTATAGGCACAACCTTATATCTTAGCCTTAATCAAATAAAAAAACACTCAAAAAGGAAAGCCATTAAAACAGTTTATTTATACTTTTTACATGTTTTATTACTTCACCTAAAGATATTTTACAGGCATTTTGAAAAGCAGCAGCTCTTTCCTAATATAATCAAATCCATTTGGTTTGAATGTCCATGCAGCAAAGCCCACGTCAGACCTCGTCCTCTTGGCTTTTCTTCTTGTGAAAGCTTTTTAGTCGATCGTTAAGAAGTTCTGCAAAAGATTAAAAATGCAATTACTCAAATGAACTTTGACATCTGCAAAAATTAATTGTTTCTTGCAGAGATTTACTCTTGAAAGGAGGAACGGGGGATAATGCTTGAACTAACCCATGTCTTAATGGATTTGTACTTTTCACATGGACAGTTTTTGTAAGAGCAGTGCGAGTGGGTTGTCTGATTTTGCTGCTCGTCTTTTGTCTTGGTGCAATTTACTCCTGCAAGTCTCTGGTATTACAACACAACTGTACCAGCCCCATTCACAAGGAAATGAAGTCCATTAGAATAACATTTCTTTTTCAGGACATTCATGATATCGTTCTTGCTTCTTAGCCTGACCTCATGAATTCCTTTTTTTTTATCATTCATCCTGCCAGTCTACAGATTCCTCAGAGGTTTCACATTTTAGAGGATTTCTTTGTGCAGAAGCTGCTCCTTTTGTTCTCGCCCGTAGCTGAGCGTTGCTTTGATGTGTTAAGGGGAGTGGAGGAGAAAAGAGGTGATACAGAAAGGAGAATTAGTGGAGAATAGATGCAGGGTGAGTGATGATAAGCAGGATTGATGGCTTGGAAGGGATTGAGAAAATGGTGGTGTTTGTAACAAAGAGCTGCTGCTCCTCAGATACTTAAGTGCAGCTTCTGTGTCGGGTACTCGGTCCTGACATGACAGCAAATGTAGGCAGCTCGGTTTGACATTCAAGTCCCACTAAAAGATGCAAATGTTGTCTTGAAGAGCAAAATCAGGCTTATTGGACTTCTTCTGAGCGCCCTGAGTCATCTGTGTGGGAGGGAGCGCAAGGCTGCGCATGATCTGTGGGGGCTAAAGGCTGCTGGTTTGGTTCAGCTGACAAAAGGGGAGTTACAGAAGTCCAGATGGGAGAAAATTAGAGTTTGCATCCAGATCTGAGATGGAAAGGTCAAATTGGACAGATGATTTCTGGTGAGAAACATCTGTGTGCGTGCAGCTTAACTCCAGTCACATGATCAAAATCAACAAAGGGTTTGTAACAAGAATAAAGACGCTGAGTATTTTATATTTTTATGATTTAAAATATTTATTTTAGTTTCTTTTTATATAAATAAGTAAAAAGAAATTAAAACTGTCAGTGTGAGTTTTTATCATGAATGATTTAGGAAGCTTTAGAAATACAGGTTAGTTCATATCAACAGTCGGTGATAAGTTGATAAGTTAAAGCATTAAAACGATATAGAAAGAAAATATGATCTGAGATCAAATCAGCACCCATTACAAAAGAGTCATTTGATTAGCTACTATGCTGCACACAGATGCAATCAGCTTCCTCAAATGTGCCCCAACTTTAGTAACTTTTAAAGGTGTCCTAGAATGCAATTAATCAACAATCTAAAACAGAGCTTTGAGCCTCCAAAAAGCATAAGAACATTTTTTTGGCTTTCATCTGTCCCAGGAGCCCTGATACAGGCCATTCTAAACCCCCTCATTTTGTCAACTCCCCCTACTGGTTACTCACATATTGCAGCTTGCAAACGCATCGCATAATTTCAGAGGACACGCATAAACAATGCTTCAAACAGACGCAAATTACGCTAGGCAGCCATGATTACCACACGTACATGTAATTAAAAGCAAGTATATTTCGGCCATTATACCACACGCGTGCAGGAAAAGCTGCGTCAACACAGGGAGCTAAAACAATCGTCTACTAGTGTCAGGCTGAACGCTAAACTAATAACGTAGCTTTAGTATATAACAGTTTAATCCATTTTCTTTACCCTCCCTCCTCTTCCACAGTTAGCTTAAAATTTACAGATTGACATTGATTTATTTCAGGTTGAGTTAGCATACTAGCTAGCTCCATATTAGCCCACGGTAAATGCAGCATACAACCATTATGCTCTATTCTTTTATTTAAATAAAATCTTGGTTACAATTCTCTAAAATACAATAGATTACGCAGCATTTACCTGTCCAAAAGAAACTTTGCCAACCTTTCATCAGTTTTTTCCCTCCATCTTTTAAAGTGTCTCCTATGTAAATTGTACTCGATTGTCATAAACGTCTCGGTGAGTTTTGCAGAAGGATTTCTGAACAGTTTGAATTTTCTTTGAGAAGTTAAAAGTAGTAGAGGAATTGCTAACTTTGGTACGTGTTTTTATTTTGCGAACTTCCGGTGTCACTCTGCAGAGCATGCTAGGGATGTTCTCGTTGACTGACAGCGCCCTCTTGTGGAAAAGCAACTCTATTGATCAACGCTCTAGGCTCACTTTTACTGTTAGAGGGCAGGGGAGGGAAAAAGTACCTATAGAACAGGGTCAGATTGTCAAATTTAAGCATTTTAAGTCACTCAATTTTCTTTATTAACTACATACCCCAGTTTTAATGCTAATTTTCAGGAGGTTTTATATATGCTTTTAGTTGGAAGTTTAGAAGACAGATTTTGGTTTAGCTAAACCACTCAAAAAATGCACATTGATCCATGTTTTTCCAGGTCCTGTGTATACTTATTGTAATATACACTTCCTTATTTCCAGGTGTCTGATAAGTTTGCCTTCAGCCTGTTTGATCTGGACTGGGATGTATTTATGCAGCATATAGAGGGTGCTATCAACAGAGTTCCTGTTCTGGAGCAGACTGGAATCAAGTCCACTGTGTGTGGTCCAGGTATAAACACACATTTATTCATTCATCCTCCTGGGAGATGTTGTTGTGAAGATCATCATTAGCTGTTTATCAGAATGTCATCAGGAATTTATTAGATAATTAATCATAAGCAGTTCGTCTCTTGACTCGTCTCCTGCTCATTTCAAACTGATCATTATTACTTTATCTAAGCGTTAGCTATTAAACTAAATACCATCAGAAGTTCATCATTAGCTGTTGGTTCATTAGCAGTCAGGCCCTGGTTTGTTTACCTTCTATGTGACCAAGCACATTTCAGACCCCTATCATTATTAGAAAATATTCACTAATACACCCTCACTAGAGGTGGAGGAGGTTATTTACAGCAAGGCAGGATTTGCCTCCTGATATATTCAACATTTTTTAAATTGTGTCATTATTTTGTCTTTTTTATCCAATCCAGACTGCAAACTAGGGCAGGGCGATATGACCTAAAATCAATATCACGGTAAACTGAGGAGTTCACCTCAATAACGATAAATGGACGATAACTACATGTATGCGCAAAAACAAATGTTGTCCACTAGATGGGGCTGTCATGTGTATCACGTTGAGTCACGTTGTCATGTGACTCCAGGTGGTACAGCTTCTTAAAGGGACATGACACGTCTCCAACCTACACACATCTTTTCATTTTTTTCATTACCGAATTTATTGACGTGGGAAGAATGATCGGTTTGAGTCAGAAATTTCAATAACGATACATTTTCGATTTATCGCCCAGCCATACTGCAAACATTGTCCTGCTGGACACACGTCAAACTGATAATTGGATAAATTCCACAAAGAATTGCTCTCAGATTAAAGGCAGAGTTTGTAATATTTTGACTTGTTTAGTATCAAATTCTGTGTATTCATTCACAAACATGTCCTTTTTCATTAATATTTCTCAACATCTGTTCTGAATATTCCTGTTAGCTTGAAGTTTTACTTATGTATATACATAATCTGTGGTCGACGCTCCATAGTCGTGGGCCATCTTGAAAGACTGTAGCTGTTTAGGCACATACAAGATATAATGCATCACGTTTGCGCTCTGCCCTTCTCCCTCTAACGTTGTGCGGGCCTGGTGCCAGTTCTCTCTGTGGCAGCCTTGCTTGTTCTGGGAAATTCTGCTCCTTTCCTTGTGTTGCTTGCCCTGCTTTGATCACATGTGATCTCTGGATTGAAAGCTGGAAGTTGTTGATGCCTTTTTGATGCGTGCGGGTTACCGTAGCTGCAATACCTACTCTGAACTGCGTGGCGCTAAAGAGTCTATTTTTTACACACTGGGGCTTTAAATATTACAAATTTAACCAACTTTAAAGGTGTGTTTGGTTTAGTTAATTAGGCAAATTTTATAAAAGCATCACAAAATCATCTAATGTGAAAATACAAAATATACCTAGATGAGTCCTTATGAGGGAAAATGGTTCTTGATGTCAGGTTAAACCAAGAAACTAAACACTGAAATAGCCCACCATAAAACATTTAAAGGGTGCGTTATATGACATAACTGCTTGTTACTCCCTGTTGCTGCAGTGGATCATCTGGAAGCTTTTCCACTTGCAGCTTCTGTTCATGCTGTTGTGTAGAGAGAGTCGCCACTTATTTCTGTGTGTTTTCAATCAGCAGGATTTTCTTAAAATCTCTTGATTCTCTTCTTTTTTCCTTATTTTCCGTCCAGTTCTTAACCGTGTTCAGAGGAATTTTGCATCAGTCACTTAACCTGTAAAAATGCATCTTAGACTCAAGGAGCCAATTTTGTGTCAACACATAACAGACAACTTAGCAAAGAGCCTGTTTAAATCGGGCTTTGAGGAGTATTGTTAGAAAAACCAGGCTGCTACAAAGGCTCGTTTTATTCTCATTCCTTTAGGTCAGTTTGACAGACAGAGAATAAAAGTTCACTGATAAGTCGGCATCTTTCTTTTCACCTACAGATTTTCTCTCTTCCTGTTTTCAGAGTCGTTCACTGCAGACCATAAGCCGTTAATGGGAGAAGCCCCAGAGGTCCGAGGGTTCTTCCTGGGCTGTGGCTTTAACAGCGCAGGTATGTATAGTAATCAGTTGGAAGAATCTAACAGAAACAGGGGAGATAAAACAAAAAAGTCTAAAGGAGCTGTATAAAAAGAGATTTCCAGTTCACACAAAACAAGGAATTCATGCCAATAAATGTCTCACAGGTTCAAAACGTTCAGGACGAACAGCCTCCCGTCGGATTAAAGCAGTGAAACTAAAGTAGGATTCTCTAAGAAGAAACAGGAAGGAGGAATTTTGACCTAGACTCCAATCTGCGTCTGTATTCTGAAAGCTGTTATGAATAATGGAGTTGGCTTCATTTTCCAGAGTCCTCAGAGCATGTACACAAACAAGCTGGTGTACAGCCACACTCGTGAGCCTGCCTCTGACACCAGAGAGAGGAAAACACTAGTGTCACAGCACTCTGAGAGAGAGGGGGAGGCGTAAAGGCTAAAGCAATCAACACCAGCATTAACAAAGAGCTGAGGGACATAAGAGAAGAGGACCATCGGGTTTAGATGTTCTGATAGAAACTGATCAAACCTCTCTTTGCCTTTTTTTCTATCCGACAAACTCATTAAACATTTTGTTCAGGAGTTGGATCTTAGTGTCGTGTTGAGGTGTTAGCGTAGGTTCAAACTCTTCTGTTTCATCTCGTTAAACCTAAAAGTGCCAAACTTTTAAGCAATGACTCAGATCTGTAAATGTGTTGAGCAATTATATCATGGATTCCTCTGTGAATGACCTCACTTTGATTCTGACTGAATTAACAAGCTAACGGCTAATCCGAGCAGAGCCAAATCACGACAAGAGTCGTCTCATGGCGCTTCACAAAGTAAACATTCCAATACAGCATAGTTCAAAGTTTCCTATATAAGGAACCCAGCAGATTGCATCACTGACTAGCGTGAGTTACTGAAGTTTCTAAAACAGTTTAATGCTGTTAGAAACCTTTACATCACCATCAGTTATTTATGCAGAATTCTGTGGGTATTTGCACAGCGCTAGCAGCTAGCTGAAGTGATTTTTTTCATCAGCAGCATTGGTTTCTGCCTGAAAACTGAGTGAATCTGAAACTCTAGGTGGTGTAAAAAATTATAAGCTGAATTAAAATCGTTTTAGAAATGTTTTTAAAATGTTTGAAATAATTTTTTGTTTTAGCTAAAGATGCACCGATATGAAAATTGGGCCGATATCTGAAATAAATACTGTTGTTATGGCCGATAACTGGTTTTTACCAGTATTGTATTATGTATATTTCCCCACACTTTCGACTCTGTGTAAAAGCGACCACACCACCTACATAGTGTCCCTGCTTCAGTCAAACACACACTATGTTGTGCTGCATCACTGTCACATGACCAAAGAAACACCACATGGCCAACCCCCTCCTGTCCCCCTCCTGAAACACATACGTAAACAACAACAAGATGGTAATAAACACGTTTACTTCGTCCCGCTCAGTCTGTCGCTGTCGTTGTGTCCTTGGGCAAGACACTTAACCTGCCTTGCCTGCTGCTGGTGGTCAGAGGGACTGGTGGCGCCAGTGTACAGCAGGCCTCGCCTCTGTCAGTGCGCCCCAGGGCAGCTGTAGCTACAATGTAGCTCATCCCCACCAGCGTGTGAATGGGTTGATGACTGATTGTGTTGTGAAGCGCCTTGGGGGGTTGTAGAACCCTAAAAAGGCGCTATACAAATACAGGCCATTTACCATTTGTTTTTCCTTTTTTCTAAATTCTGTGTGTGTGTGTGTGTGTGTGTGTGTGTGTGTGTGTGTGTGTGTGTGTGTGTGTGTGTGTGTGTTCTTGTCTAGCTATCTTAGTGAGGACCATAACGAGTTTTTCACCTTTAAAGTGAGGACCATCAGTAGCAAAGTGAGGACATTTGCCCGGTCCTCACTTTGGTGCAATCTTCCAGAGCTCTACTCGTTAGTTTTAGAGGAATGGTGTGAATTAAGTTTAGTTAAGGTTAGGGTTAGGAACAGATCAGCATTGGTTATGGTTAGGGTTAGGGTATGGGTTAGGCATAATACAGCCACAAAAATTAACAAAAATGAATGGAAGTCAATGGATGGTCCTCACTAAGATGGCTAGACAAGAGTGTGTGTGTGTGTGTGTGTGTGTGTGTGTGTGTGTGTGTGTGTGTGTGTGTGTGTGTGTGTGTGTTTGTTTTGTAATCAATGAAAAGACAATATATTTTACTTTGAAGCTACTAATCAAGTAGCTGAGGACATGGCCTCGGATGACTTATTTCCTCCTCTTTTTTCTTTTACAAACATGTTTCATTAAATATTGACAAAATAAAGACCACACACACACACACACACACACACACTCCCTGTCATTTGCCACTATTCCCCGCTGTCTTTGTCCTTGTGAAAGCCGTCTGTCACTTGCAGCTTGCTCTGCTCCAGCCTCTACTAAAGAAAAGGGGATAAATTCAGAAATGACCAGATCAAAGTCAACAGACTCACAGTTTAAAAATAAAACGTGTCTCTGAGTGCTCGACTCTAACTTTGTACGTCTGCTCATTTATTGGAGTTAATTTTAGTTTCTGAGTAATCAGTGAGTGTGATTGCTTGGTAGACTGAAGGAAGTTGGATTTGTTGCTTGGTAACCGCAATATGCTTCTTCTCAGAGTCGAAGCCATCATGTTGAGCACTTCAGTAATTAACTTGCAGTGCATTTGTTCACTGTAGTGCATGTTATGGTGATCTGGCATAATTGATTTTAAATGCTGCAGCTCTTTCAGGGGCGCTTCACAATAAAGCTCAGATTTGATGGCACCTAATTTAGTTGTAAAAAAATATCACGTTTTAACAGTCTGAACAAGTGAACTAGTGCAAACTGTGGAGTTTTCAAGGTTTCATTTGACGAATTTCTATCAAATCGACACACAGAATCCTCTGTGGCTGAGAGATGAAAGCTGTAGAAAACCAACTGGTAGATCAAGCTTTCAGATAAATCTATTGAGGGTTTTGACAGTTTGTTAAACCTGCCTCACCTTCAGGGTTCAAAAGCAGGTCACAAATCTTAAAGCGCTCCAAAACCAATTTTCCTCTTCATGACAGTTTTACCAGGATTAATTTATGATTGTATCACCCTTTTAAAAAATGCATTCGTACCTAAAGTGACACTCATTCAAAGACGTGGTGACATTGTTCTGCTACTCTGTGATTTAGAGATGCAGCGATTCTGTTTCTGAGGGCCGATACCCGTTTTTCTTTCTTGTACAACTTTGACCTGCTGATGCCAATTTTGTCCAATTCTGTCTTGACAAATTCTAGAACATTTTTCTTTTTCTTTTTTAATTTCTGATTTCTTCATAAGATGAGGATTTCTGAAGTAAATCGTTTACATTAATGACCTGTTAAAAGTAGCATGAATTATAGATACGCGTTCTCAGACTGGAGAAAAATGTTTTATTCTTTGTGCAAAAAAAGATCAGATATATTTATATATATATGTATATATATACATATATGCACATACAAAAATACAGCATATCAGAACATCAGCAGAACAAGACTGAGACTACAGACCTGCCGACGCTCACACATCAGTGCGGTTGTCTCAGGTGACATTTATCAGTGACACCTCGCCTCGCAGGTTGTCACCACTTTGTCTTTGGAGAACTCCATCATCCTCCTCTCACCCACTTCCCTTTTCTCTCTCAAACCACGCTCCCGTTTATCCATCCTTCCATCCAGCCAACCTGCCTGCCACTTAAATCAGAGTTGAAACTTACTGCAGCAGAGTGAGGAGATGAGAAATAAAGCTGCAGCTCACAGATGTAGAGTATGCAGCTGATGCACACACACACACACACACACACTACAGACAGAGGGTTGCTGAAAGGGCTCAGCTCATTAACCCAGCAGCTTTAAACTCGATGGATTGCTGCATTTAGTTGTTTGTTTGCTGCTTGGGTGGAAGAAACTGAAAGCTGCAGCTACTGCATGGGGACGATGAGGTCAGACTGCTCAGGGCTCCTTTAGACAAGGGTCAAATAATAGAACAGAGGTCAACACAATCCTCTGTGGCTCATTCTTATGACACATAGCAGCTGTGGCAGAAGACAAAATACCATCTTTCTTTCTCTTTTCAAAATGAATGAGACTTGCTCGCCGTGCTCCCAACAGGCCGTACTGTAGGTGAGGAGTAAAGGCTTCCTGTAGCCTGTTCAGATTCTTCTCTAATTTGTTGTTTGCTTCATGAAACATAAAAACTTTATTTGATCTATGATGAAATGTGTTTATGGCTTCCTAAACTCCTTGGTGCCTTCATTTTGTTGGTTATATGACGTTTTCTCATATTTTCAACTTATAACTTTTGTTTTTAATAAAATGTTTTATGACTTTTTCATTTTCATTTGCACTGTTTTGCATATTTGCCTTATTTTATGCTGCATAAATAAATCTCGAAATTTGTTTTGGACATCCTAATTAATCAAAAGCAGATTTTAACTGCATTTTAGATTAATTTAGCACAGAATCAGTGTAGCTCTGTAAAGTAGTCATATCTGTAATCACCATATTGGTTTCAATCGTAGACGATCAACATTGTTATGGCCTAGAACCAGCTTTGCACCTATCAAATCACATTGTGGTGATGTCACGTCTCCATGACTCCTGCAAATGTGCAGAACGTGCATAATGTTTGTATTCCACAGTAATTCACATGCTGCAACAGCTAAATGAATTTGTATTATAGTGTTTGAAAAAAACAGGCCTTTCTCACATATTGCACATGCAGATGTCTACAGCTGGGATGTTGCCATTTCACTGTAAATAATAAAATGACACAATTACAGCGAATGTGGATTAAAGCCGTTTCTGTGTGTCAGGTATGATGCTGGGAGGTGGATGCGGTAGAGAGCTGGCTCACTGGATCATACACGGCCGCCCTGAAAAGGACATGTATGGATACGACATCAGGTACATCAGGAGCACCAGGAGGCAACGTGCAAATTGACTTCTAATGAAGTCTGTGTGACTTATAATGAGTTCATGTCTCTGGCGTCTCAGGCGTTTTCATAGTTCGCTGACGGACAACAAACGCTGGATCAGAGAGAGGAGCCATGAGTCATATGCTAAGAACTACTCTGTGGTGTTCCCCTTTGATGAGCCGCTGGCCAGCAGGAACATGAGGAAGGACCCGTTCCATCAGGTCAGTGTCCACTACTAATCACAGCCTTTCAGCAGGAGTTCTATGGAGTTGGTCGTCTTTCTGCTGGAAGCACCAAGAAATGTGGTTTTTACCAGAGGTTTAGGTTGCAGGTTTTACCTGATGAACAGGAGTTAACTTTACGATTAGACATGATTTTGAATTCGGACACTTTCCAAGAAATTTTAGACATGGCCGGGTCATTTGGGGTTAGAATAGAATAGAATAGAATAGACTTTATTGATCCCACAGTGGGGAAATTCACAGCAGCACCATCACTCAAAGGGTAATTAGAAGAAAGATAAAAACAATGATACATGTATATACACATAGGCAGTAATCTAGTATTGTAATCTTAGATCACTAAAAAAAACACAAATAAAAGATGAAAACAAACTTGGTACCAGCACTATGCAGCATACTGTAAGAGACACAGACAACAATGTGAATCCGGTATTGCACAAGTATAGAACACATACTGAATATTGCATTGGTGTTATTGTGTACCAGGATGTTGATGATGCAATCGTCAACAAATTGTAAAGTTTGCACGTCTGTTGGTCACAAAGTGAGTCGATTTATTTGCCGATTATACTCATTTTCTTCACAATGTGGTTGCCAAACCCTCCCAAATGAGTTTCTTATGGCTCTAGACTTCCACTCAACTATTTTTAGAGGAAATCTGAACACATCTAAAATTCCAGTGATACAAGAGCTAGAAGGAAAATTTTGGAAATTGCTTCATTATTAATTCAATTCAATTCAGTTTATTTCTACAGCGCCAAATCACGACAAGAGTCGTCTCAAGGCACTTCACAAAGTAAACATTCCAATACAGTTCAGATCATAAGCCAATCAGTAAAAAAGTTTCCTATATAAGGAACCCAGCAGACTGCATCAAGACACTGACTGTGTGTTGATACAATCCTCATACTAAGCAAGCATGTAGCGACAGTGGGAAGGAAAACTCCATTTTAACAGGAAGAAACCTCCAGAGGATCCTGGCTCAGTATGAGCAGCCATCCGCTACGACTCACTGGGGATTGAGAAGACAGAGCAGACACACGCACACCATATAGATCAAGTAGTGTTTCTATGGCTACACTGTGATTTCTTAGTAGAAGTTCTATTTAGTAAGAGAAACTTTATTGTCTTTATCTGAGTGAATCTATAATTAATTCAATAGGTGAACTAATAGTAGCACATTCTATGTTAAAGAAAGTGAGATGTAATATCAGGAGAGGGAGAGTGTTAAGTGGGTGGCAGCATTATTACCATACATAATCCATCACCAACATTCTCATAGTGAGATACAGGTTTATCATCATGCATCGTCTGCTCTTAGTTACAGAAATATCATTTTCTCGCTCCTCCTGCATAAACATTCCATATTGGGAGGAATAGGATGCTAGGATTCCAACTCCAGCTTTGTGGAAAATCGGTGCTCTGTGCTGTCATCCCTCCTGTGATTGACAATAATAGATCAATGATTCATCAGTCACTTGTCAAATGCCTAAAAATATCCGTCGTTCCAACTTAGAGATGAGAACCAGTTCACCGTTTTGTCACTCGGACATCTTTGATTATTCTCAGGTTTTTATAGGTGGCATGACTCCTTATTGTCTCCTTTTTCCTTGTCAGTAGGGCTGTCCCTCTGCTACTCTCATACCTGTTTCTGTCTTTCCTGGTTTTGTCCCTCTGATCAAACCTAGAGGGATGTCTGATTCAGGGAGACGGCGGTAAGCCGTGTAACTTTCTCTCCCAGCCCGTAGGACTATAAATGACAGTTTCTTTAGCTCATTCTTGGATGTCTTTCAGCTTCGTTTTCATTCCTTAGCTCCGTACAAACTCCTAATGGACCTCTCCGCCATGCTTTACACATTAATGATCCACTTAGACCTCATTTCACTTTATCTGTTGCAATTTTTTCCCCCTGATCTCACACGTAGGCACTCTTCGGAACGGATTAGCATCACACAAACTCCATTAGCTGTGTTGTCATTGTATTTTGCATCTCATGTCTCTGTGCTTTCTTATAGCTTGTTTTATTTAGCATCTTTGACACTTTCCATGCATATTTAAAGTTCCCTGCAGGGCATTTTGAAAATTAGCTTTTTTATAACAGAAAAAAATACAAACAGATGGTAAACGTTTAATTTAATCAAGCCTTTTGGTTAAAAAACACACAAGAAAGCCGTATTTGGGGACAGAGAATAAGCATTATAGCAACCCTAAATGTTAGACCAGCTGAGCAAGTTGCCTCTGAGCAAAGAAAAATGAGACTTTCTGCTTTTAGGAGACAATACAGATTTATTTCAGACCACAAGCAAGTCATCTCTGACACTGCTGCTCACACGTTTTCTCCACCTTGGTAGCACAGATGGTAAATATAGCATGGTGTGGGAAGTTTTGGCAACAGACAGACAGCTTGATGCCTGCTTGGAGGAGAGCATAGCACAACATACCTACCAACTGTGGGCGACTGTCAATTTTAACAAGGAGGATGGAGAGCCTTGCAAAATCTTATCTAAACACTGTTCAAGAATTTAGCAGCAGACTGTTTCTGCAGCTGCTTGCACTAAACAAACTGTACTCTTATTTTTCGGCTGTAAGACAAAGTTTTAGATGTTTATTTCAGGTCAATTCTCCCCTCTTATGTAATTTTCTTCAGGATTAAAGCTGTAAAAAGGATTATGTTGATGCCAGAAATAATTAAAATGAGGTAACTGTGATAGAAGGGTTGCATAATGATTGCTTTGCACATTTTAAGCTTTTTACTCTTATTTTCCTGCAGCAGCTTCTGTTAACAGTGTCTCAAACCTCCTGATAACAGTGTAATGGCGTTAGTGGGATGTCTTTATGTTAACTAAAGTTTAATTAGCCTATTCATAGTTTAAATTTAACATATTCAAGCAATCAGGAATCAGATTTCTATATTTGCAGAAGCTACTAAAATCCTAAAGCAGAGGCTATTGAGTATATTAGTTTGGCTCATTCTAACAATTATTTAAGTTTTATTACATTTCCAACTTTCAAACAAAAGGCTGATTTATGTGAGGTGCTGTGAAATTTGACACATGTAAGCAATGCAGGTCAGCATACAGACGTGACATTGTGAGACGGGGTGTTTTGCATTTACGCACCTGCAAATGAGAAGAAACGACACCAACTCTCACCTCTGTTTGATCCAAATTACTTTTTTAAGCAACAAATGGCCAAAACTGTCCTTGACAAACCTTGTTTTCTAAAGTTCACTCATTTGCCTAGAGGTGCACGATATGACATTAGCATCAGTATCAGCTGATGTTAGTCATTTTTTAAAGTATTGGTCTGATAAATGATACTGGGCAAATATGGACAACTGGTATCTTTTTACGTCTAGCTGCCAATTGTGTATCTGTTACTGGAGGGGAGGGGGTGGTCATGTGGTGATTGTTTGGTCATGTGAAGCATTAGTGTGTGTGTGTGTGTGTGTGTGTGTGTGTGTGTGTGTGTGTGTGCGTGTGTGTGTGATCATTTCAGACTCTGACAGAGCAGGGCTGCGTGTTTCAAGAGCGCCACGGCTGGGAGCGACCCGGCTGGTTCAACAAAGATGGACCTGCACCAGTGAGAACAACACACAGTAATATTTAAGCATACAATTCCTCTTGTGTTTCAGCCTTTATCTCATGTCTTCTTTATGTTACTTAAAGGTTAAAGACTACGATTATTATGGAGCTTATGACATCAGGACGAACATAAACTACAAATACATCGAACTCCTGGGCAAAGAGTACACCTTCAACTTTCCTCCGCATCACGATGTGGTAAGATACACAAAACCCAGCTACTTCCTAGTAATGCACAGTTTCACCAGTATATGGTTGATATGATATAAATTTAGCCACCAGTAGAGATTTTAAATCTACCGTCCAACCGCGACTGCACATGAATGACTTCAAGCTGCGTCAGCTCTGGACGAGAGCAGCTGCAGCGCGGTGCAGGTGGATGAAGGCGTGCTTGTAAAGAAGATGGTGCAACGTTGGTTATGCGGACCTGGTTGGGTTTAAACAGCGAGTAACACCTAAATCGTTTTTTGCTGATAACCTGTATAGATGAGTGTCTAATAGTGCTGTAGACATGTGTAGTCAATAGTTTGGCAGTTTAGTGCAACTTAAAATGTAATATTTCAGCCCAAAGTCGTAATTATCTCCATCTTTTTTTTGAGAATTTTTGTGTTGCATTGTTTGAAATAGAAGAATCCTGACAACTTAAAAATGATTTGAGATGTTTTGTATTTTGTTAAATAAATTTAGAACATTAAATGTCCTTTAAATGGGATTCTATACTTTGTAGAAGTATTGTTTTGCTGCAATTCATCTGGTGTTTGAGAATGTTCAAAAAGTCATTTTGACATATATTGTTACGCATGTGCATAAAAATATATCATGATATGGATTTTAGGCCATATTGCCCATTCCTATTACTTCCTGTTTTGCCATTGATTAAATAAACCGTATGAAGCCTCCCTTCTGAAGGATCTCAAAAGGAAACAGAGATGTAACAGTTATGAATGAGTGACGGTGATGAGTACAGTCAGTGAGTTTAATGATGCATAAAGAGTTTGGAGGCACCAAACTAATTTAGCAGCTTGTCAGACATCGGGGAGACTGATGCCTTGATGTAAAAATCTGTTAGCCTGCCTTTAATTTCACTTCTGCGCAGAGTTCTGCCCTCGAGGATGTGGCTGTGATCCACGGTCTTCTTAGAAATTTCATGGTTTTTAATGATGAGGCAACGTTTTTCTACTTGAGGAGCCTGTTGAGTGTGTGTTCTTTGTTTTTTAAACGCAGATCAAGAGCGAGTGTCTCTCCTGCAGACACGGCGTGGCCGTGTTCAACATGTCCTACTTTGGGAAGTTCTATCTCACCGGACCAGATGCCAAAAAGGCCGCTGATTGGCTGTTTACAGCTGATGTCAACAAGAAGCCAGGTTTGTTGGGGGTGATTCTTGAACAAAAGAAAACACACACACACACACAGATGGTGGAAAAGACTGACAGTGAAGAGACCTGGGTGTAGGGACTAAAGAGATTACAGCCCACTCTACTCATGTGAGCATGTAGACTGAGAGGCTTTGCCTGAAGTGCTGACAAGAGAGTCTTTACAGCATCAATATGTCTGATTCTGCAGTGACAAGTGTGTAAAACAGGAAGCCACCTCTCCGTTTAGTTCTTCTCTCTCAGCCTCTGTGTTGACAGCAACAGTGTGTTTCTGGAAACAAGACTATGTTTTATCTTGTTTGCAGAGAATCAACCTTTACATGGAAAGTGGCAGGTTGGAGTTCAAGATTTTAACCTAAAACGGATCATAAGAGACTGGAAAATTGTTTCCTTTCCAGAGGCCTTATGTGTAGAATGCTTACTAAAACTGTACTTAGGCTCAACAACAAGAAGAAAAAAATCTAAAAAACAAACTAGTTTTCGACCTATAAAACACTCCTTACACACAGACACATGCAATTCCTGCTTTATAAATCACACTCTTCCTAAAAATCCGCTCAGGTGTTTTTTTTTTGTTTGTTTGTTTGTTTACATATTCCACCTCCTACACACCTTATTTCATGACATAGGTATAGAAAAGCATTTTATTGCCATAAAAAAACAAAGACAAAGTGGTCGGATGGAGGCAAAAAGGAAGATGGCAATAACCATTGATGGCACGCTAAACGGCTGGATTATGGTGCTCAGGAAACGCTGAGATGTTTCAGATGGAAGTGTAATATTAAATTAAGACATTTTATTTAAACCGAAGGGGCTTTTGACTGGAAATGACATATATTTCATTGTATCAAACAAATATCAGTCCGCCTGTCGACTAATTCCCGCTGGAACAAGCCGGTTTAAGTAACCCGAAAGGTGCACCTCTGCCCAGTTTGCTGTGGTGCAGAGTTTTAGTTTGATTATTAACAGATGTGATGTCACGAGTCAGACAGTTAATGCACCAATAAGTAATTTGAAGATGTAGCCTATATGAATTTAGTGTGATATCTTCAATACAACATATCTTCATTCAGGTTCTCATTTTTACTCTCAGTTCAGAGACGGGGGTGGGTGGAGGCTGTTGGTGCGTGCCTGTGTGTGTGTGTGTGTGTGTGTGTGTGTGTGTGTTTGGGTCTCCAAATCTGTAAATGTGTCTTAAAGGGGTCAGCACCTGAAATCTTCACTTTTCCACTTAAAAACATGTCTATAATGGCTTCCTAATGATTTTTCACTGGCTGAGAAGCCGATATTTAACATTGACGCGTTTGTTTAATCTTGCCTTCTTAAACCAGCTCACACGCACCCCACGAGCATGCGCACTCCAACGCGAGAACTTGAGTTCTGGCCTATTTGTCGGCACAACGGCCTAATATAAACAAATATGAACCACAACAAAGCTCATTTCATAACGTGAAACGCATAAATTATGTCTTACCGTTGACGACTCTTGTTATAATCCGTGTTACAGGAGACAAAACTCCGATCGGTGTGTGTATTCCAGCTTCACAACAGCATAAGAGCCGATGCCTGGATGAGCTTGCTTCTCTCCCAACTCAACAACAAAGGAGGACGCCATTACACGCAAGGCCCGGGCTCGTAAATACACGGTTGAATCCCGTAGGTCACTGCCAGGTCGGGTTCAGTTATAACTTTTGTTATTTTGGAGCGAGACGCTGAAGCCGCGTCCTGCTTCCTGCTTCATTCCACCAATCAACGCGCTCCTCAGTCCCGCGCGCGTCCGAGACAGCCGAAATATCGCGTGTGAGCTCGCGAGAAAATATGCCCTTCACAATAAAGGATTAAACAATCACATTTTTTATTTATTTTTCCAATAAAATTTAGTTTAATAGTCTAAAAGACTATAATAGGATGTAGATATCCACAGTATTATAGGCACTGACCCCTTTAAATTCACCATGTTATCATTTCCAGGGTCAGATTTTGCACATTTTCCCGTCAAGTTTTTCTTTGTAAATCATGAAGTTTGTGTAGAAAATGACTTACACAAATGTAAGACCCTGTTTTGTGCATAAGCAAGCGTTAGAAATGAGGTCCCAGGTCTGTTGAGTCTCAGCAGCATTCAGATGGTCGGGTCAATCCTGCCTTGTATCAATGCTTCAAGCTGCTGCTGCTGGTGGTGATGTAAGGATGTGGGGGAGATGTTCTTGTCCCACTTTGGACCCATTAGAACAACCTGAGCCTGGTTTAAACCCCACAGCCTACCTGAGTTTTGTCCATCCCTTTATGAGCACATGGACCCATCTTCTGATGGCTACTTCCAGCAGGATGGTGCACCATGTCACAAAGCTCAGATCCTCTCTAATGTTTTTCTTGATCATGCAGATGAGTTCACTGGACTCCAAACACCTCCACAGTCACCAGAACTCAGTCCAGTCCAGAACCTTTTTTGATGTGGTGGAACAGGAGATTCTCATCATGGATGTAACTGTGTGATGGTGTGATGTCATAATGGACCAGAACCTCTGAGGAATGTTTCCAACACCTTGCTGAATCTGGCATGAAGAATTACAGCAGTTGTGAAGGGAAAATGAGATTTAACCTGGTAGGAGTGAGATGTGCCTAATAAAGTGGCATCATCAGAAGTTCCCCTTCAGATGATAGGTGGTTTGGTCTCATATTGGGATTATCTCTTTCTAAAACAATTCTGATAACTTTAATGAAATTCATTTTCTTTCATCTCACCCAGTTTATTTAGACCAGTACCAGTAAATATAATTATTCTGCTTTAGTAATCCCCATCTAGCTTAATTTGGCTTTTCACTTGTTTTTGTTTGTTTCTGCATTCATCTTTAAACAGTTATGGTGAGAATATTTCCTGCTCTAGCAGACTCACAGTCTCTAACGTCGTAGGTAAATAAAGCTGTGACAGCCAGTGAATTGCTTTTTAAATGAGAGATGATGGATATGCTGCTGTGTATTAGTGTCACTGCGGCTCTTTTGGCAAACGGATGATGAACGTATGAATTTGTGTCCTGCGTGATTAGGCAGATATGCAATTCATTAGGACGTCACCCTGATGATGTCCTAATATAAGAATCCTTGATAGATTTTCTCAATAATCATTACATTTTGTGCTGTGGTTCATGCCTGGGTTAATTTCTCCCTATCTGCCTTGCTAAAGTACTCAAAATTAACTTTTCTTCATGCATGGATTCAGAAAACGCGCTGTCCTGCATTTTAGTGGGCCTGATGGACAAGAATCAATTAGAAATGAGTAATCTGAGTTAATGTTCACCTTTAGCAATTTTCTCCTTCAAAGTCTCCGCACTAATTTGTGTGTGTGTTTCAGGTTCCACCGTGTACACTTGCATGTTGAACAGAAGAGGGGGTGCTGAGGCAGATCTGACCGTGAGCAGATTGGAGCCTGGTGCTGCCAACCTGCCCCTGGCACCAGAGTCTGATGGTGAGACAGACTGGGATTTGTCTTCATGTGAGAGGACTTTAACTACAGGAGCAAAACAAACAAACAGAGACCACACAGAGCAGGAATCCTTCGTTCTTATTACCCTCATGAATGACTCTAGTCACAATTAAAGCCTTATAATCCCATGAAGGCACAGAACACACAATGTTCAAATTCTAAGTAATCTGTTAAGATTCTGAGTGATGGTGGGAACTCTCGGCTTCTACCACAAACAACTGTGGCTCAGTGTCTGAAAAACTAAATGTAGCAATTTTTGTGTTTGCTAATGTCGATTAGCTGTTGTGGCCATCTTCTATAGAGCTGAGTTCTAGATCCACCCACCTTTCAGCAACAGGCGATGATCTAAATCTCAAATAATTTTATTATGGACGACTAGGTTATAATTTTTCAAGTTGTTGAGGATTTGCATGTAGATATCGTAATGAAACATGAGGTGATTTAAGCTCAACCAAAAGCTGCCATGTATTTATCTCCTGTATAATTTAAAGTAACAGTTTTTACTTAAAGGTGTGGAACACTGAAAAACATTTAATGATTATTTCTGATTATAATCGGTCACGCTGAGTTTTTCATGCAGGCTGAACATGAAAATAATCTCCTACACCTATCTCCTGCATTAGCTTCTGATAGAAAATAGATGAAACTCTAAGATTTGAAAATCCTGACAGATCTGCGTCACACTGTCACTTAACATTCATGGACTCACCCATCTTGACTCACGACGGGGAAGGCTGTCCAGGAAACAGCAGAGAACATCTTGGCTAGTAGAAGCTAACCGTTAGCATTAGCAACTTCACCACACAGCAGAACTCCTCCAGGCTTGTGTTATTTGTGGAGATAAAACATCAACATTGCAGAGCAAACAGAGTCAGTGGTGGAGTTCTGTTGCTGTTAAACAAATCAGAGGTTAGATGTCCAAATATCAGGAAGTAAGACTTCAAACCCGGCTGTCTGAAGCTCTCCTCTGATCTGGCAATCTTCTAGATGCTGAAACAGGCGCACCAGGGCTTTTTGTACCCAGAGCACGACTTACAAGGCATTCATTCCTACTAGAGACCACTGCAAATGTATTGATTAAATGAGTGAACCACACCTTTAATTTGTCAAGACGTTTACTTCTATGGCACATTTTAACAATGCACAAAGTTCTGTACAACAAAACAAACAATAAAGTCATTAAAATTAATAAAATAAAATAAATGTGTGTATCCAGGTTCATGATAATGATGGATAAAGTGTGTTTTTTCTGCTTTATTATTATTTTTTATTATTTTTGCTTTATTTCCCCAAATCACCGCCTGCCTTTCCTCCAGGTGATGCATACTACCTGGCGATTGGAGGTGGTGTTGCAGAGCACAACTGGAACCACATCAGAACCGTTATCCAGGACCAAGGCTTCCGATGCCAGCTGACGGACCATTCTGAGGACATGGGAATGATCAGCATCCAGGGACCCAAAAGGTGTGGAAAATGAGAAGAAAGTTAAATGAAATAATTAGATTTTGGGTGTTTTTATGGAATTTGTGTGCTATGTGGGTAAGAAAAGTAAAAAAAAAAAGATTCTTCAGGGTTTTATTTTTCCAAATCGAAGGCAGTCCAGGTTTGTGACTTTGTTCTTGCTTCCTACAGCATTCCTTTGTTTCTGTAACCACAGAGCGAGCCAGGCCAACTCCACTTCTTCTTGATCTCATCCTCTCCTCACCTCCATCTACCCCCCCCCCCCTTCTTGATGCCCTCCATCTTTGTTCTTCCTCTCAGCAGCAGCTGTAGGGTTCCTCCACCCCGTTCTCTGTGTGGGCTTTTGTCGATTTCTTTCCCCCGAGGCTTTTCTCATCTTCTGTTTTCCTAACTTTCTATTTCTCCTCCTTGGTGGAGATCGTATCCATCTCCTTATCTGTCTTCTCCTCCTTTTGTTAGCTTCCTCACCCCCTGTTCTCAGGTTTCTCTCTCCGTCCTGCTCATGTACAACTAGGTGTAAATGTGTCACTATTTGAGTCTGTGTGTTCATGGAGCTCTTAAACAAAAATTGGCCACACACTTCTATAATTATGTGAGACATGTTTGAGGAATTACTGAAAATTACTCCTGTAGTGTTTGGCTTTTATTATCTTATGAATCAAATCGATCCGTGTGAAGCAGGAGAAGATTACGGGTGTTTACAGAAAAGCGTCTGGAGTTTTTCCCTCTAAGATGATTCAGGCAAATCCTCGGCTGATAGAAGTCGTCAAACTCGCAGCTTTTCTTTCATGCAGCTCCAAAACATGCTTCATCAATCTGTTTTTTCATTTCAAACCAGATGTATAATTGCATCCAAGAATCCTCAGCTGACGAGTCAGAGAATGCTCATTGGCCGATTATAATAAAGCTACTTTGCTTTTGGGTTCAGTGAAGAGTATGGACAAACTGAGGAGCAGCCTGTGTATCAGTGCACACATGCTTACGTGCAAAAAATAAAAAAAGGCTTTATAAATATAAATATGTGCACCCATTCCCACACATTTCTACATTTATGACACATCGGTTGCTTTTTAGAAGAAAGGATTTGCAGAAAGATGCAGGAACACAACCCCAACTGTTCCACAAATATCTGCAGGCCTGGCTTCATGTCACACCGTTGCAAAAATATCCCCTTAAAAAAGAAATTCTGCCCACTCACAAACACACCAGTTCACGCATCGAAATAAAATCTAAACTTTTTTTTACTTGACTCATCTTTATGTAACAGTGATTTCAAGTGTGGTTTTGGGACAAGTTTGTACTTTTTCTTAGAATTACAGTCTTACCTTTTGGGAGACATGTTTATGAAATGAGAGCAAAAACAAAACGAGCATTTCACTTAGTTTATATACAGTATATCACACCAAATCATGACAGTAGTCGTCTCAGAGCACTTCACAAAGTAAACGGTCCAATTTAGTTCAGTTCATTATGCCCATTAGTTAAATGTTTCCTATATAAGGAGACCCAGCAGTCTGACTTGTGTCAGAGACTTTACAGCAATCCCCATACTCAGCAAGCATGTAGCGACAGTGGAGAGGAAAACTCCCTTTTAACAGGAAGAACCTGCAACAGAACCTGGCTCAGTATGAGCAGCCATCTGCCACGACTCACTGGGGATTTGAGAAGATGGAACACACACACACACACACACACACACACACACACACACAGCTTTTGTGATTCGTTTACTTGTTTTATGTTTACAGTCGAGAGGTTTTGCGAGAGGTTTTGGACACCGACTTGAGCAACGACGCTTTTCCCTTCTCCACCCACAAGGTTGTTGGTGCTGCAGGACATAAGGTGATGACACCAACACACACACACACACACGTTTGTCTTTCTATCTTAGTGAAGACCATCCATTGACTGGTAGACATTTTTAAAAAGTGAGGACCAGAAAAATTTCCTCACTTTGCAAAATGACCTGACATTGTGGGGAAAAAAGTGAAAATGGCCATCATTATGTACTAAATACAAGTACACACACACACACACACACACACACTGTGTCTAAACTCAATCATCGGATGCAAATCAGTCAAGGGGAAGTTGTTCATTGTTTCAGATGTTCAATCATAACAAATATGATATTGTGTGTGTGTGCGCGCGCGTGTGTGTGTGTGTGTGTGTGTGTGTGTGTGTGTGTGTGTGTGTGTGTGTATTTATGGTTTGCGAGCCCGATTTGTCAGGTTACACACCAGCATTATGAGACCAGTCGGTTTATGAGACCATTTTTGATGGTCTCGTAATTCATGACTTTTAAAATGTTGCAATTTTTGACAAATATAAAAAGTAAGCATTGTTAATAGAGTATTACTAACTGTGTAACTGCTATTATCATTTTATTTAGTTATTTCAGCAACTTAAACTTTCTTTTGGTTTTCTGGCCAATTTTAAAATTGGTTTCGTAAACCACATCGCGTGTGTGGTATACAGACCTCCAGGGTCTCATAACGCCCTTAGAATGTCATAGATGATTGTGTGTATTTTCTGATAGGGATTTTTTATTTTCCATGGGTAAAATAAACCATTTTGACATACTTTTTGTGTTCACCAGATGCAAAGAAATCGTGTGTGTGGGTTACAAACCACCATGTTGTCATGGTCTCATAAGCCTGTCTAATGTCATAGATGAATGTATGTATGTTCTGAGAGGTTTTTCTTATTTTTTAAGTGACACTTTTCTTCCATGGGTAAAATTAAACATTTTGACATACTTTTTGTGTTCACCAGATTACCTGTTTATGAGAAAATGTGTGTCCCCATAAACCACCACCAAGTCATAGTGGCTTCATAAAACATAAATGCAGACGTGTGTGTGTGTGTGTGTTTAGGGAGGCTAGACGCCACGTTTCAAGGTGTCTTTGTGACTTGCGGATAATTGTTTCTCCCGCTCACACCTTTCCTTCTCTCTATGGATTAGGCATAAGACTTTAAAGAGTTTATAAATTATGCTAATGAAACCTAGAAAGTTGCACACCTTCATGAAGTTTCCCAGTAATATTCTGTATGGTGGTTTGACCTTGTGTTTCTGACCTATAATAAAAACAACATGTTGTACAGATTCATGCAGCGACACATATGTTCACTCTGCTTCAGTCTGTTATAGTTACTCTTGTGTGAATTATGCAATGTCCCGGTGATTGCATTCTGCATCTTCACACCACTTTGCAGACCCGTGCGTGCGTGCGTGCGCGCATGTGCGTGTGAGGCTTTTGCTGCTTTCCAGCTGGTTGTTGTTGGCCTCGTCTGGGCAACGATTCGGTGGCTGCAGTTCTGTGTGTGTTCTGAGCAGAGCTCCTCCTGCCCCTCTGCACCCCTCACAGCTCATTACTCTCTCTGTCTGTTTCCGTTTTCCCAAACTTGTCATCTGAAGCGGGTGCGCTGCCGGCGTGCATGTTTGTTCATATGAATCCATGTTTGCATGTTTGTTTTAGGCTGGTGGGAGGATGAGTGTTGTTGTGTAAGAGGCATGCATCTGCTGTGTGTGTTACAAGCACATGCCAGGATGTACCATCCTCCTCAACGCTTCATGATGTACATATGGGGCCCAGCATGACCTCTGACCCATGACTTGCTCTCACTGCACAGGATCAGACCTTGTGCACATGGGAACGGAGCTTTTTTTAATTCGATGTTTCTCAAATTATCTTTGTAAACATTGGACAGTTTCAAGAACTTTCTCCATCCACACGCAACTAAAACTCAGGAAGTGTCATTTTACACAAAGACCCAATTTGTAGTGAAGCTTTTCTCCCAGTGCTGACCCCTCACTGGTTCATCTGGTGATTCATGTCATACTTCAGCAGAAGCGGAGTGACAAGTGGAAAAACACATGAATAAATACATAAACGAATGTTTAAGAAGCTGAACTAAAATCAAAATGTAGTTCAGGGGAATTTCAGGCCAGCCTTTTTCTTATAAACTGAAGTTTGGTGCTTCATATAAATGGAAATGCTGGAGATTCAGAAACAAGCAATGTTATTGGCAACATTTGAACTGCATTATATAAGAGCCTCCTTATTTACACGAATTTCCTTTAGGATGTAAACTTCTCTATAGTGGTTTAAATCAGCCTAAAACACGTCTTTATAAAGTGTTTTCAATTTGAATTCATCAGTTTTGGGATTGTCCTCTGCAGTGTTTAATGGTGTTGGTTTCCTTTTTTTATTAATAAAGATACCTAACATTCCTCATTAGTCCTTACTATTCAGTTTTACAGAAAACTATTTTAATTGAGTATGAAAAAAAATTTGCACTTTTATATTATATTATTATATTATATTATATTATATTATATTATATTATATTATATTAAATTATAGAAGCATTAAATCTTTCCTAAACCTTTGAGAAAGTTGTTTGTTGGTCCAGATCTTCAGGAAGCAACACGAGTAAAGACTTAAACATAGGCTGTGTCCAAATCCAGGGGTTGCGTGCTCATGAGGTCGGATTTTAAGAACAGTGACGTCACAGCGCCGTGTCGAAGACTGTCCAAATTCCAAGAATTTTCAGAATGCGGTCTTGAAATGCGTTCTTCTTTTCCCCGATTTTGAGAACGGGTGCGGTGTAGTCTCCGTGGTCTCCTCACCTCTATAAATCCCGTGATGCACTGCAGGATTGATTTCTGTACCGGCAACACTGGCAGAAGAAACGGGAGACGCAGCAGGAGAGCCTGAAGTGGTTGTGTTTTAATGCGTTTCCTGTTTTCATTAGGCCTGTAATGTGTTTTTGTATTCTTGTTCTTAATTACAGTTCATAAAATTGGTAAATCAAAACTCATAAAATAACCAAGGAAAAAGTTTTAAACATGTGCGAGCTCCATTTCTGCAGCTTCTTCTTAGTGTGGTAGGGGCAGGACTAATATTTAAGGCTAGACTGTCCACATTCACAGCTGTTAACATCTGGTGTAACTGGTCAATGAGGACGGGTACTCATGAGCATGTTTATCTTAAAAATGATATTATGTTTACAAGAAGTGTCGTATTTCAAGATGTTTTGACCCTTTTAAAAAAAGCAGATTGGGAGCTCCTACAACAGCTTTTCCATGTTAACGTACGGCTGAAACAAACTGTTCCTCTGTGGGCGGGGCCTCTTTGAAAAACAATTTTTTTCATTTTAGAATTTGAATTCTATCATTGGTTGTATTTGTGTAAATTATTCATGAATTTTCAAGTTTTTCTTGGATGTAATATTTTGTCTAAATTCTGTCAGTTATGGACCAAATAGAGAGTTAACATTACCAATACTGAAAGAGCATCATTTAAACTGATTCTAAACATGGAGCTACTCCACCTCTCACTCTTCCCTATTTCAGTTTGTTCACGTCCTCTCATCCTTGCCTCTACTCGATCCTCATTCCTTTATGCTGCTTTTTGTTTTTGCTGTGTGCAATATTTTTCCTAAACTGCACACAAGCACCAGACGAAATGTGGCAGCTCGGCTCTTCTCTACATCCATCTCTCCTCCTCTCTAAAGCTCCTCTCTGCCCCGACTGTCATCCAGGTGCGAGCCATGCGTCTGTCATTTGTCGGGGAGCTCGGATGGGAGCTGCACATTCCCAGAGACGCTTGTATTCCCGTCTACAGAGCTGTCATGGCAGCTGGTGCAAAGCACGGCATCATCAATTCAGGCTACAGAGCCATAGACTCTCTCAGCATAGAGAAGGGTAATGTAACATCATCCATTACAGATATTTAGACCGTCTGATTCTTTATTTGTACTCTTCTTCTGCTGCCGTTCTTTAGTTATTCATTGCCTGAAATTTGCAGCAACTTAACAAAACACCCAGTTCTCGTTGGTATCTCCATGATCAGTTTGTTGCTGTCATCCTCATCAGGTTACAGGCACTGGCATGCTGACCTTCGCCCTGATGACACACCCTTGGAGGCGGGGCTTGCCTTCACCTGCAAACTGAGGAGCTCCACCCCGTTTCAGGGGCGCGAGAGGCTGGAGAAGCAGAAGGAGGAGGGGCTGAAGAGGCGCATTGTTTGCTTCACTATTGATGAGTCAGTAAACTCTCTGTAGTACATCTGGGATCGGGTCATCACAGAAACAACTAATTTGTCTAAAACTGAGCTCCACTAATTCAGTTTCTCTTCTGTCTTTCCTCTAAATCAGGAAAGTTCCAATGTTTGGTTTGGAGGCGGTTTTCCGCAACGGCGTTCCCGTTGGTCACCTTCGAAGGGCTGATTATGGTTTTTTTATAGACAAAACAATCGGCTACGGATACATCCACCACCCTGACGGAGGAGTGGTGAGAGCTCTATAAACACACACACACACACACACACACACACACACACACACACACACACACACACACACACACACACTCACACTCACACACACTCACACTCACACACACTAGTCGGTTTCTGCTTTTATTCTTTCTGCTTTAATTTCTAAAGTAAATATTTGTACTTGAATGTTATAAAATAGCCTGAAGATGAAGTAAAAACTGGAAAGTATCCCTTTAAGAGGGTACTACTACTACTACTACTACTACTACTACTACTACTCAAGTTCGTTCATTTTGCAAATTTTGAATTATGCATTGATTTAACATTTGTTAGTGCTTGGAGCGATCTTCCAGGAATCAGAGTCCTCAGAAGTGTTGCAAATTCCTGCATGGGAACAAATATAGCGGAGACTGAGTGGCAGATCAGCGGGAGTGCTAAAGAGAGAGAAAATTAGCTTTCTGTATCTGGAGGGACATGACACTGACTCATGAGTGACTTCACCGCTTCCTGCATTTATAACGTTCCACCTGTTCTTCCCTGTTTGATTTGAAATGATCTGTTCTGGAGCGAGAATCCAGCTGAGAGCACTTTGGATTTTATTCCCTCCTATTTTTACTTACAGCTGCTTTATTTCCCTCCATTAGGTGAGCGCTGACTTCATTAAAAGTGGCGAATTCACCCTAGAGAGGATGGGAGTGACGTACAAGGCCACCGCCCACCTCAAGTCTCCGTTTGACCCTGAGAACAAACGTGTGAAAGGAATCTACGACTGATCAAACTCACGTAAAGCATTCAGGTTAGGAAATAATGTGAAAGGTGGAGATTTGCTGCTTTTTTATTTGCATTCGGTTACATTTACACATCTCTGTCAGATACAGGGACGCGCAGATGTTTATTTTTTTGGGACAGAGGTGGATGTGATGGTTTTAAATCAAGTCTTATTAAAGTTTCCTCATGAGATTATTAGCATTCAGATCAAAGGTTTAACATGTTTTATCGCCAATAAATAAAACTGATAAAGGCCACATAGTGTTTCTTATTTTAATGGTAATCTGTTAAACACCGTTTACGACCATCTGATTATTTTACCCAGAGAACTACTAAAAGGGCTAAAACTAAGGAACACACATACATGTGTTTTTATTCTAAGTAAAAATCAGGCTACAGGTGCCCAGACGTTAATAATTAGGCTTTTAATCATAAGTAAAGCTGTGTTCTGTTTTTTCCTTTACTTTGTCGTTTATAATCAGACGATAAAAAGGTTTTGGAGACAGAAGCTTTAAAAAGTATTTCCTCGTTTCTGAAAAACAATCTAAAAATAGCTGAGAAAGAGAAAAATGGATCTCTGTTCAGTTCTTTTTTTATCTCCTGATTTCTGTGAAAATAAATAAGTTTGATCAAAATTAAAAACTGGGACAGCCTTAACTTTTGTAATAATAATAATAATTATTATTATTATTATTATTATTAGACTTGCCATTCAGGTCTTCTATAAAAAAACTTGAATAAATGTGATTTTAAATCATACTATAAAGTTATTTTCTGTCTTGCTTGAAATGTGTTTATGCAGACGACAAACCGAAGTTCAGTTTTCTTAGTAGTTTTCCTCTTTTTTTATTTCTTTCTTATAAACTTTAACTCAGTCAAAACAACAACTGGCTAAAATGTGCTCATTAGCAGATAGATTTTATACATTTATAGTATTAATAATAATAATAATAAAATATTTTATAGGAAGTATTAACACTTAGATTACCTTTAAAAAGCAGCAAATGATGGATTTATAGATTATTATAGTTACTTATTTTGTCTTAATTCTGTTGTCCTCAGGCAGCTTTAAACACCAACAAAACACCTAAAGTGTCTAATAATTGAATCTGTCCAGACAGCTTTTTAGAAGTCACATGATTAATGTAGAACAGAAACAACAGGTTTTTATTGCAGGTGCTCAGATGTTCAGTTTACATGAGTATTAGTTATGATCTCCATAATTGTTTACACTAATGTGCACAAAAACACCTAAAAGTCTAGAAGCAAAGCTCATTTTGCACATAAATCCTGCAGCTGTAGAAGAAAAAGTGATTCTGCTGTTTTTCGAGAACAAAATGTTTGCTAATTTAGAAGGATTCATTGATTCTGCTCAGAAAACCATTATTTGTTAAAACGGCGGCTCTCAGGAGTCATTTCTGGAGATTTATGCAGGAAATGTGGAACACGCTGATAGAACCCGACGGCATAAATGCACCCAGAGGTTTGTGTGTTTTTATATGAACTGTTTGTATAATTACCAGACTTTCATTGGGGGATTATTGCAAATGATTAAATTGATTGTTAGATGGAGGAATAAATAGAAATACTTCATAATGGCTTTTTAAAAACATGTTTCTCAAAACTGATGTAATAATAAATGAACAGTTAATTATTTTTATGAATTTGATGCAGACTAGATGTTTGGATGATTTGTGTTGTAATAAAAAGCTGGTTTAACTTTAACTTGTTTTAATTGTTCAACACAAAACAAAGTTCAGTATGACATGACATCATTTTATTACTTACAGCATATTTTATATAAACGTAATTATTAGTCAGTTGCTTCACATATGGATGTTTGTTAGTCATTTTAAATAAAAACAGAGTACATTTTGTTTTAACCTGCAGAACAGCTTTTTGACTTCATCTCCATTTTCATTTCTTTAAAATGTGACCTGAATAGGACTGTTATTATCCTAATGAGTATGCACTAATAATAAACACAGCGCGTGGGTGTGTGTACAGCCATGTAATTACAGCAAGAAGTGATGGAGACACTTGAGACAAACTGACTTCACAGAAACTTCTGTTATAAGTTTAAAGGTCTGCCGCTCATTTTCTGGGCTGAAACGAGCTGAAGCAGCTGCACAGATTCAGCTGGTTGGAGCTGCTCCTCCCTCACAGGGGAAACGAGGTTGTGCAAGGGTGGAGGTCACCTCGGGTACAGGCTGCTTTTCCCATTCACCCTGGAGAAACATAAATGATTTTGTTACCGTTTTGTTTTTAGTAGTAAAGGACAGAAAAATGCATATAAGGATGCAAAAGGTCTATGTTCCAACCCTCAACTACAGTCAGGAGCTGTAGGTACACACCAAGCAGCTGTTATGGGCTTCCTCCTCAGAGTGGCTGGACTCACCCTCAGGAATAAAGGGAAGGAGCTCAGAGGAGCAGAGCTGCTTTTCCACATTGATAGGAGATATTTGAGGTGGCTTCTGGACCTGCAGTGAGTGGTGTGGGAGTTACCCGTGGGTGACCTAAGACTCACTGGAGCAGCTCTCTTGCACGTGAGAGGTGGTTGTATTCTAATTTCCCCATTTGTGATGTCACAAAAGGGGGCTTCCTGAAACTGCTTGTTTTAGGCACATAATTCCTGACAGAAAACAGATGGACTGTTTTTTTTTTTACTTTTGGAGTGTTTATAGAGGCAGTAGAGACTCATGACAGCACAAAAAGATGCAAAAGGTGAGTGTTGCATAATTTGTCCCCTTTAAAGTGTTACCATGGGAACCGGTTTTCAGATAAGTGGCATAATATAGATGGATGGATGATTGAATGGACAGAAGGATATGATAATGATAAATGACCTGCACTTGTACAGCACCTTTCAAATCAAATCAAACTTTATTTATAAAGCGCTTTTCCAACACAAAGTGCAACTCAAAGTGCTTTACAGGTTAAAATGACCCTATATAACCCT
This sequence comes from Aphyosemion australe, assembly GCA_006937985.1. Classification (NCBI taxonomy): domain Eukaryota; kingdom Metazoa; phylum Chordata; class Actinopteri; order Cyprinodontiformes; family Nothobranchiidae; genus Aphyosemion; species Aphyosemion australe. Next base: position 1,670,840 of record SSNS01000021.1, on the reverse strand, counting down.
CATTCCCATTCCTCCCACACCATTTTAAAAGTATTGGCATATTCATTACAACACCCCCATACCCCCCCACCCCCCCCCCCCCACACACACACACACACACACCCCTAACTCCCATACACAGACACTTAAGAACATCAGTAAAATGATATTTGGCTGAGTTCAGATGAGCCAGATAAGGTAGGGCAAGGAAACGCCATCAGACTCGGAGGACTCCAAAGCGCTTTACACTACAGTGTAACATTCATCCATTTACACACACATTCACACCCCGGTGGTTATGAACTACATTGTAGCCACAGCTGCCCTGGGGTGCGCTGACAGAGGCGAGGCTGCCGAGTACATGCACCACCAGTCCCTCTGACCACCATCATTATGGTATTGCTTTAGTACTTTTCATTTATCTTATCTTACCTGTAAACTTGAACCTTTTTGAAACAGTGAATCCTGATCAAGGCCTTCATGTTTGTCAGTGGATTATTTTCTGTACTCTAAACATTTTGAGGGATTTATAAAAGTTTGAGTCTGCTGCTGAACTGGTTTGTCTGGAAACTTGCTGAGTTTTGACTCACTGGGAAGAGGCGAGCGATCGACTGGTTGCAGTGCATGGAGATGGGAGCTGTGTTGTAAAGCGAGTCCAGCACTTCTCCAGTAAAACCATCCCAGTGGAGCTGGGAGTACTGCTCCGTCACACCGACTTCCCCACACACGCACTGATCGTTCCCATTGAACCTGACGGGAGAAAGGAAGGTCGATAAAACATGGTGACAGTGTGAGATGCAGAAACTAAACCTGAGTAGTGACGTTCAGAGGAAGCTGCAAAATGGGGAAAAACAGACATGGGGACAGACCTGTTGATGAAGCTGAAGTATTTCTGCAGGTATCCGGGGTCAACATGGCTCTTGCAGAGCTCCAGCTGAGTTCGAGGGTAATAGTGAATGTAGTTAACACACATCTCCTCCATGATGCCAAAGCCTCCCTGATAACACAACAGAGTTAAGATAATATGAGTATGCAGGAAATTAGATACAATTTAGTTTAAAAATAATACATTTATACTATTTTCTTACCACTGTTGGCTTGCTCCTGTCCTCTGTGTTATAGGTACACTTTGTTATAAGGACGTCACCCTGCAGGATCACACACACACACAAAGCATCTGTTGACTTTTAACAGGCATATTTTTAGATTACTCATGAAAAATTAATCCTAGCACCACCGGTGCCCAGGTTGCTCTGGGAGGTATTCAGCTGGGTTTTGCCTGTTTGTGGGGAATTTCCAATCTTGTTTCAGAGTTTACAGCCTCCTCCTGTTTATGTTCAAACTAAGCCCCTCAAAGCAGCAGCAAGGTATTCTAATACAATACTCTAAATGCAAACAGGGAGGAAAATAAATCTGGGGCAACACCAGCCAGAAGCCATCAGCTGAGTTTGCAAAGGTATAAAATTCCCATTCTTGTCTGGGAAGAAAATCAACGCAGCGAAAAGTTTCATTTGCAAATTCCCACATAAATTTTACATACTTACTTGAAAAACATTCACCATTTTCCTCAGAACTCGAATTGGCTGTAAGAAAACAAAGAAAATCTGTAAAATAAAAAAAATAATAATACAGAAATCATCCAACCCATTAGAGATTCATGATTAGAATTTAACATTCTGATCTACTTCATCCATTCCATTCATGTATATTTAATATGAACAGAAAATATTTATGTTAAATCATCAAAATCCATGCCTCTGAGAAGCATCTTACATTTAATTATTGTTACAAAAATGGCTAAAAACAAACGTGTTTCCTTCGTAGGAGACGTCTTTATGTGGATAAAACAGTTGGGACAAAAAAACACGTCGGTCACTAAAGTTTCTTGAAATTGACAAAAGAAAAACATTAAAAAATGATCTGAAAGTCAGCTAATGAATATTAGACATTGCTTTTGAATTCTAGTTCAGAACAATAACAATAAAATAAAAACATGACTGACAGTCCTAGAAAAGAACAAGAAAACTGTGACCATGGGACATGTGTCGTGTAATCAGCATCACATCTGTCCTCAGTCATATCAGCCAGTCTGCCTTTTTATCGGGGGAACGGTAGTCACAGTGCTGTTTGGTATCATGGTGTGTACGACACTGAACACGTGTCCAAGGTAAAGGTTGGAAGACCATCTGTTCTGACCCTGTAGGTGGGTTTGTGTCTGATCACATTTCATCTGATGCATCTGGTTGATGTGGAACACCGTTCCCCACAGGTCCGCTGTCATATTTGTTTGCACTTCTTAATGTTACCCTTTGTTTTTTACAGGGTCATTTTTTTGACTCAGTAAATCAGATTTTATTAACTTCTACATGGTTTGTGAAAGCAAATCATAAAAAAGGGAGACTTGAATTTGCCTAAATGCATTTAGAAGAGCAACAAAAACTTCTAATGTCCTTTGGCCCGACAGTGGGTGAACGCATCTTTTCTCTGTTTTACAGACACAACGATGAGGAAAAGGGCCCTAGAACAGAGAAGAGCTGTGGTTCTGTTCTGGGGCTGTTTCTGTGCAGGTCTATTGAAATCTCAAAGCATTTTGGAGTGAAATGTGCTGCCTAGTTTGTTCTCAGATAGAGGGCCTCCAACAGTATAATGAAGCAAAATATGGATAAAAGCATCCAGGATTATTGTTTGGTGACCTGTGAGCCCTGATCTAAAACCCGTGAAGGAGAAGGAATCCTTCAAACCTGAGAAAGCTGGAGAAGTTTGCTTCTGTCAGTTTGTCAAAATATCTGTGGACAGGTGCAGAAGTCTCAGAGTTACAGCCATCAAGCTTTAAAAGGTTAAGGGCGATGGTGGCAGAGGAGTTAAGTTGCCGCCTTGCAATCGGAAGGTCGCAGGTTCGCAACCCGCTCAGTCTGTCGCTGTCGTTGTGTCCTTGGGCAAGACACTTAACCCGCCTTGCCTGCTGGTGGTGGTCGGAGGGACTGGTGGCGCCAGTGTAGGGCAGGCCCCGCCTCTGTCAGTGCGCCCCAGGGCAGCTGCAGCCACAATGCAGCTCATCCCCACCAGCGTGTGAATGTGTGTGTGAATGGGTGGATGACTGTTTGTGTTGTGAAGCGCCTTGGGGGGTTGTAGAACACTAAGAAGGCGCTATACAAATACAGGCCATTTACCTTTACCATCTTTTAGTTACTTTTATTATTATTATTAAATGTAATCAGATTACAAAAGCAACATCAGATTTCCATCAGTTCACTTTCAGTCATTTTTTATTTATTTTCATCTGCTTCAGGTTACTTCATTGACCGTTGTAGGTTTTTCTATCTTGGCACCAAAATCCACGTCTGCAGATCTGACACACAAGTTGAAAGGTCTGTTTGCTCTGCAGAGGTCAGGCTGATAAATCCATCTTTTGTCTGAAGAAGCTGCAGACAGCTGCTGCTGGGGGTTTCTACAGATGACAGATCTCCTCCTCTGAGCCGTCATGTACCTGCTTACCCCTGAATATTTAACATAAAGCACAACCGATGTCGGCTGTCATCTGTCAAAACAGTTGTTTGTTTGGATGAGGAGATGGCAGACTTGTGGCTCTGGAGATTGCGGAGCTGTTTACCTGATGAGGTCTAAAAATCTTGACTTACTCACCTGGTATTCTGCACTGAAGTGCTGGTCTTCCTGCACCACCTCCAGCTCAATCCCCCCCCTCACCAGAACTGTCCTCACTCCACGGCCTGCCAGGTGTGTGTGCAGCTGGGACGCAAATATATAGATCCCCCCTGGAGGCAAAGCCTGACGACAATCCGAGAGAGATAAGAAAACTTTAAAATAATTTACCAAGACCTTTTGGTGTTTTAATCACACACTTAGATATTTTCTACACTTACGGTCTGGGTGCACTTGGATGTGCAGTACCCAGTGAGGTAGAAGACGGGTTGTTTTGGAGGGATGGCCATGATGGGGGTGTAAACGAGGCCCAGCTCCATGATTCCTGCGTCATATCGCCTCAGGCTGGGGGTGTAATGCAGCCGAATCCCAGATGAATCACGTCGGCCTGCATGAAAAACACCCAGATATTAATGTTTAACATGCAGCAACTTTACTACTCGCTGAAAAAGTCTCTTCATAACATTCAATAGTGAGAATATTCTAATGGCTTTGAAAAGAATACAGAATTCAGAGGCTCTCTGCCTCCTGCAGATTTCTGAAGTGGATTGCTCAACTGGTCCTGGCTGTAAATATGTTCGGAACCTTTTGTGATTTAGACTAAACTAGAAAACAAGTTAAAGGAAAAAATGACCTGAAAACCCTAAATGATGAATTTCCTGTGACAAATATTGAAACCAAAAGGGTTCTCGCTTGGCTGAATCATTTATTTTACAACATTATCCAGCTAGAGGAAGCCCCTTTTGACCCAGATCCTCTATTTTTATAGTAGTAATTATAGTCTCTCATATGTTGCATAATAAACACATCTATGCATTCAAAGGTATTTTAAAAAATTCAAATTACAGAAATGAAATAGTTACGCTCAGGTGTTTTAATTCTACAACAGGTAAAAAGGAAGAATAGAAACAAAATCCAAGGATGAAATATTTAAATCTTTTTTTATTGCAAGGGGCAGAGGCTCTGAGGAAAGATAATAAAATAACCTGCCACTGAGAGAAAAGCCTTGCATGTGGTGCAGCCAGGTTAAGTATTCATGTGTGTACTTTATGTACCAGATATGAGGAGAGGGTTGTGGTAATGGACTTCCAGACGAAGGAACCTTGAGGAACCAGGTCCACCCATCGCCAGTCCTGCATCAGGGGGATAGTAAAAAGCCTACACACACACACACACACACACACACGCAAGTATGCATGAAAAATAAAACTACCACATGATTTATGTTATATAGGAGCATTCACATGGATTTTTGTTTATTTGTACTTGTTTTAGTAACAGAAGGGGCACATTTCACAGTAAAAGAGAGTTTTTCATGACAATAAATTAAACTACAGACTTCAGGGTGTTAAAATGCTCTAAATAATCTTCCATATTCATAAATATTTCTCTTTTTTTGCTGTAAAAGTTTCATTTAACTTGTTAGAAAATCCTGAGTTAATGCCTTCACAGATGACCCCAAGAGCCTTGCAAAATCTAAAGCAGCAACAGACTAAAAAATATTTTTAATTTGTATCACAGAAAACCACCTTCAATAAAACCTTTGGGTCATGTAGGACTGATGCACAGAAACCGTGACAGGTAGGAAATTAAAAGTCTGACCCATCTGAATAATAATCTTTTTTTTTTTTTTATAAATTCTTCTCTCATCTCTGAAAATGTTTTTATACACTCCTTTTTTTTTTGTAAATGTGCAGTGGACTCAAATTTAAATTTGTGTGTGTGTGTGTTATTTTATTTAATTTTATTTTTGTGTGTGTGTGTATTTTTTTCTATTCATGTATTTTTTGTGTGTTCATGCCCTGGTTACTCATCGACCTCTTGTTCTCCCTCTCAGCCTTGTGGCCGTTTCATCGATGTTTCCTCTCCTTTTATGCCTTTAACATGTTTCCTTTTCCTTCTGCAAGGCTTCAACCCGCTCTTGCGCAGCGCCACAGAGAATAAAACAACACTATTAGGAGGTGATGAAAGAGGTCTGAATATTTCCAACCTAATCTCGTCTTCACAGCTCACAGAAGGCATCCTGCTTGTTTTTGTTTAGCTGGCAGATAATCCGGTCGGAGGAGAGCCAGGACTGCTTGTGATACAGCAGGAAGCAGAGCAGAGAGATGCGCTGACAGCCTCACCGTCCCCTGTTCTTTTGGCTTCACATGGCTCAGGCACCGTAACGGTTTGGCTAGCTCTCTATCTGAAGTCTTGATTTGGTCTTCTGGGTGTTTGAGAGGGATTTTAGATCCGGGAAGACACGGAAAGAAGGGGAATGATGGGAAACCACAACCACTGGGGACTGATTGTCACCAGTCACTCAAATGATTTAGCCCTTTTTTCTAAAGGTTAGTGTGAGACATGAAGTGTTGATTAAATAAATGAAAGTCCTCCTAACAATATAAATCATTAGATGTGCTGATTTGTTATACAAAAGCATAAAAAAACAACACCTAACTTTATCAATCATTGTATAAACCTGTTTCATTTCACCGATGCAACACCTAGCTTGACCTTTTCTAAACCTGCACAGTGTTCATGCATGGTTGTTGAGTGTTTTTTCCCTATTTTCATGTAAGCATATTATAAATATCCATTTGCATGAGTGTGCATCCCACATACAGACCGTCTTTTAATAGACGGGCAGCGTGTGGGATCATCTTTACGAAATTTTAAAGCTTCCACTTCCAGACTTGGACGGCTCTTGTGTGGGAGCTTTTGTTTATCTCCTATAATAAGAGCAACGTCTGGATCAAAATCAAGCGTTATCCCAGTGCTGGCTTTCAATTAAGTTCATGCTATTTCTATCAAAACACTTGATCTTCCAGCGTGGGAGCTCCTGCATTTCTCTTACAGACGGTCAGAATTGGAAACAGAGGTGGAAGGTTTATTTCCTATCATACCTCAGCCCCCATAGCCCATGCAGCCAGCACGTGGCGGCAGGCGTTGAGCTTCTTCGGCTTCATCTTGTCGTCACACGAGCCGCTGTACTTCGGCACGTCTCGCATTTCTGGTGAACATTCAAACACTTCGATGTGGTGCACGATGGCCTCGTTACCTGGAGTTATTGCAGACTCATACTAACAGGAGCAGAGAATAAAACCAACAGGTTATGCACTTTTCTCCATGTAAGATGCACCATCACTATCTGGTCTTTTTACCATGATGATGTGGTTCTTGGGGATGTTTTCAGGCAGCTGGTGGATGAAGCACCAGTAGGTGGTTTCTTGTGTTGGTATGATGACGTTTGGCGCCAACACATCTAACGTCTGCACATCTGGAGGCAGAGTGGGCGACGGCGTGTCAGGACGGAGCATCAGCACTCTCTGTACTCCTGTTGGGATCTTGGACAGATCCAGCTCTTCCAGAGAGGAGAGAGGTCGATCCAACAGCCCGTAGATGACGTGCACGGTTCCCTCCTGATGAATCAGAACCAAAAAAGGTTATTTATTAACAGCAACGTGCAAAAGCAGAATTATGAAGGACAAGTTCTGCTCATATAAGGCTTCTGAGCAAACACAGGCAACCTTGTGTGATGTTGTCATAGTAATAAGTGTTGGTTTTAGTCTCTGCAACTTGGAAATGTAACGTGGTGCCATGGAAACGGTGTTTATCATGATGAATGTTTCATTGAAATTTGAGATGATCATTTCATGTTTTATTTCTGCATCTGAAACCAAAAGCTGCTTTTGAGAATGTGTTTTTGTTTCTTCATATGAAACCTTCAGAAAATAGATTAACAGTATGCTGTAAAATATATAAGTTATTTCATTTAGACACAAACTTTATTTTTTGGCTAATATTAACGGAACATTTATATACTTATATTTCTTTATGTAAATCTAAAACAATACATTTAAAAAGGAACTAAAGGGATGAGGTTTTGGCTTGCTTTTAGCACCCCCTAGTGTTCAGTTAGTGAAACCAAAAGTGAAACTTGTCTCCTCGCTGTGCGTTTGTCTTTTTACCACCTCAATCTAACTGCTGAAATGTCTCCTCAGCCTTCATTAGTGTCTACAGGAGCGGTTCATCACTAAATCAAACAAATCAGCTGTGTTCATGATCTAAAACATGCAGGAAACATGCTGGAAGCAGACTGCAGCACCAGGCATGTCAGCTCCACTTTATAAGTCCAACAGGGAGCGGATCGCCACTCTGAAGTTGCAAGTGCGGTACTCTGGCCACAGAGGGCGGTGGGGGTCTGAGTGACATTTCATTAACCCTGTAAAGGGTCATTTTAGCACATACTGGCTCAAGAACATGATTTAAAAAGATGAAAAAGCCTTTAAAACAAATAAAATTGGCACTTGCCATCTGCAGTATTCTCTGTTATGGGGCAGAGGACATGTGATTAGGGGTTTTTTGAGGAACGCACTAATCCTGTTGAAACTGTAGAGGTTTTCATCAAATATGATACATAATTTATTGTCTGTTAAATAAGTCAAATTTACCTTTTATCTGACACCAAAATTACCTAAAGTACTACTACCACCATTAAAACTAAATGCTACATTTGTTTATTTGGATAAATTAAACCGTCCATTTTGATGTAGGTTTGAAAACGTTAAGATGTGGGACGCGTGTCTCTGGAAGTTTGAGATTATTACATGAATCTGTATTAACTAAGCTCCTGCATTTATTTTTTAATTTCTAACCCAATAACCTGTCCCACCTGTATGATGTAGTCTCTGGGATCGCAGGTGCCAAACGGCCTTTTGAAGATCAGGTAAAATCCATCAGCTTTCTGTTTGGCTTCAATCAGCTCATAGTCTTGTTGGGGGTCCAGCGATACGCGGCCGTCGCCATCGCTCCACGCATCCTGAAGGAGAAGACGTGACAAATATGGAGAAAACTTTACTCAGAAAAATAATCTTTTACATCAGTTTGGAGCATCACATCTCATCATCAGTGGTACTATCAGAGCCTAACTCCAGGTGTGTGTAGCAGACCCTTTTCACAAATGAAATTATGATGTTAAGTAGAACCAAAGATTTATAGAAACTGAGAACACGTAATAGAAAATGCAGGAATAAAAACTGGTAGAAACTGTTGTTTTTACCAAATACAGAAAAATTCCTGCTGGTTGTTCATTTTCAAACCCACACAATCGACGCCGACTGCAGGGACACGTTTGACAGCGATTTAGGATTCACAAGTTCAGTAAAATTGTGGCAGCTGGTGTTGTGAAACCTTCCCAACCTGGTGGACAACATGTTCTTCTTCTCTGCCAGAAGAGTTTCTAACAAACAGCTCAGCTTCTCCATCTCAGCTCTGTTTCTCACATTCATACCTGTCCAGATACCATCAGAGATCTTTGTTTCCATCACTGCACAACTGTTCCACCAAAAACACACAGTTTTACAAATGATCCCTTTTAAAGGTGTGGAACACCTATTTAATCAATACATTTGCAGTGTAGGAATGAATCACCACCAATGTGTAAATGTGTGTGTGAATGGGTGAATGACTGGTACACAGCAAATTTAAAAGTGTTAATTTGGGGGTGTTGGTCCAATTTAACACTAAGAATAGTTAATTTAACACTTAAAAGAATTATATAGTTGCTATGTAGCACTGACATGAGAGTCAAACCCGAGTGTTAAAAAGGAGTGTTGCCTAATCAACTCTGTAGGAATCATTTTGGACAAAATAACTCCTGAAAATTAAACTCTGAACTCCCACAGCAGCTATAACACCTGCAGAGTTAATTCACAGACTCCACCCCTTTATTCTAAAAGTTGGACTGGTAGCGACCGAATGGCTGCAGAGAGCTGCGGGAGCTGCATTGTGGGTAGTCATGTTTTTAGTTAGTTTGTTCATTTTCAGGTGTTTATGCATGTTTATTTTGGGGGTTGTGTTGTTCTTAGTTATTACTTAGTTCACTGTTGGAAGGCACTATAAAAACACAGGCCATTTACCAAACTGACTGAGATACTGAAAATAATGTTCAGGAATAAAAAGTCCAACATGACTCATCTTCAGCTCTTACTGATGTTTCCACACAATCCCAAACAGAACGAATAACCTCTGAACAGAAGCCAGTGAAAAAAAAGTATCGATTCTTTTTCAGAAGGAAACTGGTGTTGGGTTTCTTAAACCGGCTTGTGTGTGTCAAAGTGAAAATGAATCATTTTACACATCTCAATTAGTGCACGATTCAGCTTTGATATGCAAATGTCTGCTGATGAGTCCCAGCAGAGCCTCAGCCATTAGTGCAGTTTGACTGATTTCCAATTAGCAAGACCTGATAGCATCTTTAGTGACTCTGTGATCACGGAGCAAAACGCTTCCCCAGGCTGCTGGCGCAAACGTCCAACACCCAACAAACGCAGACAGATGAAGAATGGTGACAACGCCCCGCTCCTCTGAGGTCTCTCTTGAAATCCCCGCCCTGGTTTGGCTTTGAAACAAACTTTGATAAAACAGCTAAAATAAAGCAAATGATTTTCCAACTTTTGATCTTATGTCTGGTGTCTTGAACATTTGAGAAGACTTTCTTACCCCAAAGTAGCTCTTTGTTCCAGTGTCCCACAGCACAACCAGATCAGCATTAGTCAGCTCTCCACGGTCAGACATCCCCAGGACCACGCCATGTTTGAGCTCCGCAACCCTCAGCTGCATGTAGACCTCCTGCTGGGCGTAGCTGACGTTCCAGGCCAGCTGGAGCTCCCTGCGGGGGTCAAGGGGAACACGGAAAGGCATGGGGAGAGGTGGTAAAGGGCTGGAGGGGCTCGCTTTAAGGCTGGACACATCGACAGCATTGGATGGAGCCTGGTATGAAGCCACCAAGATGACTGTCAGAGCAGCCAGGGCGGTGAAATACAGAATGGTGATGTCCTGAAGGCGGAGGTCTTTCTTAAAGATCCTCATGACGGATCAGATTTTTACAGCTCCCTTCAGATTTTCCTCTGGCTGTTGGTTCCTCTTTCTCTTCAGCCAAAGATGGTTTAAAGTTCAAGCCCAAAGTCTTCAAGAAAACTTTTCCTTCAGAGCTGCACCTCCAAGAAACTTTAAAACATTGGATTCAGCAGTAGTCCCAGCCGTGACCCGCTGTAAAGAACTTGCTGGTGTCGCCCCTTTCCTCTGAACCGTTGCTGTAAGTCTGTGAATGTCATCCACCTCTCCGGGATTTAAAAGACTCCTCCCTGTGAGTTGTCTGTTTTTATCCAGCCTAATGGCATTACATTTGTTGAGGAAAATTGGATTGTATTCTTTAAGCCCTGGGGGTCAGCCATGATTCTGCACATCTGCCAGACCCTAATTGATCCAAATCCAAACATGGACATTATCAGCAACAATCAACTTTGACTAACTTAACTTTATTGCTCTCTGTCTCTTTCTTTTTTGTTTGCACAAATATCACACATGTTCTAAAATCCTTTAAATGTCTGCTAAAAATCTTATTCTGGAGGTTTTTGGAGGTTCGATTTGAACGAGATTTAAGCAGAACAGCAAGTACTGGGGGAGGTGTAAACAAGGCATTAAGACGTTAAGGTCCTCCTTAAGCCAAGGCCTCGGGCAGCAGAAGACCTAATCAAAGTGTCAATTACAGGATTCAAAAGTTAAAGCAGCCTGCTTTAAAAGGTTAGGAGAGTCCAGCTGGGAAAGAAAAGAGCTACACTTAACAAATAGATCAGAGAGAATCACAAATCATTTAAATCCTTCAAACACCAAATAACTCATAATTAATTATTTGTTGGTCCAGCTGTTTCACACCAGTAGGACCTCCTTTGGTTGTTTGGGGTGGTCTAAGACCAGTAAATCTGCACATTTCTGCTATTTTATTGACCAAATCTTAGAAACTTTGTTATTTTATAGCAACCTGCAGCTAAAAGGCTAAAGGATTTATTCACACCCAAAAGGAAATTCTGTTATGAGTGAGTCATTCATCCTAAGTCTTGTGTTTAAATCTTTTCAGATTACATTTTTGCTCCGTTTAGTCATTCCTGAAGATGACCAAAGTGGAGCTTTGAGTTTGTCTTGTGGATTAAAAATGACTCCAGCACATTTTTTTTTGTTTTATTGGATAATGTCTGTAAAATTGACTGAGTTATACCAACTTTAGTCATTTATGAGGTCAGACAGCTGAGGAGGCTGTCTTGCTCTGGTTGATCCCAAAAGTGAATCAGCTGATGGACATTCAATGAAGAGTTTATGAAACTTTCATTAAAATCATCCAGTAGTTGACCAGATGTTTTACAAATAAATACACATGCAGAGGTAAAAATTTTACACTTAAAACCAAAAAGATATAAAAATAATAATATTTCTAAACCTTGGAAATAATCTCATTGGAATGATTTAAGTCAGTAAAGGGTATTTTTCTTGACTAAAAGTTCATTAAATTATTTTTATTGTCATTGTAGCTTGTTCAATGAATTCAATCAGTGTAAATTAGATTTGTTCAAAAAGGACAAAAAATTATTAAAAATATACAAAACAAATAAAAACAAAAATACATGCAAAAATCCCACACAGGCATCTGAACAATTAGTGCAGCAATCACTTTGAGGAATTAAAACCTCATAGCATTTAGTAGCAACTGTGGCAGCTTTCGCTGGAGCGGTTCGCAGCCGAGTGTGAAGCGTGGATGAGAATCAGCTCCTTTAACCTGAGCCTTCGACTGGAGCAGGTCCCCATCCTGTGGAAGACCTCCTGTGTGGTTCCAGTCCCCAAAACATCACATCCCAGGGAACCAGACCACTACAGACCAGTTGCCTTGACCTCCCACCTGATGAAGACTATGGAGAGACTCATCCTCACCCATCTGCGTTCAGTGGTGAGCCCAGAAATACACCCACTTCAATTTGCATACAAACCAAACATGGGGGTGGAGGACGCCCTCATCTACCTGCAGCACCGGGCTCTGAATCACCTCGAGATGCAAAAAAGCACTGTGAGGATCATGTTCTTCGACTTCTCCAGTGCCTTCAACACCATCCAGCCGTGCCTACTGCAGCAGAAGATGAGGGGTGCAGGAGTGGACGAACATCTGACCTCATGGTTCATCAACTACCTCACCAACAGGCCACAGTACGTGAAGCTGCACAACTGTACGTCTGAGGTGGTTGTGTGCAGTACTGGAGCTCCGCAGGGTACAGTGCTCTCACCCTTTCTCTTCACCTTCTACACCTCGGACTTCACCTACAACACCAGCAGCTGTCACCTCCAGAAGTTCTCTGATGACTCGGCCATTGTCGGCTGTGTCTCTGAGGGGGACGACCAGGAGTACAGGTCAGTCATCATGGACTTTGTGGACTGGTGTGAGCGTAACCACCTTCGCTTGAACACCAGTAAAACAAAGTAAATGGTGATTGACTTCCAGAGAAACACTCCTCCTCACTCACCAGTAAACATCCAGGGAGCAGACATTGAGGTGGTGGACACCTTTAAGTACCTGGGTGTTCACCTCAACAGTAAACTGAACTGGTCCCACAACACAGATGCTCTGTATAAGAAGGGCCAAAGCCGCCTCCATCTCATGAGGAGGCTGAGGTCCTTCGGAGTTAACTCCCAGCTGCTAAAATCCTTTTATCACTCTGTTGTTGGCTCTGTTATTCATTCTGCTGTGGTCTGCTGGGGTGTAGGCAGCTCTGACCGAGACAGAAAGAGACTGAACAAGCTAGCTACCAAAGCTAGCTCGGTTCTGGGCTTCCCGCTGGATTCTGTTGAGGAGACGTGTGAAAGGAGGATGCTGGGGAAGATGACCTCCATCTTAAGGAACCCCTCCCATCCACTGCATTCCACTGTGGAGATCATGGACAGCTCCTCCAGAGGTAGACTGAGACATCCCAGATGTAAAACTGAGCGCTATTGTAGATCTTTCATCCCTCTGCTGTAAGAGTGTATAACTCCTCAGTTTAAGCTGTGCTGGTATCATCCTTGTACACAATAACACCAATGCAATATTCATGTGTTCTATACTTGTGCAATACCGGATTCAGATTGTTGTCTGTGTCTCTTACAGTATGCTGCATAGTGCTGGTACCAAGTCTGTTTTTATCTTTTATTTGTGTTTTTTTAGTGATCTAAGATTACAATACTAGATTACTGCCTATGTGTATATACATGTATCCTTGTTTTTATCTTCTTCTAATTACCCTTTGAGTGATGGTGCTGCTGTGACAAGTGAATTTCCCCACTGTGGGATCAATAAAGTCTATTCTATTCTATTCTATTCTATTCTATTCTATTCTATTCTATTCTATTCTAAATCCGAGACCATGTCTTGAGTGGGAAAAGGGTAGAATGTCTTCTCCAGGTCAGGGACGAAGTCCTGCCTTATGTGGAGGAGTTTAAGTATATCAGGGTCTTGTTCACGAGTGAGGGAAAGATGGATCACGAGATTGAGAGGAGGATTGGTGCTGCATCTGCAGTGATGAGGGCGTTGTACTGGTCTGTTGTGGTGAAAAGAGATTTACTATTGATCTACGTTCCAACCCTCACCTATGGTCACGAGCTTTGGGTAGTGACCGAAAGAAAAATCGCAGATACAAGCAGCCGAAATGAGTTTCCTCTGCAGGGTTTCTGAGCTCTCCCTTAGAGATAGGGTGAGAAGCTCGGTCATCTGGGAGCGGCTCGGAGTAGATCCGCTGCTCCTCCACATTGAGAGGAGCCAGTTGAGGTGGCTCGGGCATCTAGTTAGGATGCCTCCTGGACGCCTCCCTGTTTTACAGGCATGTCCAACCGGGAGGAGACCCAGGACACGCTGGAGGGACTATGATTCTCGGCTGGCCAGAGAACGCCTTGGGATTTCCCCGGAGGAGCTGGCCCAAGTGGCTGGAGAGAGGGACGTCTGGGCTTCTCCTGCTGCTCCTGTGACCCAACCCCAGATAAGTGGACGATAATGGATGGATGGTTGGATATGGTGGGATAAAAGCTGTTCTCCAGTTTAGCAGTCTTTGTTTTTAACATTCTTTAACGTCACCGTGATAGGAGCGATTTGTTGAGCTGGTGTCCAGCGTGAGAAGTCTCTTATGATGATCAGCCTTGTTGAGGAACGTGCAGCTCATCTAGTGTAGAAGGTGTCATCATGGGCCAACAGCTCAAACATCTTCTCCATGACATGAATGGGTGCTCCAAAAATCTTTATTTTTATTTTATTGTTCCTGTAAGAAACCACTTATTACAACATTTCCCAAAAGAATAGAGTCAAAAGAAACAGCTTATAAACTAAATTCAAGTGAAAATTGATGAATTGAGATGATTGAGTTTCCTTTTGTTCTATGAAGAGCTGAGCATCACATCTGCTGCAACTCTAGATGTAATAGACCTACAGGATCTCAAACCACTGAGCTTTTCTTCCAGAAGAGGATCATAGAGGGAAAGCTTGGATCACAGCAGACAGCAGAAAGGCTGCTATTGTGTTGGTTAATGTAATAAAGGCTGTTAGGCCCGGAGGCAAAAACAGAGATCTGTGTGTTCTGCTCCCACGTGAGCCTCACTGATTATCTCTCTTTTTCTTCCTACGTGTCTCACAATAATTGTTGTGTTCTTATCTTTTACACAATCGGACTTCTTCCTCTTTGTCAGGCCGGTCCCTGCTCACGTCTCTCTAGCGGGGAGGGGCCTCTTTCACTCGCTTCCTGCCTTCTCATCATCTCTTCCATGCACACTTGTCTTTTCTGCTGCCACTACTGATGCGTCAGCAAACAGAGCTGAGATGCCGTAAAGTCAGCTGTGATTTGGAGAGGAGGAGGACAGAGGGGGAGAGAGGGAGGCATGGGTGAGGAGGGAAAACAGACAGATGCATATATATAATAATTATCACTTTCATTTCTAGTAAGTGAAGCTATTTACTCACAGCTTTTCAAAATAAAGTATCAGTAAATTAAATAAATCTTTACATTTTTATCAAAAACATAAATTTTGTCAGTGTGTGGTGAGCAGAGCAGCCACTCCGGCTCACATCAGCCTGAGTGTGCACACTACTACACACACTGAGTGAAAGGCTATAAAAGCATTAAAAAAATAAAAGCATAAGAACAGATTTCACCTCTTCATGACCAAATCCAGCCATCTCATTCTCTGCTAATATAAATATTTCAACACCGCAGACTCTCAAAGTGCACTAATCTCCACTTCTGTGAGTTTAAATAATGAATGCAGAAAAAAGAAAGAAAAATGCACACTGCTGCCCTTTACGTTGCCTGAAACTGCCCCTTGTCTGATCTGAAAACGAGAGCAGAGTGGTCGTAGGCTGGATTTAGATAATTAAAGAAGAAGATGATTTAAGGTTTTAGAAGAGAGAGCTGAAAAAGTGAGGTGAGGTTCTGTCTTTCACATTCAGAGATAAACTCTTTCTACTCGTACATCCTGTAGTCTGGAGACTGAGTGTAAGGACATGTGACATCCTTCCAGGGACAGCAGCGTCCATCACTCTAATGGAGCTTGATGAAGGTTTAGTTCCAGACGAAAGGGTCAAATTGTTCTTCTGACTTGGCTGAACCTTGTACAGATGACAAGTGTAATGGTTCTTTTAAATTAGGAGCACAGATTTGTCTGTCCCAAACTCAGCCAGGATGACTGACTCCGGTCACTCAGAGGGAAGCTAATGACGCAGCAGCTTCTGGGTTCAGGAGTTAGGAGGAAAGCGTTTGGATTCAGGACACAGCTGCTTTTGGGTAGTGGAGAAGAACGTAGTGGTGAATAGTTTATCTATGATCTAAACAAGAAATATCCAAACTGTTGCAGAGATTCCATTCTAAAATTCTAAAATGTGGGTTTAAATTATGCATAATCCCAAAATTAGTCTAAACAGGAAATAAACGGAAATAAACGAGGAAGGATTTCTTCATGCTTCTGTTTGTGTAAAGCTAAATATGTGTCTGTTGCTGCTGCCTCTTGGCCAGATCGTTGTTGTAAATGAGTTCTCAATCGACTCATCTGGATAAATAAAGGTTAAATAAAAATAAATAAATAAATGCTTTTCTTTTCACAAGAAAAATAAAACACTTTTTACAGCAATTACAGCCTAGCCGGATAGTCTTACTGTAAAATGTTCAAGGTAATCTGGTGACCTTTCACCCCATCTTTCCTGCAGCATCTCCAGAGACTGTGCTGGCTGCTCCAGCTCAGATTTCTGGCTGACTTCCTGTAATTTAAATATTACGAACACATTTTGGCAATGTGTTATGGGTGAAAGGGTATATGAAAAGTCCTGATGTAGGTTGATGTTGCTTCCTAATTATTATTTGCATTAGTAGTAAGAAGGTGTTTTATCATCATCATTACTGGAGTCCGCTTCATTTGAATTTACATTTGGGATATTTTTTCTGGTGTTTTTTTCCAGTTTTTCCCCTCTGACGCTGCAATCGAGGAAAAAACATGTTTTGCATTTAGTCACGAGCACGTGAGGAAAACTGATCGGGAAGAGAATAAACTGGTGAGGGACATTTGTACAAAAGGGAGCATCTTTTGTCTGGTGGTTTTTAAAAACTGGCACTGAAGAGGATCGGGGACCCAGTGGGGGTTATTCTGCACTAAAGTCCTATTTGATCACTTCAGCATTTAGGTTTTTTACTGGCACTGGATTTTTTTTCTTTTCATTGATCTAAGTATTAAGTGACTGATTAAAAAAACTGCAAGAAGGGATTTGAGCTCCAAGGAGCGACTGCTGCCCTAGATGTGACCCAGAGAATTCCTCTTATATCTGAAGGTAATGATCGCTGTATTATCATAGATAGATAGATAGATAGATAGATAGATAGATAGATAGATAGATAGATAGATAGATAGATAGATAGATAGATAGATAGATAGATAGATAGATAGATAGATAGATAGATAGATAGATAATGTCTTCAGCACCATGGACAGAGACACTCTTGGATCACCTGTCAGAGGATCCTTCTCTTTCACACAACAAATCCATGAATATGTGTAATTAAACTATGATTAAATTCATCACACACACACACACACACACACACACACACACACACACACACACACACACACACACACACTTCCCTTGCTACTTCATTGAATGAGACAGATTTGACACAAGAGAAGGAGTGCTGCAGAGAACACATGTGGTGCTTATTTAATATGCAAATATCACTGAGATGCCCACACATGGCAACTTGATAAGAATAAATGACTATTCTGAACCCATGAAAACACAACATTCTGCTGCACTTTTTGGATGACAAAAATGGTAACGAAAAGTGTAACATTTGCCAGAAAAACATTTTATGAAAGGGAAATATTATGCTAAACTCATCTTTTGCATACTTTGTGTTGCCATACGGCTCTACACTCGAAACAAAAAAAAAACATCCATCTGTTTTCTGTCAGTGTTTGGTTTTAGAAATTATGTACCTAAAACAAGCTGTTTTAAAAAGTCCCCATTTGTGATGTCACAAATTAGAATACATGCACAAGCTAGAGCTGCTGATGGAGGATCAGGTGTTCTTTTTTGAGCGCCTCCCAGATATCGGAGCTTGTCAGCTTATAGCAGCCCGGTAGGGGTGGGCGTGGCCAGTTCCAACGAGTCACCCCTAAATCAGCTTTTTTTAATGATAAACTGTATAATTAGTGCTGTAGACACGTGTAGTCATTATTTTGGCATTTTGGTGAATCTTATTTAAAATGAAAAAATTCAGCCTAAAACCATCAGTGTTGCATTCTCTTCAGGTCAAAACACTGCACTATATTGAATCAGCCAGAGGTACTCAGTGACGTTGCTGATACCGTACGTGGCTGCAGCTGAGTCTCAGCCACACCTCCAGCTGGCTCGACCACTCACGAGCTGGCTCAGAGTCGCTTCCCTCTTTTAAAAAACTGAAAAAAATGTCCTCCTCCCTTTCTTCTAGTGAAAAAGACAAAGAGAAAATCCTCAAGCGTGCTGCTGTTTCTCTGTTCACTCTTACGACTGAGCGGTGTGTCAGTGTGAGTGTGTGCACACGCGTGGGTGCTTGTTAAAGGCTCATTTCTCAGACGAAGACACTCAGAGAGCGCGGGCCTCAACGTCACTCTCAGTCCACCAAGGCGACGCCTCCTTTAGGCACGTTTTTCAAACAGGAAGTGTGGGTGAAGCAAGACTTTTGTAGCGAGGAGACTGACTCTTTAAGGTGACAGAGCCCTGAAATGGCTCATTCTGGAAGGTTCTGAAATCGCTGTATGTCAGAGATATTTAGATTAAAGAACTTTATGAACATGTTTAGTATTGACCATAGAACTATTGTAACTTAAGAAGAAAGGTCATAATATGTCTCCTTTAAAGTCTCAAACAACAAGTCATTTGTTGTAGCCCACACTGAAAATGGTGAGATGACGTCAGAGGAAGTGAAATGACAGTCAGGCTGGCTTCTGCAAATGACTAAATACAGAAATGAACAAAAATGAAAGAAACTATTTCTAATATGGAACTGACGAAAATCTCAGCACTCATAAAAAAGCATCAACCACTCAGAATGTTTTTTTAATGGAGTTGTTTTAAGATGCGGTTGTTCTTTTAGTCCAGCTTGCTGCTAGCTTGTCAGTCTGACAACAAAAAAATTCTTTCAAACTGAGATTGTTTAGAAAACTATCAACAACATTTAAGATATTATTTATCTCCAAAAACAGCATTTAAAAAAAAAAAAAAAGATATTTTTAAAGCTTGACTTGGAATTTCAGGACACGTTCTTTCTATTATAATATTGTTCCTTCAAGGTCATGAAGATAATCTCTAAACTGAGAAGCACCAGACACACACACACACACACACACACACACACACACACACACACTCTAGTCCACCTCATTGTTTGTCTACTCTTGACTTTCTGGGTTTAAATCACTTCTTTTTCATCCCCACGCACTTCCGTTCGGACGTCATTCTGCGAGATTTAACAGAGAATTCAGCAATTCTCTCTCTCTCTCTCTCTCTCTCTCTCTCTCTCTCTCTCTCTCTCTCTCTCTCTCTCTCTCTCACTCTCTCTCTCACTCTCTCTCTCTCTCTCTCTCTCTCTCTCTCTCTCTCTCTCTCTTCACGACCGCTCCGCTTGCTTTTCGACAAAACATCGAAAAGCAAGCCAGCTCACATGCAGCGAGATGAGCTGAGCATGCAGGAGGAGGAGATGCTTCAATAACCGGACAGAGAGAGAAGAGGAGGCAGCGACGGAACCCTGGAGATTCACCCCAACTAACATCTGACCTCCACCTTCCAGGAAGCAGGTAGAAAGTCGCGATTTGGGGAAGAAACGGAAAGAAATGGCGAGATTTTGCCCTCCAGCACACATGTTGCCGAGGCTGCTGGTCATCCTGAGGATGTTTGCGTAGGAGTGTTTGATCTTTGCGGGCAGCGACAGTTCAGTTAAACAACTCCATGGACGTGTGCGTCTCCTCCAAACACATCTGTCAGAGATAACATCATCATTACTGGAGTCGTTTTATTTACACGTGGAATATTTTTCTGGTGTTTCTTCCAGTTTTTCCCCTCTGACGCTGCAACTGAGGAAAAAACATGTTTTGCATTTAGTCACGAGCACGTGAGGAAAACTGATCGGGAAGAGAATAAACTGGTGAGGGACATTTTTACAAAAGGGAGCATCTTTTGTCTGGTGGTTTTTAAAAACTGACAGTAAAAAGGATCGGGGACCCAGTGGGGGTTATTCTGCACTAAAGTCCTATTTGATCACTTCAGCATTTAGTTTTTTTTTTACTGGCACTGGATTTTTTTCTTTTCATTGATCTAAGTATTAAGTGACTGATTAAAAAAACTGCAAGAAAGGATTTGAGCTCCAAGGAGCGACTGCTGCCCTAGATGTGACCCAGAGAATTCCTCTTATATCTGAAGGTAATGATCGCTGTATTATCATAGATAGATAGATAGATAGATAGATAGATAGATAGATAGATAGATAGATAGATAGATAGATAGATAGATAGATAGATAGATAGATAGATAGATAGATAGATAGATAGATAGATAGATAGATAGATAGATAGATAGATAGATAGATAGATAGATAGATATGTCTTCAGCACCATGGACAGAGACACTCTTGGCTCTTCTGTCAGAGGATCCTTCTTTTCCACACAACAAATCCATGAATATGTGTAATTCATCACACACACACACACACACACACACACACACACACACACACACACACTGAATCTCCACAGAAACAGATGGGAAAGAGAGGAGAAATACGAGGGGCAGGTTCAGCACTTTGCATGAAACACTTGCCGCCCGGGCCGGCTCGCCACATGCTGACAAAACAGCATGGCTTGTGAGCCAGAACTTCTGTCACCAACTGTTAGCCATGGTCGCGTCCAAACTGTTCGCTGCAGATATTTTTAGGCAGAATGGAAATGCATCTCAGGCGGCATTAATGCTCTGCAACACTAAAGTGTTCCTGTAAATGCTGTGTGAGGGAGAGCATATTATTTTTGTGATCAGGGAAATGGAGCGCAAGATGCAATCCACCACCCACTGAGTGTTTTGGAAACACCATGCAGGATGAGGTAATAACCAACCGGTTGAAATGTCAACCCACTTGCAATTTAAAGAAAAAGCTGAAATGCATCTTGCATAGAAGTCAGATTTTCTCCTTAAAGAGAAAAGAAAATGATCTATTTATTATTGTAATAAGATGTACTTGGAGTTTGCAGCATGAAATGTGTTTGCAGCTGCTGAACGAGGAGGAAGTTGGACAGTTTGTGAATACAAGGATCTTCAAAATTTAAGAAAAACTTTTGAATTGTTCCTAAATTGGAGAATAAGTAAATGTTACACCATTTATACACATTTATTCTTGAAAAAGCCACAATTCATATACCAAGATTTAATAGTAGGCAATATTTTTTAATCCTCTTTTTTTATATAAATTCACTTAAATATAAGATTGATGGTTGAGCAGATTCATACCTGACTCCTGTACAGTAGGATTTGTATCTATTAGGTTAATTGGACCAATATTCTCCTATTATACAATAAGACTTACAGAGTTTGGACACTTTATGTGGTTTTAGATCTCTTATGACAAGAAAAGGCAAGGCGGGGCTTGTGTTCCCATGGCGACTCCCTAGGTGACCATCAGATCAACCTTGGCCCTGTGGGAGATCAGTTACACACACACACACACACGCGCACACACACACACACTCCTGTCCTCTCTGGAGCTTGGATTGAAGGGAATGTGCGTCTCTGCCTGCTGCTGCTCCACCAGTCCACTCTGTCTCTACAGCAGGACGGAGAAAACAAGGAAACAAAGGAGCTGAAGGACAGAAAGCACATTTCTAAGACAGATGAGCGTAGAAGGCCTATAAGCTGAGATGAAGGTTTCATAGCAGAAGGGGTTAATTTAAAGTGCTTTTAATCTGATTACCCTTAAAATATTCTCCTGGGAAGGTGAATCCATGTGAATCAGCTCTTGGTCCTAGATTGTGTGGAGAGTGGGATGGATGGATTGAAGCTGGGGGGGAAGGGAACATGGCTGCTCACTGATCATGTTAAACAGTCACCGTCCGCTCCTCCCTTCCTCCACCCGTCGCTTGTCTCCTCCCCCTCGACTCTGCTCCTGCCCCCCCTGCAGCTACACCCTGACATGCTCGCACATCACTCGTGCAGTGGATGATGCGCTCAAACCCCAGAGTGACCAGCGTCCTAGCCTGAATGTGTTTGTGTGGGGAAATTATTGATCAGCTGACCTCATCCAACTGAGTGATTGTAAAAAATATTAGAAGATTCATTCTGAGTAGAAGATGGGTGAGGAGGAGTCACAGCGGGTATTAAATCTGTTTTCTGTTGTGTTTCTGCGCTTCATCTCCACATTTTCCATGCCCGTTTAAAAAGTGCAATAATATTTCCTAATTTGTTATCATGATTTAAGGATTTTGCTGATTATTTAGTATGTTTTTAGCCCAAGATGAGAAATATGTTGCTTTTTAAACAGATATTTTTTAAAAGTATTTAATGAATGAGCCTTTAGAATGCAGAAAATTCAACTCCTGCATTAATTTTAGTGGAAAAAACACAACACACTCAAGCAGGACTCTCAAAAGACAATAACACATAATTATGTCAACAGTTTTATCAAACAAATGCTCATTGCTCTTTGTGCCAACCTCATTTTTATGCAGTTTGATCTTTACTCAAAGAGAGAAAAAAGCTCTAAATAAACAAAAACACTTAAAACATGACATTAGTCCCTGCACCTCCTTTCTGTGTGCATAACTTAGTTTTGTGCATACATTACACTGTAAGACTATTACATTCCCGTATGAATGCACAGCATTCATTTCAAATAAGCCTAAAGGCATTCTCATTACTTATTTCATGGTCCAAAGCATCATTTCCCCCCGTTTTCATCAGAGCACGTGGTCCAGCTGTGTAATTTTCAATCTGCCATTAAAAAAGTTGCAAATGTCAGCAAAGCCCCCCCTTCTAGACATTGATGTAATAAAGATAAAAGTAAGAAAATGAGATGAGTAAGAGTCCGTTTGCAATAAAAATAATCTCAGAGAACGTCTCTAATTCACACGTTTCCTTTGTTCCGTTTTCCTGCTCGGAGAAGCAGTCTGGGGAAAGTTGGTGCAAATAAAACTACTTTTTAAGTGTAAACCACCCACTCAAAAACCAGAAATGGTAAAATGTCAGACTGTAATAGAGCTGTCGTCATAGTAACTGAAGACCAGTTCATACTGTTGCACACACACACATGCTGCCTTCTTGAGCGCTGACCATTAGCAGTAACAGCCAAGCAATCACCAGCTCCGAGCTTTCAGCACACTCCCCTCAAACATCTTCACTTTTCATCTCATGCATCTTTTCTTCTGATTATTAATTCTTTCTCCCCAACATTTTTCTTTTGCTTCTTGCTTTTTCTCACCTTTTTCCCATCGTGCTAATACTCCTCGAACACCATTTTGAGTCTGAGTGCTTGTCCTGTTTTTGTTTTTCTTGTTATTATTTACTGGACCTTTAGATCCGAGGAATGACATCCCGACTGTAATTCGATCCACATTTGGAGGAATAATATCACACATAACACAAAATACTATTAATTCACACAGTTTTCTCATGCAGATACACAGTTATATGTTCTTTGATGAAATAGTCTCAAAGCTGCATAAACAATGGAGGTAGTATTAAACATCGACATATAGCTCTGTTTCTTTCCGAAGCAAAAATTCACCTTTTTTTAGCAAAGCAAATGAATTTCAACTCCAGATGATTACAAAAAGAAAGTAGTAAACAAAAAAGGATATTATTTAAATATTTGTCACATTACATTTTGACATTCATGCTCTTGTTTTGTCATGCTTTATGAATGACACACTTCTGCACCTTCAGAAGGCCAATCTCCTGTGTCATGGTGGTCTTTAAAGGCACACTTGGCAGTTTTGCTTGCTTTTAGCACCCCCTAGTGTCTGGTATTAATTATCTGTGGTCAAAGCAAAAGTGAAACGTATCTCCTCACTGTGCGTTCGTCTTTTTAACACCTTAATCTAACTGCTGAAATGTCTCCTCAGCTTTCATTAGTGTCTACAGGAGCGGTTCATTACTAAATCAAACAAATCAGCTGTGTTCATGATCTAAAACATGCAGGAAACATGCTGGAAGCAGACTGCAGCACCAAGGATGTCAGCTGCATTTTCTTTCTACAAGTGGCCGCCCGCCACTCTGAAGTTGCAAGTGCAGTATTCTGGCCACAGAGGGCGGTGGGTGTCTGAGTGACATTTCATTAACCTTATAAAGGGTCATTTTAGCACATACTGGCTCAAAAAATGATTTAAAAATATGAAAAAGTTGCATAGCATGGCTTTAAAGAGTCAACACAACAGAAGGTGGCAGAACAAAGGCAAAATTCACTGGTGACATATGGTGTTTTTTCAGTATGATCCCCATGCCCTCTTTTGCACAACATAGAGTTAAATTTTACGATACAATTTTATCTTCAAGTATAAAAGCTGCTGACGAACATACTTTTATCCATCTGGGCTTCCGTAGCAGATCTTAGCAGAACTGTTGTGTTCATGTCACTGATCAATCACATAGAAGATTAGGCTTAATTAGTTGATGGCTACGTGTTTGAAACTGATCTTTACAGAAAAATAGATATATCTCTTTTCCTAAATGCATATTTTATGATAAAAGTAGGGGTCCCGCCAATGTCCGTGACTAGCATGACGGCGGCGGGGGTTGTGTGTGTCAGCAATACGCCGATGTCCGCGGTGAAGGCACTACTGGAAGAAACGATGAGCGGCTCTCTACAACGACCCGGCTTTCATCGTTCACTTTGAAGAGCCGTTCAGAAGATTTGATTCATTCGTGAACGTCACATCACTAAAAAGTAGTTTTTATTATCACTAAACTGCTCAACTCTTCCACCTGCTGATGTGAAGTGATAACTGCAATCTCTCTAAGATGTGAACTCTAGATAAGTCTCTCAACTCAATGAATAATTGTGACTTCAGTTCTGAACGTATGTTGCAAAAACTCCCCATTTTTTACCCAGAAATCTTGTTTTAAAGCTTCCGATTACAGATATTTCTCTGTTTCTGCATTCATCATCTAAGTAGCGTTTCTCTTACATGAAGATGGTGTGACGTCTTATCTCCCAACTCATTTATCCATTGATTTGACTCACAGTCTGGTTCAGGTGAAGGACCAGTACCTCATCTAGGCTATAAATATGGATATTGACAGTTTTAGTGTGTTTATCTCTTCTGCTACATCCTACTGAGACCACGTCATCTGCATCCTCTTCCCTTCAGACTGTCATTGTCCCTATAACAACCTCTTTATCAGATGCAGGTTGTAGCATTATCCAGACTGTTACTGCTGTGGATGTTTCAGTTATATCTGGTCCAGGTCTAGTAACCTTAGATGCTTCTGTGTGGATGGGAGGACTTCTTCTCTCACACAGTTTGAGTTAGGTCTTGTTCCATAGTCTGACAGTGATTTTAAGATGTTGTAATATGATGTGACCTTCACTGCATCTCCTCCTCTTTTACTCAGGCACCTGGCCAGGTGTACATGTCTGTGTCACTTACTGTATGATGCATTTTAATGCACAACTTTAGATGAAATATCAAATGAAATATCCGTTATCCACTATGAGGATGTTATGATCAGGTTACATGTCCTTGAGTTCAGAAGGAACTCAGGACTGCATCTGCAGAATCATCCTGCTTTGCTTCCAGCCTCGTCTCGTCTTGCACACCATGACCAAACAGATGGATCCAGTTTTACTTTCTTATGATTTTAAATACCTACTTTTATTGCAAAGAGGGGAGAAGTGCACATTTTTATTGCCACAAACCATAAAAACTGTGTGGGTTGATGGGGATATGTGAAAGAGAAATATTTTAATTTTGAGAAAAGAAAAGTGCTGCACAATACTCCAAGTGCAGTTTAAAGTACAAGCACAGCGGTGCCACAAAAAATTATATATTCATATTAAAGTACTTGTTTTACCCACGCTTTCAGGCACAAAGATGGAGGATGTGGGTGTTTTCTTTCTCTTCACCACAAACTTCTGCTGTAAACTTGATAACTTCACATGCAGAGGTTGGACTGTGAGTCGTAGCAAACCAGCTCAACAACCCAATCTGACATTAACTGTGGGTTGCTGCAAGAATACTTTGAAACATCTGATTCTTTAGCATCCTAGTTTACATCATGATCTGAATGTTAAATACTAGTGACCATATAAACCCCTAAACACAAACTAGTTTGTTTGATAGAGATGGTTGATCAGTCAGCTGATTAGTTAGGCCAGTTGTGGCCATTTTTAACCGCTTCCATCATCCAGCCTGAGTAAAGTTGATTATTAGATCTGTGGGTAGTAAGGTGATGTTACACCCAACCCTGTGCCTCTTCCTGTCCTTCCACCTGTATCACCACCCTTACAACTGTTCATAATTTGCATCCACCAGTTTCATGTGTTTTGAAAATGAAATACATTGTAAAATCTAAGCTGTTATAATTATGGTAAAATTTGGCTTCATAAAACAGCGATTGGCTGCCCTCATTTTTTTTTTATTTGGCATCAGAATAATCCTTTAAAAACCCTAATCGGTCATAGCTGAAACATTTAGGTCAAGCTTGCAGAAAAAAGCACAAAGACTCAAAAATTCAGCTTTCTTAGTTTCAAGTTAAAAGAACAATGATGAATTTGATGTGTTTTCTCATCAAGGAAGAGTTAAAGAAATGATAAAGACTTTAAAACTGAAATGTTCTTCTGTCACAATAAAATGTTCCTCCTGTCTGTGCAGTTTCCCAGATCTGACTTGTACTTCTGGAGTAAACCAGCAAAGAGGTCCTTCACGGAGAAACCATTTTTTACTTATTATTTTTGAAAACATTCAGTCACTCTGAGTTTTTCATGCAGACTGAACATGAACTACACCTATCTCCTGCATTAGCTTCTGATTAAAAACAGACGGTGAAACTCTAGGATTAGAAAAGCCTGACAGATCTACGTCACACTGTCACTTAACATTCATGGACTCACCCATCTTGACTCACGGCGAGGAAGCTTGTTGTTGGTTTAGCGTCCAGAAAACAGCAGAGAACGTCTCTGCTAGTAGAAGCTAACTGTTAGCATTAGCAACTCCACCACACAACAGAACTCCTTCAGGCTTGTGTTATTTGTGGAGATAAAACATCAACGTTGCAGAGCAAACAGAGTCAGTGGAAGAGCTGTGTTGCTGTTAGCCAATCAGAGGAGAGATGTCCAAATATCAGGAAAAAAGACTCCAAATCCTGTCGTCTGAAACTTCTTTGTCCTCTGGCTGAATTCTCCTTTCTGATTAAATAAAACAGGCGCACTGGAGCTTTTTTTCCCCAGAGTACGACTTACAAGGCATTTATTCCTACTATAGATCACTGCAAATTTATTAAAAATGAATGAAGAACCTCTTTAAGAATTATTCAAATAAAAAACGAATTTCTAGATTGACATTAGTAACCAAATAAGACTCCAAATCCTGTCGTCTGAAGCTATTTTCTCCTCCAGCTCACTTATTTGTCCTCAAACAGGTGCACTAGAGCTTTTTTCCCCCCCCAGAGAACGACTTACAAGGCATTCATTCCTACTAGAGACCACTGCAAATGTACTAAAAGTATGAAAGAAGGACCTCTTTAACTCATTCACTGCCATTGTCGACTTTAGTCGTCAATTGCATTTTTTACAGGGTGGGCGTCGGAACGAGCCCCCGCACCGTGAGAACAAACATCACGTGTCTAAAGCGGATCTTCATCCGTGTATGTCATACATCACGTGATCAGGAAGCAAAACTCTTCAAAAAACAGTAAAAACGCTGGCAGTCAGGGGCTTTCTGATCAGAATGGCAGTGAATGAGTTAAATATATTCCATACATTCAGTTTATCAAGAGCTAATGCTAAAAGAAAGGATTTAATTGGGGCAGTAATATGAGCCAAGATTAAGGTCTGTATCCGATTAATTGCTCAGATTATTAATTGTTAAATCATTCAAACATAAAGAGCATGCATAAAAGTCTTTAGACTTGTTCTGCAAAACCTGCAACTATTTTCTGAACTAAACGCTGCCTAATTGCTATACTTTAACAATAATTACTTCTTATGCATTTAGAGCAAAGATGCTTCAGGCTTTATTGTGTTTGAGTGAAAATGTTTCTGAGGAGAAATTTGTTTTAAAGTAAATATTCCATTAAATATTCCCTCTAGTTAAATGTAGATATGTTTTTGCACATAAACTCACACAAATCTCCTACATTTATGCTGTTATTGTTGTGTGAATGATGCGTATCTTACCCAAAAGACTTTGCTTCTCTTATCTTAAAGAAGTTCTAATAACTACGAACCGTCCCCAGAAGCTTCTGGCTAAAACAGCAAAGCTGAAAACTTGTTTTTTTGTGAAAATAGTGAAGGCGTGCTTTCTAAGTTCCTACGCTTTGAAAAACTTCAGCTCAATTCATCAACTGTGAAGTTGAAAGAACTGGAATGTCTGATCCCCCTGCAGCCCCTGGTGGTGCTGAGATTATAGCCTGTCGTGCGCAGACCGGCGGTATTATTTGCACAGCAGAGGGTAGAGCATTGTACAGCGGAGGGGAGGAGCAGGAAGTGCGGTGGCAGACTGACAAAATGTGATTACATGCAATTATTCTGAGTTGATTTTAAAGTGAAAGCTTTCTTTTTTTCTTGTCGTTTAACTATTCAGGGTAGCTGAACAATAAGCGTCAGACTGACAGACAGGACAGGTAACGAACATTGTTTTAGGATGAGATCTTTTTTTGTTTTCAGACTTACTGTGTTTCGTGTAGAAAAGGGGGATTAAAAGAGGCTTTGCAGCATTTAAATTTGTTGTTTTTGTTGTCAAATGCATCTCTTGTTCTTGACAGAAAGTATGCTTCATTTGATTTATTTTAACACGTTGAGAGCTAATGCCTGAGAGGATCATAAAAATACAAAGCTGGGAAAGTATCTGCCCCTTTAACGGTTTCTTCAAGTTTTGAATTTTTTGTCACAACTAAGTTCAGTATCAGACAAAGACAACACAAAATGCAGTTTTCAGATTTTTTATTTATTTAAAGGGGAAAAAAGTAATTACTCCCTATGTAATACTGCAATTGGACCTCCCCATAAACTAAAAAAAAATTTATTCCTTGATTAATATTGAAAAGTGTGTGATTGTGTGATGATGCTAATTTTTTAATCACAAAAATGTAAAAAGGGTAAATTATATTTTCACTGTTCCATCATATTTCTGTAATGATTGCTCCAGCTCTGTTTACTGAGTTTAGTGATACAAGTAAATTAATTAGAAATAATAATTATGGCTCATTTGGAAATATGGACAAGTTAAATGAATTTTATTCACCATATCTAACTGATTTGTAAAGGAAAGGAAAACAAGCTGGAGCTGGCCACGCCCACTCATCCCCTGATTGGCTGCTATGAGGTGAGGAGCTCAGATTTAGGGAGGGGCTCAGAGTAGAGCTGCTGCTCCTCCAGCAGCAGCTCTCTCTTGCACGTGAGAGGTGGTTCTATTCTAATTTCCCCATGTGTGACATCACAAACAGGGATATTTTGAAACAGCTTGTTTAATTCCTAAAACCAAACATTGAAAAATGGATGGATGGTTTTTATTCACGTTTAGAGTGTTTATAGAGAAACCCACATGGCAGCACAAAATGATTTAAAAGGTATGTTTTACATATTTCCCCTTTAAATAAACATGTTTATGTGTAAAAGACATTTTAAATAAATGATCCAGACTTTATAAAATGTTTCTCTATCCAGAAATTGAGACCAAAACCATCAGCGGCAGAAATACTGCAGCTGATGTTGATGCTTTAATAAGCTTGGCGTGATTTATGTTGTCATTCTGCTCATAGGGTTCCTGCCCTTTTTCAGACACACACAGACTTGGCTCCAAACCCAAAAGTCAAAAGCAACATTCGTCTCCAACTAAAGCATCATGTGGACATTTAAGGACAGCGGATCCGCGTTTCTTCAGTGCATGCACAGCACATTCAGAGCTAAAGCAGAGCTTCCTAAATCAGTCTGCAATTTGTAATGAAGAACAGCAAGGTCATTCAGATGGATGAGAGACATTTAGTGAGCTGGATAATTAAATGAAGAAACCCTCAAGTCTCCTTTTAGTGCTATATTCATACAAGCCAAGAGCCATTTTTATGATATATCATTCACAGAGGAGCACTAATTACAGAAATGTTCACAAGACCATACAGAGACATAGGAGAAAGATGACAACAATTGCATTTATGGCTACCAGGAAAAAAGTTGTTCCTACTTTTTCTCTTTATCTACAACCCAAAATCCTGCTTTGCTTTATTTTCTGACTGGTACCTGATCCAAGGTCAGGGTTAGGGGTGTGCTAAACTGGTCTGCAGAGGGATGAGGCAGAGCTTTACCTCAGGCTACTCTACATTTGTGTTGTCATTATTCTTGGAGATGGGTTCAGGGACAGCAGAGCAATGATGAAACAATATGCTGGAACAGGGTGAGTCAGAACGTGAGAGATGAGTAATGGAGTCAGGGTGGGTGAAGCCAGACGGTGTAATGTGGATACGGCTAACATGAAAAGGCTTAAAGATGAACAGTTCAAGCTTTTTTAAACAAATGTTTAGTTTAGTCTGGCAGAACAGATAACTGGAGTCTGGAGAATGTTGCAGTTCAGACTTTATGAAGCTCCGATTACCTATTTAAAGGCACAGTGTGTAATATTTTTACTTCTTTACTATCAAATTATGTATGTCACGTTCACAAACTTGTACTTATTCATTCATATTTATCACCAAAGCCTATTCCAAATATTCCTATTAGCTTGAAAATTTACATTTTTATCTACATAAATTGTGGTTAATGCTCCGTAGTCATGCGCCATCTTGAAATACCGTAGCTGTTTAGGGACAAAATATATAATTCTCCACATTTTGCGTTTGTGCTTTGACATGAAAGTTCTCCTTCTCCCTCAAACATTGTGCGGAGATGGTGCCTCTTCTCTCCATGCAGCCTTGCTGGTTTGGGGAGATTCTGCTCCTTCCCTTGGGCTGCTTACTCTAACTGCATGGATTGAAACCTGGAAGTCGTTTATAACTGTGGCGGTGCACGCATGGCCGCGGGGTAGAGGAAGACGAGTGATACGGCAGACATGTTCCCTGAGAGAGACGCTGACTGTAATAAATAAAACATGCAGATGGTTTAAATCTGGTGTGTGGTGTTTTCTGTGTGTGAGCCCTGAAGTAGCTGTCAGTGCTACAATGTCTCCCTCTCCCCCGCAGCCGTGCGAGCACAATGACACATTATCTTTTTGATGCGTGCAGGCTACTGTAGCTGCAATACCTGCTCTGAACTGCGTGGCGCTAAGGAGTCGAATGTTTTTGCTCACTGGGGCTTTAAACTAGTCTTCATGTGACGTTCAAAGCTCTTCTTCTCTTTTTTGAGGACTTATACCGATGCACAGATTTCTCTAACATTTGTTTTCTGATCTATGCTGCAGAACTGAAGTGCTGCCAGTGAAACATTCTGCCTCTCACCAAGGATTATAAGAAAAAGACTGCATCTGACTTGGATATTAAGTTAAAAAAATACCCACGTTTGGAGCAATCCAACTGTAAACAAACTTGTAATAGACTGGTACCTTCAGTTTATGCTCCATAGCATGTGATCCTGTCATTCCAGATTTTCTCTCTCCTTCAATAAAATCAGAATCTACATGAAAATCATACAATTCAACTTGGCAATTTTTAGCTCAACTTCCAGCTGAGTTTTTTTTCTTTAATTTCCAAATGCCAAACTTTACCGGAATATGTCCCAGGTGACATTAGCTACCCATGACAGTGCCTGAGACTTGTAGTAGCTCTTTCCTCAACCACAGAGATCATAAAACTTTATTTTTAACAGACAAAGCAAACCTTTACATGGATTCTCACTTGTAAAATCAGTGAAAACGGATCTACAGTCAGCTGTTCTTGATTTAACATAAAGTCAGTGGATGTAAGAAACAGTCAATTTGGCTCTGATGAGAAATCAACAATGCATCTCTGCCAGAGCCATCCCTCACAGATGCTTTGCTTTTTTAATTGTGGAACATCTCAGAGTGGTGGGTGAGAAGAAGGGATGTCTCCCTACTGCCCCCTTCAGCTGGCTGTAGATCACTGCTTCCCCCATAACCTATCCTTCCTCCAGATCCTGAGCCAGAACCTCCCCTGCTCTCCCTCCTCAGCCAGGACTATAATGGCTTTCTTCCAATTAGTGCCTGTAACTCCCAAGGTTTATAGGAGGCGTTGCACAGAGGCTCCAGTGCAGCCTCTGCAGCCAATTGGGAATGTGAGCGATTACAGCCTGCTTGCAAGCACACTTGTTCTTCTTCCTTGTGAAGGTATCATCTATCCCATCAGCCCAAGGGATGATCAGCTCAAACTCTAGTCTTTCTTAGAAAGACTGAAACAGAATGTCAGGTTCCTCTGAGGTTAGGGTAATCTTCTGGAGGAACTTGAGCATCTGATCAAGCTTCAAGCAACTCACATATTGACATTAGGGACCATTATCTAGATGAGCTGGTATGGGTCTGATCCCCCTGCTTAATGAAATAAATCTGCCCCTAATATCTTGCTGGACTACACAGGGCCCAATTGTGTTGCCTTCAGTACCCAAAAATATGCCAAACCTGCCATAAACTCCTACATGACACAACAGCTCACCATTCGTGCAGCATGTTGAGGTCTGGCTTTGCTCGCTTGAACAGCCTTTTTTTCTATAGTCACCAACCCTACCTTACATGTTTAATGTCAGTGTGATCACAGAAAGATCACTGGTACAACTCCCATTCTTACACTATGCTAAATGCTGATCTTGTCTCAGTGTCTTCCTGATCTACTTCAGGACTACCGCTGTTGACCATTAAGGCTAGGATATCCATCTAATAACTTTTTACACAAGAATTTAAAGAGAGCAAGAAGGTCACATTCAGGAGAATTGGACTCAAGCATTCAGCCAACAAACAGAACAGAGCAAAGACTTGACGCAACACAAGATAGTTGACTTGGCATGGCTTGAATGACTTAGCTTGATTCAACAAAGCAAACTTGACTTAACTAGAGTTGACTTACCTGACTTGATTTGACTGGGGATGACTGGAACAGGCTGTGTCTGGTCTCATGAAGGTTGTAGATGATCTGACGCTGGATAGTGATGGACATTTGAAGCTGAGGCTTTGAAGCGTGTACTGAGCATAAAAGGAGCGGGTTGTTGAAGCTCGATGATTCAAAGCTTGCTTCGTTTTACAGAAAACAACATGACTGGTGAAAGTTGAGGCATTATTTGGGTCACGTTTCAAAATAAAAGCAGCTGAAACCCAAATAATGAGTACATGGCAAATTATGTGTTGGAACTACTTATGTATACAAAGTAAAATACACTTAAATGTAAGTAACTAGCATTAAAACAAACTAGTACATGGTACCTAAACATTTGCTTAGAGTTTACTACTGCTTACAACTCAGAAAAACTTGTTCAGCAAACAAATTTCTAAAATCTTTGTACTAGTTTGACTTAAAGTAACTTGTGTTTAAGTTCATTTTACTTGTATTAGTAGCGCCAACACATAATTACCTAGTCCCGTGTACTTATGATTTTAAGTGCCATCAGGTTGCATGCTTTTTTCAAGTAAGCGGAACAAATCAGATTTAACAGTGCTTTGTGGGTCGTTTTAATTTGGTTTGTGTCTTGCAGGGTTTGGATCACTGCGCTTGTAGAAAAAATAGCTTTATAATTAGTGTTGGTAATTAATTGCATTCTTGTCTTGACTTGTATTAATAGTGATATGGGGGAATTTAACTGACAAATATCAAGAGCTTGAATTTTAAATTTAAGAGCAGGATTTTATATCCTTGCTTTCAAAACTTGTAATGCCTGCACTCAAAATGTCTGCTCTCGTTCAAATATACTCTGTTCTCCCTCAAATCCTTCTTTCTGCACTCAGATTTTAAGTTTCTTGCACAGATATTTTCTTCACCTGTGCAAACTTTCTCTCTGAACGGATCAAAACTGCTCCCACAACTCTGTTCCCTGCGCTCACGGATTTTTTCTGCTCGCTCGCAAACCTGGTAGTATAATCTCCTAGCAACCGCTCGGCCAATGGGAGACTGTTTGGAACTGGGCGGTGACAAACCTCTTCAGGGTGCGCTTGTTTTCTTCATGTAAGCTTGCCTGTGTAGTTTAAACATATAGCTACATCTGCTTTTCCTGCACTGAAAACAGGCCTATATAAGAATGTATTTTATGTATTTTGTGTATATTTCAAATGTATCTGGTCTAAACATGTCTTAGTTTTAAAATGTTAGCATGAATTCATAGTTTGTGAAACATTAAAATCGTGTTTTCTGTGGAAACTGCGCCCCCTAGTGGAGAAGCTTTGGAGGAAAGAATAAACTCGTCAGTCTGCCATCTTTCCATCGCATCAGTTACATAACTTTTATATTTATCAGAGATATTTGGTTGCCTTGCAAACTTTCCACAAGAAGGTAAGTAGAACTTTATTTAAAATATCAGTGTGTAAATTAATGTAGCCGTTTCACATTTGACTTTATCAAGATATCAGTATTTTTCTCATTTAAACCGAGGATGGTTAGTGGACAGGTGATGAAGCTGACTTTTGACGATAGTTTTTAATGTCATCTAAACTGATAAATAATAACCTATAAATAACTGCTTCGAAACTCTTTATTGTCAGATAGACCCACCGTGTAGCCTACAAACCCAGGTTGTAATGGTAGCTGAACTTTATGATGCCTCATGTTAGCTAACATGCTAGCTTAACCTAGTGGGGTGACTCAAGCCTCCGTGTTTCTGTGTTTTAGGTTAAATGTGAACATGGCAGCAGCTT